>VZTM01033484.1:0-14550 GCA_013400555.1 Jacana jacana | reverse complement strand
ACAGGTGTTAGCACAGCTGGCTTGCTGATGACAACTCTGTCCATATAGCTGTCTAGTGTGTCATCACTCATATTGTTCAGTGTCATTCTGACCTAGTCAAGCTAAAAATGGTACTCCAGCTCAAGAGGGATTTAAAAACCTTGACAAACTAAAGATAAGACATTGCCGAATGTCATATCTGTGTGCTTAACTGTTTCCAGTTTAGACATATCCAAATAACTAATTTCAGGGTGCATTTGTCTTGTCTTAAAAAAAAAAAAAGGAAAAAAAAAAGAAAAAAAAAGGGCTGAACACTTTTATGTAGTTTGCCTTCAGTAAGGAAAAATCCTTGTTTGTAGATTTGTGGAATCACTGAATGCATTAACTGTTATTTTCTCCAGACACAGGTTCCTTCTCAGCCCAAGGTCACTGAAATCCATTCATAGGGGATGTATTAGAGTACATATCCTGCAACTACAGTGAAGCTTAGGTGCAGTGGTCAGTGTTTGCAAAAAACAACTCTGGATCAAATTAACATCTTACTCAATGGAGCATGTAGAGTGTGTAGTAATATGAGAAAGCTTGAATTAAACTTATAGGTAAGCCTGGGATGGTATTCTACTCTGAAAATTAATTTCCAGAATATTGAGTAGTTTTTAAGAAAGAAAAAGAAAAAGCCAAGCTTACCCAAAACAGCAGTTTTATGAGATACATGTCCCCTTACACAAATGCCATTATCCAATAATTAACGTTTCTTTAAAAACCACCTATGAAATGGGTTGTATTGTAAATAAACACAGATTTGCATGGCAGTTATCAAAAATGATAATCACTAAATCTGTATGCTAATACAGAAAGTTTTAGTAGATTTTCAGTTAAGTGAAATATTTGGTATACTTAATTGCATTAATGTATGGCTACCTGCAGCAGGATATGTGCAAATTTTATTTAAAACCTGCATTACCAACAGAATTCAGATGCTTGGGTTTGAGCAGGTATTACTTCTTTTCATGAAGGAGTATCCAATGATCATGTGGCCTTTAATGAATACTCAAGCCTAACTGTGATGGCCATTCAACCGTGCCATGTGTCCCCTGTGTCTCTTTTTCCCTTTCCCTCATATGAGGCACTATTTTGTCTAAGCAAGATTTAAAAAAAAAGGGTTTTTTGCAGCTCAGTTGTCTGGGTTTGCTTCTCAACATCATTCCTCAGCTGTTTTGCTCTTTGATTTTGGGTATAGTTTTCCAGTTTTCAGATGTTTGATTTAAAGTGCCATCAGTTTAAGCAATGCAATCTTAGCACAGGTAGTCTCTCTACTTCTGGAGCGATCCTTGATTGCTGAAACATCCTCATGGACAACATTGTGTCCATGATAATATAGGTCCTTGTTCAATAAGATGAATATACACTTTTTGAGTGGTTTCCATATTTTCATGGCAGACTCAGACTCTGGTGTTTATAAGCAACTGGTATTAACGGATTGTTTCTTGGATCTGACAGGGTGCTATGGTACATATCTTGGATGTCACACATGCCGAATTCTCCAGCAAATCTTTTGGGGTCCATATTCCCTTAAAGAAAGACCCTTAAAGAAAGACCCTTCAAATACTGGATCACACTTCAGATGTGATCACCTGAAAGAATCCATATGCAGGAATGACAATATATGGATATATCCCTAGAAAGATTATCTGTATTGGCAACTTGGTTGAACTGCTGTTACCAGCGCTGCTCACTACTCTTGTTGGTGCAAGTACTCTTGCCTTTTGTTTTCATATGGGATTAGAGAATGTCAACAATTCATAAACATTAAAAAGTAGGAAGCTTTCGTAAAGTTCTGATTTTGTCCACCAATGTATATACTTTTTATTATTCTTAGCTCCATGGTAATTTGTGACACTGTGATAAAGACTTGCTTGTTCAGATGATGTACGGCGTAACTTATTTCTGTTAAAGTGCCTGTCACGGAAGGCGGCGGCAAGGGACCGTGTTCAGTAGGTGTGCATGTCCTTGATTCGTGCAATATGGCCTCCGTTCTACACGCTGCCCCGGAGGTATGGACATCATGCAGCTAAATCAGCCACGTATTTACAAGGCTGTGGTTCAGGCTAAGATGTGGTTTGCATTCAAACTGCCTCCTTCTATTTTTAAAAGTTATAAAAACATTTTTGTTAATTATATGTCACATGCGGAAAGCATTACAGTGGGGTAGAAACCATTTTGCCTGCGCTTTTTTAGAATGATTTGCATAACATATTTGCAGCTTCTGTTATCTCAGCAATATGGTCATCTCAAAGTCAAGCAGACTAAATCACTGTTTGCTGTTCGCTTATCACTGAATCACTACATCGTTGCAGTTTTTGTTCCACTGCTTAAATGGCAGATGATGGGCTATTACAAGTAGTAGTTGGAAATGAACGTAAAATAAGCCCATAGTCTTTTACTTCTAGTTTGTATTTTTTATGTAGAATTGGTGGACTTTGAACTTCTATATATAGCTTCAGTTATATATACATATCTATCTATCTATCTATCTATCTATCTATCTATCTATCTATCTATCTATCTATCTATCTATATCTATGTGAACTTCTCCTATATAGCTTACATTGCAAAGTCTGTATCTATAACTTATCTTATTTTCTCTCACCATAAGAAAGCATTGAATTTGGCCCAAAATAAGGAAGTAAAATCTCAGTTTTGTTGTACCAGTCAGACAATAATGCAGCAAGGACAATAGGGAGGGGTAACCACATCTTAATACCATTTCCAACCACTGGTGTTTAGTTCCATATCTCTGTTGGCATTGCTGGACTTACCAGCTCAAACTGTGCACAGGGTAAACAAAGAAGTGAGCACAGAGTGGATTGTAGACAACATTATTGCTATTTCTGAGCAGCACAGAATTTATAATATAATTTTTGCAGATGTAGAATTAGCCCATCAAATTCTACCCCTTGATTCAGTCAATGAAAAAACTTCAGTTTATTATTCAGTTTCAGCTTTGATCTGAATTCATCAGGACTTTATTTTAAATTGAGTGCCTATGGTCTTGTCTTCTGTGTTGCTCAGTTAATTAAGAAGTTAAACACTGTCATAAGTCACTATGCTCCTTTGTTTTAAAGCATTTTAAGTATTGTGGTAGAGTTGTGTGTACCCATTTGTGATTTTGCCTGTTTTCAGGCAGTATTTATTTAAGGCTAAACTGAAAAATCTAATGATCATGCTTAGCAGCCCATTGTCACCGTGCTTACTATGCATCATATAAAATCACTCTTGCCATTTTTCATCGTGTCAGCCAAAACTGTGTTAACCAAAGTCAGAAATAGCCCAAATCTTCACTAGCATTGGCTATAGATATATTTATGTATTTGCTTTCTCTGTTTTACTTTTTGAGTACAGGGAGGTGAAAATGGTTTTAGACCTTATTAATCATTACAAAAGCCTGATTAGCTGATTGGGTTTTTCAGATTATAGTATTAGGTCTTTAGTCTAAGGAGACCTCTCAGGTAAGACAGTCTTGCTTTAGATTTCACATGGAGGAAAAATAAGTGCCATTAAATAAAAAAAAGCTCTGAATATTTTTTCTCCCTGCTAAGCACCAAATGTGTGCATGTCAGTACTGCACTTATATCCTTAGAGAATGAGAAAGTAAGAAAATAGTCAGAGTCTCCCAGCTCCTGTCATTATCTTTCTGGATCTCGTAAAACCCTAAAAAGCCAGCAAGTGATGAAATTACTTCTTAACAAAGATTTCATACAGGTATGGCCTATGCAGCATGATTCCCATCAGGCACGTGGGTTGCAGCTTTCCATTTGTTGGATAGGTAGCCAGCTTGAAGACTGTTTCCACTTTCAGAGAAGCAATGTAATGATATTTGTACAGTACATGCCCAGTCTTTTGTTCTTACAATTTTTTTCCAAACTCTTGTATTTTTCAAAGGACAACTCCAGCTTTGTTTTCTGTTGCTCACTATGCATTTTGATAATGAGATTCACTCTTTACTATCTAAGTATTTACAAACAAAAAAAAGTTTTGAGGGTGTTTTTTTCAGTTGTGAATCTTCAGATCAGACACCGTATGCTGCAAGGAGCTAGTATGTACTTTTCTGGTGCGTGCAGTGCTATTTATGGCATATGTTTCCCACAACTCAGCCATTTTAAAAAATGGCTTTTGTATTTTATCGTTCCGTGAGTGTCAGGCCCCAATACTGAAATGGAGAGTTTGAAACTAATAGGGTTAAAAGGACTTGCACTGTCTGTATTGTGTGTGTATTATACCTACATTGCTTATACATTGTTTTTTTCCCCCTAGTATTAGCAATCTGCTTTTGTACTTTGACATAGGGATTTCCCTTGTGAATTTTGTCACAGAAAAAAGAGAATCATCAATATCGCAGTTAAACTTGACTTTCAAAGCTAATAGTATCTCATTTGGGGGCTGAAATTTAATAAATTTTCTTTGATTCTGGGTGAGTTTTTAAACATCAAACAATGAATTGGCCAGGGTGCAGTAAAATATTTAGATCTATTGACTACGGTTCAGAAGGGTAGAAGGCAAAACACTGGTGGTTTGATGTTGATAAATTCTTAGTACCTTAATCCACATTAATGTTTTCTTTTATCTGTGTGCATACTGGCAGCAAAGACATTGAAAAGTTGGGCTATATAAGCTATAAAAATGTAAATCAAGTGTATGTATGTGTGTGTGCGTGTGTATGTGTGTGTGTATTTAAAGTAATGCATTTTGTTATATTCAGTGAGGTTAACATCTGACCGGAATTACACATGCTGACAGAACACTCCAGAGAGTATGTTTGTTCCACAGGACTGTATATCCTGAACCTAGTGCACTATGTGTGCAAAAAATGTGTAGAGGACCTTTCCTGTTATAAAAATTGCATCATAGTGCATATGTTTGGCAGCCACAGGTATTGACAGGAATTCTTTAGGTCAACTTGGGAAATGTAGGGCTCCCTATTCCCACAGAACAGAGCAACGAGTAAAATAAAATCTTTTCTTCTTTGTATCAGTGGACTTACACATTAATACTTCTTTAAATCAGAGGAGATTTCAAAGGCTGTACTGTTATTTGAAATATGTTCCCTCTTAATCAACATTTTTTAAAACAATTTTGTAAGTGGTTACAAAAAGGTAATCTGGGATTTAAAATGAATGGACATTTGTTTTAATTCATGTTTGGCGAGTTCTTTTCTGCAAAGAAGGCTGTAAGAAAAACTGAAATCTTCTCTAAATAGTATTTAGCAAGTGGTGTATCTATTGATTTAGATGCATTTGCTATATATTTAGTATATGTTTTAGTATCAGACTGTGTATTGTTGTTAAAGACAGTAAATTATTTTTACAGTACTAGTTACTACTACTCAACAGATACGGTCTACCTCATGTGAACGTATTTCCTCTGTTCTGTTTGCACTCACATATATTTGCATGTGTTTCTATCCATCTGTATTAGAATCTAATCTGGCTACTACTACTGGGATCTCCTGGAGGTGAACGTGACAATTTCTGTATTAAATGGAATGAAAAACGGGTGCGTGGCAGCATATGGTGCATGAATGCAAGTGATGTGTCCAGGGAAGTTGCGTGTTAAACACGTGTAATTTCACGTCCGTGCCGACAGACCAACCACATGTTGTAATATGTGGGAAAACGCTGCATTTCAAATAACCGGTAACGGCATTCGTCTTGCCGGCCACACCAGTAGGTTTGGTTGGTTGTGTTCGAAGACAAAAGCGTTAATCGCTTACATTGCTGCGAGTTTTGCCTCTGCCTTTGCATCCCGCCGAAGGCACGCGAGTTTCCCAATTAAAACCAGTTTCCGGGGGCGGTCAGCAGGTGGCACTGTGACACCCACCAACGGCCTTCGGGTGTGTTCGCGGCCGCGCGGAGAGAAATGACACGGGTACCGCTTGGCGCGGGGGGGCTGGAGGGTGGTGGGGATGGTGGTGGTGGTTGTTTTATCCTTCCGTTTCAGACTGCCGGCAAAACTAACTAAATATCAAACTGTCTGAGTTTTGTGCAAATTTTAGCGCTCCCCACTCCAAATTGGCATAGTTAGAAACTGTACAAAAGTCTGTTAGTACCAATTAGTGCATTGTTTCCTGTAGTGAGCCCACAATAAGAAGAAATCTAGTAACAGGGTGGGTTTTTTTCTCCTGTTAATTGCAGAGCTACAGGTTGGTTTGTTTTGCTTTGTTTGAGGATTATTCATTTTAATCCGGGGTTTAACTGAATTGATATTAAACGAATCTTATTGTGGAGGACTGATACGATCTCCCTACAGTAGACAGAACTCACATGCCAGCTTCTTGTTTTTGTGATCATATGAACTTTTTAATTTCATAGCTGTTGTTCGTTTGAGTCAGGAGTATGATGATTGTTTCTTTTCTTACGAGGTTTTTACAGGGGAGAGATCTGAGAAATGTGAAATGTATATACCAGGTGGGCTTGTGAGCCCCTACTGTCTCTTCTTTCCTTCTCGTTTTAGACCAGGGGAAGATGCTTTTTCTTCTTAACATTCTCTCCCAGCACTCTGAATTAGAGATTTATTTGCAACGAAAAATCAATTAGTCCTAAATTTATTCATGGATTTCAGGTCCAGCGATCAATGCAAGTCCACTCAGTGGGCTCAAGGGGACCCAGTTCATCCCAGTTAATGTGTCTGAAGGGGAATTACCATTGATGCTGTTTTTTTCCCTTTAGGTCAGAGATCAGACCTTGCTGTCATGGACTGCGGCAACCAGGAATGACTTCACCCTGCAGCTACCCAAACTCCACCTAGAGACCTTTGCAGTGGAAGGGCTGAAGGGCAGGCCAGAGGTTGTAGCATTTCAGGTTAGAGTCTAAGATAATCCCTTTTCTTTTTTTCCTTTTTTTGCATCTGAGATAGAACAAGAAGCTAGACTGCTCTGAATATGTGGAAAACAAAAAGCTTCAAAACTATTGCAGTCAACAGTTGAAAGAATTTCCCTGTATACCTTTGAATACAGTATTTCAGAGATAATGTGAACTTCTAATTTTGCAGTTAGAATGTTAAATAACTGACGGCAATATGACCATGGAAAAATTAATACCACTATATCCCATTGACTCCGTTCCTCCCCCTCGCCACTACCCCCCGTCACACCCCCCCTCATTTTAAGCAAGACAAATAGGATATTAAAAAAAAAACACAACAAAAACAAAACAAAAAGCAGACAGGATTTTTATGCTGCTTCTTGGTCAGTATCAGATTTTTCCACACGACAGTTTTAGAAGTCATAGTGATTTTTGAGCATTCCTACTTTAAAAGAAACTGCTATTTGGAATATTTAAATTGAGAAACTGTTTTGTTCATGTAGGTTTAAAGACTTGTGTATTTCAAAACACTAATTTTATTAGGAGAAGACAATGAGGAGGGGGAAAGAATGAGCTGAAAATGTACATATTTTAATCTCTGAAAATGGATTCTGTGCAATGCCGTAATACTGTTTTTAAGTTTTTCATGTCTTATACACAAACTATCCCTTAGTCTTTATAGATTTGCAGAATGACTTCATTCTTGTGATACATTATTGCTAAAGGCGGAACATTCTGTTTTGTCAATGAGAGAATGAAAGGCAGAGCGAGTACATGGTTCTTTCATCATGCTCTTCTACGTGAATCAGAGAGAGGGAAGCTAGTCATGTAAAGCGCAAGGAAGTCAGACAATGCTACTACTGCATGTTGTGTGTACACTGCTGCAGTAATCCTTTTTATTTTATTGTAAATTCTATCTTCTAAAGAATGTGTAATTGCAGGAACAGGGTCACAAAATCAAACGTTCAAGAAAGGCCGACTCCAAGCTGGGTATTTCTCACTGTTGCCCTCTTGCATGCATGCATGCATTTCAGTATGATAAAGATTTCAACTATGTGTGTATTACTGAGTTTCCATAATAAAGTAGTAATATGTAACACCTTAAGATTCCTATGAACTTTTGTTAGCACAGCTGTACCTCTGCAGCAGAGGCTAGTGTTGTGACTGTTTCCCTAGTACAGTGATGATGGCTTTTAAGGCTGTGCAAAAGGTTCCACAGGTGGCATCTTTTCAAAGAAGCTGTCAAGGAAATCACCACCTTTTAAATGTTGCTCTTCTAATTTGGTGGCCTATTTGGTGATAGCTTTTTTTTTCTTTTTTTTTAAGTCCCTTCCCAACTGCCACTCTTTTTTGACCTCCAAAAGGTTGTAGAAACAATTGCAAGACAGCCTTGTGCGCCTTTCTAAGAAGGCGAAAGGTAAAAAACATTGGATTTCACATTTGTTACAGTGTGCTTGTGGTATAACTAACACATACCAGTGTATGCCCTTGGTAGTTTGCTGGTGTTGCAGTATGGTAAGCATACTTTTTGCTCACCCAACAGCTCAAATAACAGGCGATTAGTCCGTATGTGCACAAACGGCCTCAATGCTTCACAGCCTGTCCCACTTTACAAAGTGCCCGTTTGATGACTTTCAAAGTACATTCTAGAGATTTTATTATAAAATTTCACTTTCATAGCTGGGAGTCAGCTAATTGATTTTAATTTCACTGTATACAAAGCTATAATAAGAGCAATCCTGCAATCTTGAATGAGGCAAGCAGTTAGTAATCGCTTTATGGACACTTCTTATTAAAAGCACTGGAATTTTTTCTGTGCACGGTCTCTGTAACTGCTACTACAATATGTATTTTATAGTTAGTCTGTGACAAGTGCATTTCAGTTAAAGGCCTTATTATCTGCAACTATTAGACATAAGGAGTTGTTTTTCAAAGTCTAAATTTATTGCTATTTTATGTTTCTTTTAAAAATTTGCATAAAATTTAAGATCCTAAATAAGACAGTATAGTAGGGATGAAGCACTGACTATCAGAACTGTCGAGGACTCACAGAAGATTGCATTGTTTTATTTTTATTATTCACTCATTCAGTTTGTAGTAGGTGGCTGGAATCAGTAATAAATAGTAATTTAATACCCATTGTTCCAGTGTGTATCACTTTTTCATCACATGAAAGGAAGAAAAGTTAATATATTTCTATGTGCATACACGTCTCCCAAATTTTTCAGAAAGCATGTGGCTCTTAAAAGTGGTTTAGATGAAATCTGCTATCCTCAGTTTACCTAATGTGTTCAGCAGGAATAGGGATCTATATTCCTTGTTATTGGGAATACAGGAAGTCTTAGAAATTATAAATTGCTGTTATCTCTATATGAATGTTTCTTGGGGAAAATATGGATTCTTTATAGGAGACAAGTAGAAAGAAGATTGGCATAATGAACCTAAGTTGCTTGACTGTGAACTAAGCTATTGGAGATTTGTTTGTTTGTGTCATAATTAATTATCTTTTAAAACTAGAAGGTCAGTTTTTTTTTTTTTTTTTCTAGCAAATGGATGCAACATTCCAAATAGCATGAATGCTTACAGGGCTGATCAAACAAACAGGCAAATAAAACCCCTGTCATTCTTAAATTAAATAATTGTTAAGCTATATAGGAAGTGACGTGCATCTTTTAAAGGATATGTTGTACACTCTAGGGATAGGTAGATAGATAATGACATTAAATGCAATTAAATTAAATTAAATATTTGGGACAAAAGTTTATGTATCTTCTGCAAAGCTTGCACTTGAGGTAAAGTCTCTTGAATTGCAAAATTATATAATAATTTGAAGTGTCGGTTATTCACCAAGAATGTCCTTGCTCTATCTTCTAAAGCTTCATGCAAGTAATGAAAGTATGACTTAATTTGTAGGCATTTGTTACATTCTTGGAAACTGTAACAAGAATTACTATAGTAGTTTGAAAATATCACTTGAAATGGATAAGTAGTGAAAAAAGTACAGTATCTCAAAGAGTAAAATGATATGATTGCTATAGCGTTGAAACACTCTCACCTGGTATTTAATTGCTGTGAAGGATGTTATGTCACAAAGCTGTACTGTGTGTTACTTAGTTAAGTTTGAAAGTGGGAAATATATTGTTATTTTAAAGTACCTGAAGCACATGAGAACAGGATTTAGGATGTGCTGTTCTGGCCATATGTTAATGTTCCCACTGAAGACAAAAAGTGGAGCTGTATGTGAAGCCTTCAATAAATACAGGATATAGGGTGAAAAAGAGCAACTGAAATAACATGGGATTCTTAATTCTAGTAGTCTTACTTGGCAGATGACTATTTAAATTAGGCAGTAAACGTTAGCAACTCTTTATAAAATACAAAATTGAGTTGGGCTACTTTTAGGAAGAGGATAATATTCTTTTAACTTTCTCTTCTGAAAGAGGTTATTGGCTCACAGAAGAAGTGGTCATTTGGAAGATTAATTCTGAATTGCCTCAAGTACATTTGCATCAAATAAATATTGAATACTCGTGGCAAGCAATTTGACTTAAAAAACAATGCAAAAAGTCCACAAATAAGGTTTAAACGTTCATGTCTAAATAATTAAGTATTGGTATACTATCACAATAAATTTCTTCTATTTGGAGACGTAGATGCAGTAGGGCAAGCACTGCTATGAAAGTATGAAAGCTCCTTGAATCAAATTTAAATACCCCAGACTAGTTTTGCAATAGCAGTAGGATGTGTAATGTATACTTACAAGTAATGTAAGTCTACCTGTGATGTACAAGGGCTTGATTGCCAAACAGGGAAAGGCTAACAACACTCAGGTCAGCGGCTTTGCCCTGTGTGCCTAGCTTATGCCCTGTCTCTACTGATGCAGGTTGGTAGGAGTGCAGGAGGCACAGGAGCTGCTTAAACAAAGTAGAGGAGCACTGACTATGGAGGATGTTCTAACAGAGAAGTAACAGATTTATTCAGGCATTGTCAGTGAAAAACAGTGGCATCAAGAACTGTGGTTGTCAGAATCAGGTCTGCTGCGTGTCCGGAAGACATGCATATGGCCTTGTGATAAGCCAGCCACTGAAATTCACATGCGGTAGCTGCCTGCAGATGTGCAGTTAGGGAAAGAGTAATCATATTCTGTGCCATGGGAACTACCTTGACCTCTGTCTTCAAAGTCTCCATTTGTGTCTTTTTTTAATTGGCCCTATTAAGTTCTGGTTGTTGCTTTTGGTCAGTATTTGGCATGGTGGGTCTCATCCTTCTCTAATACTGGTTGCTGAGGAGTATGATGTGGCTTCTGGATGTTGGTTTGGAAGAGAACTGATATTCACGGATGAACTTGTGTTGCTATTTTACAGGATTTACATGAATTAGAGAATCCAAACTGGCAAATTTTATGAGTGACTTTAATGAGGATGTGAATATTTAACACATTTATGTGGTGTGTAAGAAAGCAGATGTAAAGATGAGACCATCAGCAGGGTTCTGGTGCGAAAGGGGTGAACATACATGTAGCTGTATTTGTCAGTAATTTATAGGTCTAAAGAGAAAGAATTTCTGTGTGTGCTGCCCTTCAGCAGAGATGAAAGATTGACCTGACTGTTGGAAATCCCTTGCATATTAATTTTACTTTATTACAACCAGGACTTGAGTAGGTAAATCTGTATTTTTCATTACTAAGCTCTCCCTTAATTTTGAAAGACTGTACAGTTGTGGTGTGCTTTCTCCCCACCGGGTGGGTCTGAGATGGTTATGTTCTCACTTTGTCTTGCCTGTTTGTCTCAGTCTCCCTCTTTTTTGTCTCTTTCTGCTACACACTCCCATTCTCTGCTGCACGCTGTCTCTCCCCGTGCCCTGAGTGCACACACTGCCCTGCACAGGCTGCCCTCAGCTGCACGCCTGGTCACTCTCTGCTGCTCTTCCTCTCCCTCTCCCTGCTGTGCCTGCTCTCTCTGCTGTACTCACAATCGGGCTTTCCCTCCATACATCTCCGCCAGCTGCTCTGCCTCCATATCTCCCTCTCTCAGCCTTTTCCCCTGTCGTCTTCTTCCTCTGCCTGCCTTCCCCACTCTGTCTGTGTCGCGCTTGCTCTGCCTCTCTCTGTGTCTTTCTGTCCCCACTCTCCCTCTCTCCTCCCCTCTCCCCCGACTCCTCCCACGCCCCCATCTTGTGCTCCCTCTCTCTTCTCTCCCTCTTGTCTCTTGTCTTCAGCATGTGCCCATCTGTTCATGCAGGTTTAGGAAGACCATGTGGGATTTAAGTGTACTTCTTTGTGTTTCTCAGGTGTCTGGGTACTTTGAAATGAAAACTGCAGTAATTTAATTTAATAAAAAGACTTACAGTGGTGGTGGTACTACAGTCAAGAACTGACATATCTGCAGTGTTAGTGTATAATCATTTTAAATTTATGAAGGACTAGGTTCTTAGCATTTATTTGACGTATATTATATATTCATGTATGATTTCATCATGCGTTATCTGTTGTGCTGTAGGTCCACTTTTTCTAATTAATTGGGCAAACATAAATGTAGTTTAAATTGTTAGGAACTTCTTAATTTGTATTTATTTTCACTTGTTCATTAATTTTAGATTTACGCTTGATAGAATAGAAGGTAAAAGACATGCATAATTCTGCTGATAATTTTTCTCAAAATAATGAACAATTTCTCATTCCCTTGTTTACTTCTCAATAAAAAAGTTCTTCCGAAATTGAGGAAGCAAGTGATTTCAAAGGTAACATTATAATCCTGTCATCAGATTTTATCCTCTGAGTAGGGCAAGTCTTTCAAATATAAATCACCTGTGGTATGAGGACCTAATGGGATGAATTAATTGCGGAGTAGCTGCTTGAAAACTCAATTATTAGTATTTCAAATCTTGTGCTTCTCTTTTGGAACCGATTTCTTTATGTTTTTTTAATGTCATGGCTGTTAGAAGAACAAATAATTATGGGGTTTTTTTCTCTTAATACTCCAGAAAGGAGAAACCTTTTTAAGAGAGTCTTAAAGATAGTGCTTTTATACACACACATTTCTAGTATTTTCTTTTAACTTTCACCATTTCACCCGCAGAAGGAACTATCCATTTCATTACAGAGGCCAGAATGTTGCCTTCTCTGTAATGGTACTGCTGCTTCTTCTTGGTTAAACTGGGTTTACCTTCTCCAGGAGTTAAACAGCTGCTATCAACAGTACCTGGGCTGCCTTCTCCTTCTTTTCTTCTCCTCTCCAAAAGGACCAATTTCCTACAGAGTGTCAAAACATGCCGTTTCTGGACTGACCGTGAGCCTGCCTTCCAATATACTGTTGGAAGAGAAAAGTGATTCTTTATTAATGGACTGATACTTTGCACTTGCACCTTGAGTTTAAACACTCATAAATGAGTGTTTTAAACTCCTTAGATTGCAATGGCACCTCTTGCAACCCTGACCTTTTGCAAACTGCAATTTGTCAAAAATAAAGTTGGTGTGTGGTTTAAGAGACAGCAATCAACAACTAAGCAAAATCTGAATAACCAGATTGAAGAGATGTAACATGAATTACTCTAATTAAATCTTCTTGAATGTGTTCAGCAGGTATCTGGAGTTGTGTCCAGAAAGGTTGTATCATGATGATAAATGTTTAGAAGCCATTTTAGCATAATTTATTTTAACTTTACCTCCTTTAAAATGTAACATCAATGTATGTTAGCAAAACACAATTTAAAATGTGACAAATGAGTCGATTTCAAAGTGCCAGCAATGTTGGAAATTTGCCCATTTGAATTTCACACCCCTTCTCCTTTCTGCAGGTTAACTATGTTCCAAACTTACTCTCTTCACAGCATTTTTTTTATCAGTCTTTTCCTCCCTGTTCTCTATGAGAGTTTTTATTGCTCTCCTTTCCTCATTTCCCCCCTTCCTTATCATTAGCCTCTCTCCCTTGCTTTCTTAGCCATATTTTCACTTTTTTGCTTCTTTCTTTGCCTTTCTCCATTCTAATAAATAAATAGAAACTATATGAAGAACACTTCTCAGAAGGCTTTGTAGTTAGCTGGTACACTGATTGCACCAAAGCCCTGTTAAGTCTTTGGCATTATGGGACCGTAATTATCAAAGTCAGTATCTGTAATCAGCAATTAATCAACTACTTGGAGCTGTTTCTTTATGGTTATGAAGCTACTAATTCTTGTCCAGCCCAGCCTCTTTCGTAAGCATTATGAGTTTCGTAAAAACTTTTCAGTTAAGATCTGCTGCTGATTATCTTGCATGCCAAAGTTAGTATATAATCATTTAGTCTTACAGTAAGCTTTCTTAATGGAAAATTTTCTTCCTTGACCCTGTCAAGCAATCATGTAACTATCTGCCTGTATCCACTTAGACTTTTTCATACATTTGTATCTATTGCATGAGGGTAATCTCATATAAGTAATCTGTACTTAAACGCAACACAGCTCTGTAAGAACTGTGTAAAATATGGTCTTAATTCACTCAGTTTATTTATTTAGTTTTGCTTCTACTTGTAGTCCTGGGATGTTGTGGGGTTTTTTCCAGCTGGTTACCAGTTTGCTGCATCTTATAGGATAAGGACCCAACTGGAAGCATTTTTATTGACTTCTAGTCCCTATTATTATATGAGAAAAGTTACTCTAGAGACATAGTAATCTCAATATGTATCTAAAGCTGCCTTAGTGAATAAGGGCAGATTCCTAAGTGCTGTAACTATAT
>VZTM01033483.1:267-15492 GCA_013400555.1 Jacana jacana | reverse complement strand
TCATATTGAGCTGTCTTTGAGGAAAAATTATAGTGTGTGAATCCCCAATAACTTATTTAGCTGTTCAGATTTAATGTAATTGCTAGGTCCTTTCAAAAAGTAGGGAAGTCTTCATACTCTTGAAGTATTTAAAGAGATCTGGTGGTGTTACACCTTTGATTCTTTCAGTACTTCAATTTTTTCCACTGTCTGAAAAACGAACCTCATTAACTCATTAGCAAAACAGCACAATTTAAACCCCTGATTGAAACATGGCTGGTGTCTTTTTTTTTAAACAGGGCAGTTACAGTAGCTTTCCTATCCTGATGTCTGGTCAAAGAGCTTAAGATTCTACAAGACTTAGTCCTCTGTTTGGAGGCAATGTGTTAAATCTTGTCAGTATGAAAGCTCTGAAAGCATAGTATTTGAAATTTTGTGAGACGGGTTTTCCCAGAAAAGCTCTCATTTGCATTTCTGTTGATAAATTCAGAGGGAAAGACAATGTATGTGGAATGATCATGGATAAAATACTAACTTTTTGGCATTTGAGACTGAAGAATACTGAGGAAAAAGTACAGAAGAGTTCACAAAACATTTAACTTCTGATGTCCTGGGTTAAAATATATAATAATTTATATAGAAATGGGAAGATAGTGAGTAATATTTTTCTAGCATGTTAAGTCTGTTGGTTACAAAGCCATGGTTTTGCTCAATCATTGCATGCACAGTAATGTGTTGTAATTCATCTCTCTTTTCTGCCCTGAAATTGTGACAGTTGTAATAGCTAAATGTTTAAAAATTTAGAAGGTGTAGTTGCAATAAGCTCTGGAAATATTAATGTGTACTTTAAAAAAGTCTGCAATCTCAGCAAGAAGTGGTTTGTCTTCATTAAAGAAACATTTGGAAGATGATGCATAAAGAGCAGAAACTATCTGTGCATTCAGTCTATAATTGTTTATATGTCTGCTTGCCGTACATAATACAAGTATCTACAGAGAGTATGAAGTAAATGAAAGCATGGATTATTTTTGAAAGTGATATTACCATATATGAGCGTGTTGTGTTATTCTGTAAAATACAAAGCAAACTTGAGCTGCAAAATAGAGCATTTTGTACAGGTTCTGGTTTTTGGAAGGAGACTTTTCAAGATGNTTGTTTGTGGAAGGAGACTTTTCAAGATGAGGAGAGCAATGAGACTTGTTTAAGGTCTGTACAAGCCTTTCACAATACACAAGAAAGAGGTATTACAGCTAATTACCTCAAAACGTATCACAATTTAATTTTGGCTGCAATGGCCTTTTCTTTTAAGATACTGATCAGATAAACTGATGATCGGTCACACTGAAAGGAGCCATGGTTCTAGAGCTTGCCTTTCTCTTCTGATCACAGTGGTTTGCCTTCCCAATCACTTAACCAGGGTGTGTGTAGGAACTAATGAGCACAGGAGAATAAATGCCAAAAATTGCTCTCCTGCTGAGTCACAGGTATGGCTTCTGCTTCCCATTTCGTGTACACTTAGTTACTTAGGACCTCTCCTACATGGCTGCATTTACCAGTTACTAGCAACTAAGCATCTGAGTTGTTTAAGACTGTAGAAAAACCTGCTTTTGAGAACCAAAGTCCAAAAAAATCCTTCATCTTTTTGTTTATTGAGCATACTTTGGACAAGACACTGGTCCTAGTTAAAAATTTGTTTTAGTAGCAATCTTTGCTGCTGGCAAGTGAATTACCACTTAAAGGTGTGTATCTCAGACTGCACTAGGTTTTTTTCAGGAACTATGTCTGGATTCCTGATCCCCTACTTTGCTCATTTAAAATGCTGCATGGATTTTTACTGGGGGATTGACCTTTTTTTTCCTTATTTCACATCTCTGTTCTGTGCTTTCTCTTCTTTAATGTAACTCTTCAGTGCTTTTTATTTTTATTTTAACGTTAAATCTTATGAAAAAACATTAGGAGACATTGCTAATTTTACGGAGGATAAAGAAATAGGGTTTCATTTATCTCAAATTTCTTTTTTTTTGTGGCTTCTGAGGCCAAAGTAATTTTATATCCACTGGTACTGTGTGGTTAATTGAAGTTCCATACACCTGATATTTTTCTAAAGAATAAGCTGTATTTGTGCAGCACTAGTGCTAATCTGGTTTCATGGATTCTATATTAGACAATTCTAGAAGAGAGACAATTAGTGGCTATGAAATATTTTTCTCTCTGAGAAATAGATGAAAAATATAAATCCTGTCAGGATAAGGATTGTAGGCAGTATGTTTAAAAATCTATTTTGAATTACTAAGCAATCATAATCTAGATGTAAATTGAATAAAATCAGTAGTAGAGTATCCCCCGTTTAAAGCTAATGATTTTCTTTAACACTGGGGTAAATACGGTCATTACAAAACTGAATTCAAGTGTGACCTGTTCATATAATTTTTACATTTTTAAGCTTTTATAACTGTGATACAATCAAAGTTAAGTGTTCAGGCCTCCAGGATTCCTTGCATCTGTAGTGCTGCATCATTAACTTTCCTGGTTTGTAAAAATGTGTCTTCTGCCAGCCAAAATTGTCATTGCAGGGGCCTCAGGGTATGGGGGGGGAAGTAGGGAGGGAGATTGTGGGTGTTTTGTGAACCCTTTAGTGAGCACTTCAAAGTTGACTTGACTTGACCTCTTATGTCCAAGTGCTCTTTTTCCTGTGGTTCTCTTTTTTCGCCCCTCAGGAGGTTTAATTTATTGGAAACTACATTTTTACCCCTTTCTGTAAACAGTAGCTTCTTTCCTTGGATCACAGCAAAACCTACCATAAGCTTGACCAGCACTTGTAGCAGTGCACTCTCTCCTCCCTGCTTGTGCACAGGCCACAGCCGGTCACAACAGAGGTGAGGGTGGGAACCTTTGCAGAAGAATAGCACCAAACCCAGATCCATAACAAAGCTGAAAATCGTTTTTCCCTCCTGCACAGAAGCTTATCTCTTACAGTGTACCATGAGACTTAATGGTAATGTGTTGTGACTGATCCCTATTCCAAGTGTGAACTGTGGCTACTTGCCATGAGCAGGCGAGCGAGCCTGTGTTGCTTATAAAGACAAGAAGTGATACTGCAAAGAGACAAGGAGGTGTGACTGCAATTTGCACCTCCACTCTGTTTGCCCAAAGGATCTGTGTTCTCTTTGTTGGTATTTCAGGGAAGTGACAAGGGGACACTAGCCAAATGCACTGTTAACAGATGTAGCAGTGGGACTCAGGCACAGACTCTATCATTCATGCTTAAAGCTTTCTTCTTAAACATATGTGTTGCAGGGGGCCCACTACCAGCAGGAAATATTTGCTAATTGTCAGCCAAAAGCTGAGCTGTTTCACTTGCTGTAGCACTTTTAAATCAGAGCTGCTGAGTTATGGTGGGAAGGGTTATTGGTTATCCTTGACAGTCTTCTGCCAGAAATCCTGGGCCCACCATGCACGCTTCTAACACAAATAGGGTGATACCATCAGCCCTTGCTGAACGGCAGATCTAATTTTGCTAATGAGTCTCTCTCATTAATACATCAGTCAGCTTTTGTTAAACTGACATCATAGCCTCTGCCTCTGCCTAATAGAGAGATTTAAGTAGGAGCCTATTAATGGCATTGTCATTATTCATCACCACAACTGTCAATTTCACTCACATAAAGACAGTAACAGTTTAAACAAGCAAAAGGAGCTGTGGCTGAAGTGAGGGACAGATCTGTGGTCCCAGTTTGCTGGAGTCTGCTATGGCAGAGCAGATACAGAGAGGGATATTCTGGCTGCTGGCACTCTTTAGTGATAGCCATCATCATAGTACCTAACAATCTGGGTGCTTCAGCACTTAAGTTTCTTCAGAAACATCCATGCCTGTAGGAACATTGTTTCTGCCTTGCCAACTGGACTCAAATTGGGGCAGTTCCTCTGTTTCCTGTGGCTTCCACACTGTGACTGACCTGGGGGTGGAGGCAGCTCTCCCAGGGTATCTGGATGTCCCTGGTCAAGCTGTGAGCTGGAGCAGAGCAGACACGCTTCATCACAGGCTCAGCTTGAGGAATGAGATTTCTGTGGTATTTCTTAAAAGGAATCTCTGACTTTTTACATAATTCAAAGTTACTATGGTGCGGATTGTTAAGATTTTTACAGCTGGTATGCTGTATAGTGGGAAAAGTCGTGATAGAAGGAGGTAATCTGGTAAAGTAGTGGTCTTTGTTTAACAAGTATCCCAAAAGCTGTAGCCACTTGTCTCCCAAGCTGCCTGTGTGCCGGTTGCCATGTGCCTAAACTGTATAAAGTGCTGTTTTTCACCTCCTTTTCCAGCTGTGCAAAGTATAAAATTATTTATTGACCTGCTCCTGGAGAGGGGAAAGAAACCTTGTTCCTTAATATCACACACATGCTGTTGCAGAAATCATCCTAACACAAATATTTTTTACAGCTTGTTGTATAAAAGTATTAGCCAAGTGGTATCTGAAAATTTGGAGCACCTCTGGCATTCCTTGGATCATAGGCACATACTATTCTAAGCTATTCTAATCAAACTCAGCCTGCCCTTTTTCCTTCAACATAACTATGCTGATTGTTCATCTGTGGAAGTTTGCCTTTGCATGACCATTTGAAGATGATTTTTGTTTGGAATACATCATTAATCCATAACACCAAAGGCTTTCTTTATGAAAAACCAAATAACTTACTGTGCATAACTTTAGTAGTAAATGATATTTGATTGCTATGGGATCATATCTGACCACTGTAATGGTCTTCTGCTTTCTGAAATGCCAGTGCTTCTTTTTGCATCCAAAAAGATACTTAAATCCAGGGCATCTAGTTCTCATATAATTAGTTAATGTCCATGTTGGGTTGAGGGTCAAGAGGTGGGAGAAGGAATACTTAAATTCATAGTCATATGTAAATGAGACCAATAAATCGTGTCTGAAATACTCTTTTAATTCAAGTCCATAAATTCACAAAAAAGAGGTTTTGCTATATAGAAATAAGGCTGAAGGAAATCCTGTGTACTTATGTATCCTGTTGTAGATTCCCCACGTTTTTTATTACTTTCCATAGGAACATTTGGGGGGGTTGTGTATATGGTGGGTAAGGTGTCTTTGACTTAGTTGGAACTCTACAGATATTTTCAGTGAAGCTACTTGGAAGAATTAGATGGACAAAAAAAGCCACTGTTTCTCTGCATAATAAATTAGCAATATTAGGTACAGCCAGTGTTGGTGTTTCTGCAGACAAAAGGCTTGCCTTTAATAAGTGTTATCCTAAGCCTGCCATTGTGCCAATAAAAGAGCTTTGGCCTGTCAGTCTTTATCAAGGGAATCCAACTGTCCACAGTCAGGTGATTATGAGTTTTAACACAAAGTAAGGAAAACTTCTGATTTGACTTTTCTGTTAATTGTTTGATCTTACCAGTAAATATAAGGGACCAAGCAGGGTTCTCCCAGATTAACAGCCTTTAAGCAAAGCTAGTTTTCAGGAAAAATTACTCAGTGAAATGGTACAAATTGTCCACTCCTGGCATATCATATCCTGGTTAGTCTGATAAATCTTAGCCATCTTTTCATAAATCAGAATGCACTAATATTGTTCATCCTCTGGTTTACATACATTTAATCAGAAAACAGTTCTCATTTAAGCACTTCATGCATTTTCCATGGTTGTCTGTGTGGAGTAGTCTCTAGACCAACTTCCAAAAACTGTGATTTATTGAAATATGTTTTCAAACATAAAATTATGCTTTATTTCATCATTTAAAGAAGATATACTTAGTATGATGCAGAAGTAAAAGCTTGGTTTTGGTTCAAGAAACAATTTTAGGAGAACAAATCTGCTGCTTTTGTCTTAAAATGAAAAAATCTTTCTGTAAAAGAGCAATTGAGATCCCTTTAAAATAATTCAGCTAAAAATATAACATTTGTGTAGAAGAATGTAGCACTTGCTGCATAAAGAAAAAAGACATTTTGGTGAATATCATACTGTAGCACATATTACCTTTTCTTCAAGCTTTGGTTTCTTTCAGGCAGTATGTGTCTTGAAATGGAATATACGTTAATGCTTTTATCTAGGAAATATATGAATCTATGTAAGTGAACTACTTCTTGAAGTTCAATGCCCCCTGGTTGCCAGGTTTTTAGAAAGTCATGAGATATGAGCTATACTCCAGTTTTTTTACCACAATGTTTACAAAGCAATTGCAGTTCTATTGCCAAGAGCTTTGTTTTCCCTTATACCATCAAAACAAGAAACCTTGCTAGCATTTGTTAAAGGCTCACCTACAAAGGGCGAGTGACAGAGCGAAGAAAATGTATAAATTAATGTCTTAGCCAAGCTCATACTCCTACTTTCTCTGTGGAAAGTCCATTTTAATGTAGGAATATCTCTGAAAAACGGTGACTTAGAAAGATAATGATGGAAAAAAACCCAAACAACCCAAACTGATATGACTTTTTTAGATATTGAACTTTCTACCTTAGGTGCTGGAATCCCAGAGGCACAGTCTATGACCCATTTAGAGGCTTATATACCCTGCTTATGACCTGTGTTCTTAAACATCAGTCTGCAGTGGCTTTCTGCTGTTTGTCTGGTTGTCTGGTGCACATATAACTTCTAGCATTAAAGTGGGGATTGTTCCACTCCAGAAATTATATTGTCTGGTTAACACTCCCTCCCCAGACAGGCTGTTCGTGAACCAAGAAAACATGTCAGTGTTAATGACACAGAATTTTTATTATTTGCCACCTAGAAATGTTAAATTTTCATGTTACTCCATAATCAGCATCTTAAGACATGTTTTGAGGGTCTAGGATGGGTGTGATAGGACCCATGAGGGCCTTGTGGGGAGTGGTTCCATGGAGAGCTGCCAGAAGCACAGGGGCGTCACACACCAGTTCTTGGCAGTTATTTCAATCATCAAAATATTCCTGGGGGAAAAAAAAGAAAAGTGCTTTTGATCAGGAACTGTTGCTGACTTTTCTGAATTAAACTACTACTGCAACTTATTTCACATATTAGTGAAAAAAGCCTTTCAAAGTGTTATAAATAGTTTGGAACTTAGGAAAATTTGAGCCCTTTTGTCTTCCTATATCCCGAGTTGGTCTCAGTATGGTATGAGATGTAATTTACTGATGTCTCTGAACTCTTGCATTTCTGATGGCTCTCGAATATGAATTCCAGGGGAGGCTAATTTCCTGTGTATGGTGATGAGCATGTGTGAAAGATAGATTCTGTTTATGGTTAGATAGGATAGAGAACAGGAGATGGTGTCAACTCTTTTTTCAAGACTTTGTGAAATTACTTTTGATCAGCTTACATTAAAGCAGAATTTAGGGCACAGGACTATAGAAATGCCTTATTTTTATCCAAATGGAAACTTAGGGATTTGTTTGCGTGTGTGCTCCAGTGTTACAAGCAATGTGACTTTTAGAAAAAGAGACAATGACATTGTCATAGTTTTCATGGGTTTTTTTCCTGTTGTTTATGGACTAACTGTATACAGGCAAATTGAAAACTTCCTTAAGGAATATATACATGCAAATTATATTATGTTTTTAGAGACTTCTTGTGTTTTCATTTGTTAGTAGAGAGTAATTAAAGATAAGATAAAGTTGTTTATAGAATTTAAGCTCTTGAGACTAAAATCTGTATGAAAATTCACTGAAATTACATATGTGGTATCTATCAGAAACAAAGTTTGAGCAGTATTTGGACTCTTTATGGTATTTAGGATTTAAAAGTATCAGTTCAACCTAAATACAAAATCAAAAGAACCTGTGTGATCAGCTTTTGCTGATTTTATTTTTATTTTTCCCCTTATGCTGTTTGTGCAAACTGAGTAATCCTCGGGGACCAAGAGGGCAAGTGTCTAATTTACTGGCTCCAGTCAATGTTTTAAAGCAGTTAATATACAGTAGTCAGTTGCATATGCTGAAATTATTCATGTGAGTGCTTATTTTGCATTGACTGAAAGCCTCTCTTTAAGAACAGATAGACAATATAGTATATATTTGGGTGGCTGGAGAAGTTGTTTCAGGAAAGACAGCATATGCAGTTGCTAATTTGGAGTAAATCACCAGCAGGAGGTGGCATGGGAAGTGTAAGAAGGAACTACTATACTCTCTTCATTGCCTTATCAGACTTTAAGCATGGCGGGTTCAGAGAGGTGAAATCAGCATTACAGCTGGAACAGGCCTAGGATAAAAATATAGGTCTTTGCCTAATGGTGTTTACAAGGTGCCTCATTTTATTAACAAAATCAGCCAAATAGGCCATTTATTTTGTTATGCATTTATGGTTGGACTTGATGATCCCAAGGGTCTCTTCCAACCTAAATGATTCTATGATTCTATGAAAGGTGTCAGGGACTACACTAAGAAAAGGCATAGGCCAGAATATATGGATTCTGTCACTTGTATTCAAGGAATATGTTCAGTGTCTTAGTTCAGCTCGTATAAATTCATGCTCATTCTGTCTTCTCTGTGTGGTGGGAAACTGAGGCACAGATGAGGTGAAAACAGTTGTTTGAAGGCATATGGGGACAGAAACCATCTGAAAATCTTCTAGTGCTGTAGCTGTTGGAATCCCTGAGAAGCTGACAAGAAGACAAATTGTGTTTAAAGTAGCAAGTTAAAAACATTTCAGTCTACTCCATTGCTCTGCTTTACAGACCAATTTATTTCTTTACTGTAAGAATGTAGACTGGGAGAAGTTTGCAGATTAAAATGGCTTTGCAGCAACATTTCAATTGCCTTGTTGGTGTAAAGCTGTTGATCCTTATATAATTTAATTGGTAACCATTCTCTGCAAATAAGCGAGGCAAACTGGTAAATTAGAAGTGCATGATATTTTTGCTTTTAATCTCTGGGAAAGTGGTCATGTTTGCTCTTTTGCTGTAACACCTTTCCATAAATGCTTACCAAGTTTTAGCTGCAGCTTTGATTATTTCTTTTTGGGGTTTTGTTTTGTTTTGTTTTCGGGTTTTGGTGGTTTTGTTCTGGTTTTTTTTTTTGCACTGCTGCGCAACAGCAGCCAGAATCACAGAATATCAGGGATTGGAAGGGACGTTGAAAAATCATCCAGTCTAATCCCCCTGCCGGAGCAGGAACACCTAGAGCAGGTCACACAGGAACGCGTCCAGGCAAGTTTGGAATATCTCTAGAGAAGGAAACTCCACAACCTCCCTGAGCAGCCTGTTCTAGTGCTCAGTCAACCTCACTGTGAAGTTTTTCCTCATATTTAAGTGGAACCTCCAATGTTCCAGCTTGCATCCATTACCCCTTGTCCTATCATTGGATGTCACTGAGAAGAGCCTGGCTCCATCCTCTTGACACTCACCCTTTACCTATTTCTAAACATTAATGAGGTCACCCCTCAGTCTCCTCCAAGCTAAAGAGACCCAGCTCCATCAGCCTTTCCTCATATGGGAGATGCTCCACTCCCTTCATCATCTTGGTAGCCCTGCCCTGGACTCTCTCAAGCAGTTCCCTGTCCCTCTTGAACTGAGGGGCCCAGAACTGGACACAATATTCCAGATGGGGTCTTACCAGGGCAGAGTAGAGGAGCAGGAGAACCTCTTGCGACCTACTGACCACCCCCCTTCTAATACACCCCAGGATGCCATTGGCCACCTTGGCCATAAGGGCACAGTGCTAGCTCATGGTCATCCTGATGTCTACCACGATCCTCAGGCCCCTTTCCCCTATCCTGCTCTCCAACAGGTCATTTCCGAACCTATACTGGTACCTGGCATTGTTCTTGCCCAGATGCAAGACTCTACACTTCTCTTTGTTATATTTCATTAAATTTCTGCCTACCCAACTCTCCAGCCTGTCCAAGTCTCACCGAATGGCAGCACGGCCTTCTGGCATGTCAGCTACTCCTCCCAGTATGGTGTCATCAGCAAACTCGCTGACAGTGCACCCTATTCCCTCATCCAAGTCGTTGATGAATATCTTGAATAGTACCGGTCCCAGTACTGCTCCCTGAGGGTCTCCAAGTAGACTCCGTCCCATTGACCACCACTCTCTGGCTTCTATCATTCAGCCGGAAAGGAGGAATGAGAATATACAAAGGAGGGGGAGGAGATGCTCCAGGTGCCAGAGTAGAGGTGAAGACCATGGTGAGGCAAGATCTCCCCCTGGAGCCTGTGGAGGGCACCACACCAGAGCACGTGGATGTGCCCGAAGGAGGCTGTGATGCTATGGAGAGCCCGTGCTGGAGCAGGCTTCTGGCAGGATCTGTGAACCCATGGAGACAGGAGCCCACACTGGAACAGGTTTGCTGACAGGACTTGTGACTTTGTGGGGGACCCACACTGGAGAGTTTGTGAAGAACTGCAGCCCATGGGAAGGACTCATAATAGAGAAGTTTCTGGAGGGATTCTTCTATGGGAGGGACCCAACACTAGAGCAGGGGAAAAGTGTGAGGAGTCCTGCTCCTGAGGAGGAAGGAGCTGCAGAGACAACATGGGATGAACTGATCACAGCCCCTATTCCCTGTCTCCCTGCACTGCTTGGTGGGAGGGAGGAGGTGGAGTAGAACAGGAGTGAAGTTGAGGGAGGGGTGGAGGGGAGGTGTTTTAAGGTTTGGTTTTATTTCTTGTTTATTCCACTTTGATTTGATTGTCCAGCTAAGGAGGAGTGTGATAATAGTGGCTTTGGTGGGCAGCTGGCATCCATCCAGGGTCAATAGGCAGCAGTTGTGTTTGTGAAGCTGTGAATAATCAAAGCTGACTTGCAGCAATCTGAAAAACAAAAGTAATGTTTTGGTCATTGCATCTCATCGTTTGTAGACAAAAGGCATCTGTAAAAAAGAAGGATTTACACAATTTCTGTTTGTAAGGCAGAGATAAAAAGTGCATCCTATTGCCTCCTGATTGTGAGATACTACTACCTGTACGACAAGAATACAGGAAACTTCAAGAGTATTGCTAGTGTCTGAAAATTGCTGTCATTGCAAGGAATTCATAAAATATTCTGGCAGTTGTGTTTAGGTGGGCTGCAAACAAGCTTGAGTATCACTGTAGAGTAGTGTACAAGAAAGAGGCGATGGCAGACCACTCTCAAACTTGAAGTATACAGCAGCATTCCTTTATACATGCCTTTTAATATATATAGCTTCTTACATGATTACAGGTATAGCACATTCAGCATAATAGCTTCTTATATGATTACACAATTTTATTAGTCTGTAGAGATGTGTTGAATCAACTTGCATGTTTTATACTTCGGTTGCTAGAATTGTGTCAGTCAGTCTGCAGTCAATCAGGAAGATAACATGCAGGTTGAGTGGTTGTATGTCTTCCTTTGTACTGTATATTTATAACTCTGTATTTTGAACTATTATTTTTCAGCTTGGATGAAATTGGAATTTCTTCCTGTCTGTGTGGTAAACCTGATGTGAGGATTCTAAGAGTCCAGTTTGAAATAGAAATCCTACCCTTTGACCTTAAAGTTCTTGTGGCCATTAAAATAGGGTCGTACATGACCCTAGGAGTGAACACAAACACAGTTTCTTGGGGACTCTCCTCATAGGGTGAAAACTATTTGACAGAGATGGAACGTATCTGACAATGTGAAGCAGGACCCTCTTTGGAAAGAGGTTTGCAAATTTTGTGAAGAGACCTTCAAACTAGGGGAGGTTTCCCATAGCCTGAGGCAAGTAAGGGCTCCATGTGCAGAACACAGGTGTCCTGGGGACTGCAAAACTGGGAGGGGAGCTGCAAATGCAGAAAGGAAATGAAAGACAAGCTGGAAACAAAGAAGAGCCACCAGAAGGGTACCCATTGCCAGACTGTGAGGACACCCAACATTCAGCTGCCGCTGAATCTGATGAGGCAATGAAGGGCACAGAGCTTTCCTGTAGTGCATCAACAGTAAAAGGACAGGCTAAGGAAAAAGTAGCCTTTCTGCTCAATGAGGGCGGGAGACCTTGTGTCAAAGGAAGTGGAAAAAGGTGGAGGTGCTCAGTTGGTTTTTTGTTATTTTCTCATTTGTTTGCACTGATAAGACCTGCCCTTGGGTCCCTGAGTCTCCTAGCAGAGTCTAGGAGGAGTTTGGCAGCATTTTGTGCACTGGAAAACAGACAAGTCTGCAGCACCTTGGGTTCACCCAGGGATGCTGTCGGAGCTGACATGTCACTGGAGACACTTCTGTATCATCTTTGAAAGGTCACAGCACCTGGGGAGGTTTCTGATGAAGAGAAAAAAGGCAAATGTTGCACCCATCTTCAAGAAGTTTTAGTAGAGGATCCCAGGTAATGACAGGCTGGTCAGCCCCTCAGTGCCTCTGAGGTCACAGAGGTAATCCTCCTGGAAACCGTCTCCAGCCTCCTCCAGGAAGGAGGAGAAAGTGACTGGGAGCTGCCAGCACAGGTTTAACGAAGGCAAATCCTGTGCAGTCTGTGTACACAGCTTATGCTGTGATGGGGTGACTGGCTCTGTGGAAGCAGTGGGTGTTGTATACTTCAGCTTTAACAAGGCCCTTATCACAACCTTCCATAGTCGTCTTCTCACCAAATTGGTGAGATAAGTGAATGTGCAAGCGAGCAGTGAGGCAAGTTTTTCTGGGATGTCTCTATTTTGAAGAGTCAAACCTCAACTGGACAAGTTCCTGAGAAACCTCATATAGGTGAACCTGGTTTGAGCAGGGTGGTGAACCAGGTGATCTCCAGAAGTGTCTTCTAATGTGTATGGTTCCTATGCTTCCATGAAGTAACAGTAAAAAAGTCTCCTTTTAACCTTGCCCTCAAAGTGAGGGAGGTCTGTAACCATCCAAGACTGACTTTTATCTGTCCGCATAAGCTGAGCGCTTCACTGCCATTGTATATGTACAGGCATGGCATCATTGTAGTTTCTGATGCCACAAGCTATCACCTCTAGATTTGTAGTACTTTCCACAGCCGTGAGTTGTAGCTGGAAAAACCAGAGCAGTAGTACTGCTTGAGAGGCTTTTGCAGATGACCGTGTCCTTTGCTTTCATGTGCTTTGTAACAGGCACTAAAGTTGGACAAGGAAACTGCCCTTGTAGTCTCCTCCCAGCAGTCTCTCCCTTAACCCTGCTGTGCCTTTTTCAGTCGTACACTTATATGTTACTGCATGCATACTGTCTTTGCTTGTTTGTAATAACACTGGTATTGCCTACAAGCATCAGTTTTACATGGGTATTGTGCTTTAAGGCAGCACGTCTGCAGTGAATGCGTTACCTGGGCCCCTAGTGTGTGTACCATCTCATCTGTTAGGTGCTCAGAAAGGGTCTATGGTGCACAGTACTGCTAACTCCAGTGCAGGAAAAGGAACTTCACAGTCAAAAAGGGGACTGTGCTGCGCTATGCCATGTCTTGTGGAAGGAAGTTCTGGAAATTGTATGAGAAGAGGGATAATTGTGTGGCAATGGTTTTTGGTTTGCTGAAAACTGCAGATAATTTCACATGGATATCTAATCTTGCCATTAATATGTAGTGTGGAAAGTGCCAATTGTAAGCTATTCTTTTTTTTTTTGGCACAAGTCTGCCTATCTGACATCAAGATGATTATACCCTTTTTAAAAAATACGCATGTGTCAATTACAGAATTGTAATTTAAATATCTTAATTCTTCTCCCATGAGTGACTAAAAAGCCTCTTTCAATAATTTCATTTAATTATTTAAATCAATTTTACCATAGTTATTTTACTAATGCTAATCTAGCTTTTGACATGCTGCATGGCAGTTCTGCTTGTATAGGGAATGAACCCCAACAGGAGTTTTTGACACAGAAAACTGCCCTCAGCTTGTTTTGTAAAACTCCCTTCTGCAGCCCTTGCAGCATACCTGCAGATCTGCTCCACACAACTAATGATTTCCTTGATGTCGTCGGTTTCCCATACCCTCATTAAACTGTTATGTGGGGGGTTGGTGCATGGTCTATAAGGGAAAAATCAGCTTACTCAAGGGTCGCAGCAGATGACTTCCTGTAGGGGAAAGCAGTGGCATGTGTCTTGCTTCTTCAGGACTGGGGTAAGGGGAGATGGAGAAGGGAGAACAGGTATTTTATTAGGAAAAGGTTTAGGAACTTGCTGGTTTTAATAACCTGTGTTATAAAACATTGTGCAGGCTGTTGAAAGGTCTGGATTCAAAGGAAGCTGGTAAAAGAAATAACCTTTTTTTCCTGAGTTTTGTAGAAGCAGTAGCCAACAGAGCTCTTAAATGGAATGAATTTTGTTTACAAGTACAGCTTGTTGGGGCTTTTTTGGTTTGTTTTTTTTTTTGGGTTTTTTTTTCAACTGCTAGTGTTTTCAGCTGTGGGTGGCTTCACTCATCTCAAATTTGAATCAATAACAACAGTAGGTGAAATGGCTCAGTCTGTTGTCCTGACAGGTTGAAAGGTTTCTTATGTGTGTGTGTTTTCTTTAGGCTGTTACTATCCCTTTGAAGAGAGAATGCAGTTGGATATGGTGGACAACTCACTCCTACATTAGTAGGATGCTTTTATGACAGTTACATATGTCACACCTGAAAGAAATGCTGAGCTTATTTGTTTTCGGATACTTTGTTTAATGGCTAGAACCCGAGGAAACTCTTCATACTGTACATAAGTTTGGAGTGACAAGAGGCCATTTTCTATGTGTGCAACAGAAGATGGGGGACCGAGTTAATCTGGTAGATGATGGACCACCAGATAACGGAATGAATTCTCCACTTTCCTCTTTGTTGTCTTAAACATGTGGCAATCAAATTTTATTTCTTTAAAGCGTTTTAATTTCTCATTAGAGTGTTTCAGCTGCTTACTTGATATCTTTGTTTACATCCATGTTGAAGTAGATACAATATTCAACTCTTCTTGAAAATGCAGGTTATTACACACATCTTAAACTTCATAAGAAATGTTCACAGTTGCTTTGAGTGCTATATCTGTGTTTGGCTAAGAAACCAAGTACCTGTAATTCCTTTTGAAAACACTAAGTGCTTTATGCCAGTCCATCTTTGCTAAGTGAAAATGTGGGTTTGTTTCATAAAGAAAACTTTTTTTTATTTCCTCCAGCTGTAGTTACGTGGCTTCCTTAGTACCGAAGCCCTTTGGGTGCATATGGCAGAATATTTCAAGCAACTGAAAAGAGCTGTATTAGTTAGAAATTCCTGTTTCAGACACAAAAGAAAACATGACACTTAAATTCTGCATTTTATAGGGAGACAGAAAGAATAGTAAGAAATAAAGTAAAATCAAGTGCCACTGAATTATTAGGTTACTTGATAGTTCAGATGTG
>VZTM01033480.1:0-15779 GCA_013400555.1 Jacana jacana | reverse complement strand
GGGAAGGAGGGGCGGCGGCGGCTCTGCCCTGCCCCGCTGGCGGCCGCGGCCTGTGCGACGGCTTCGGGCGCTGGAGGGAGGGCCAGGGCTGGCGAGTCAGTGGAAGGGCTTAGCCCCTTTGCGCCGACCGAACGGCGTGGAGTGTCCATGAGCTCTAAAAGCCTTTTCCGACGAGCGGAGCCTCTCAAATCAAAAGGGGCTTTAGTACTTCAAGGGGCTGTTCGTTTTGAACACTTGAGAACCGCAGAAATGTGTTTATCGTCTGGTTATATTAGTGTCCGTCATAGCGTGATATCCCCACGTGCTTGGGACACCGTCAGCATTTTCCCTGATCAAGTGCCATAAGGTCACTGGGGCTTTGGAGGAGCCTGACTTCAAAGGAGAAGGGAAAAAAAACTCAAACGTGTTTACTGGTACTTTTCTAACCCTTGTTCCAAATAGCTAGGGATAGTTTGAATGTTAAGAGTCACTTAAAATGGCTTGATACAGAAGTTTGACAAAGTTAAGTAGGTGTCTTGTGTCTTTCAGTAGGACCCCGTAGTTGAAAGATGAGAATAATTCATTTAGAACTTACTGTGGATATTTCAGGTAAGGCAAAAGAACAGAGAATATAATCGGGTTGTGCTTCATCCATTTGACCTGCACTGGAATAAAAGCTGTAGATGACGTGCTCTTGGGATGTGATTAGAGAGCCAAAGGTTGAGATACAAACCTGAAGCAAATTACAGAAGGGCAGAAACAATTAAGTCTGGTGCATGTTTGTTGACATTAGGGTTTCAGCCCTGATTCATCCGGTTACAGTCCCCATGACTAGGGCAGGGCTCCCTTGTGTCCTGTGTTGCAGCACTTTCAGGTTGTAGTACTTTGTGTTCCTATACATTATGTGAATAACTTGTGAAATAAATTCAACAGCATCGAATCACATCTTAAAAATCTTTTATTTCGACTTCATAGCCTTTCTCCTGTTGTGTTTTGTTTTTAGCTCTGGAGTTGCACTGTGTATGGGTTTTTTGTGGTGGTGGTTGTTTTTTTAAAGACCTCTCCTTCTATTGTATTATCATTAATGTATTTCAACTGGAGAAGGGCACTGATGTAGAGGGAAGTGAGATTCTTAGTGTTACTAATGTGAAAGTCCAGTAGTACCTGACAAAAATGTTAGCCTAGGCATGGTGTTAGGAAGCATCCCTGGTTACACTTGTAGCTGTTACACTTTATGATGTAGTTGGTTTCTTGTCCATTTTACAAGAGAGAATTATGTTGCCTTGAAATAGTGTATAAATAAGTTGTAATAGGAACTTCACGGGGAGTTCTGAGGTGATGCATGGTCTCTTGTCCTTCAGTCCCACCTGTGTACTGCTCTGTAGTCTATGCTAAATGGCTGAGATCATCAGGATAATTACTATTTTGTACAGAGTTCCACATGTGAATTTAGTGCTGAAGTTCCTGAATTGTTAATTCTTGAGTTTGAGGAAGCTGCTGCCTTTGTTTTTCTTACAGAGGCTCTACTACTACGTGGGCATTAATTAGCTGTCATTACACTGCCTCTCAGAATTATGTGAGGCTGTACATTGGTATTTTCTCCTGACTCCAGCTGTGGTTATGGAAAAGGTTAAGTTTTCCAGCTGTTTCTTCTCATGACTCCACTGGGAATTTTTGATCTCCTGGTGTGTTGGTTTATGCAACTGATCTGTGTTACATTTCAAAAATTGCCGGTGTTAATTTGAACCACCATTAAAGCAGACCTGGCTGACCTTTATTCCAGTCACGTAAGGTGAACTCATATGAACTGCTTTCTTAAGGTAAATGACAGGTTTGAGTTTTTATCAAGTAAGTAATGACAGTCATTTGGAGCCTATAAGTTTGGGTTGTTTTTTTTGATGTACAAATCAGGATGAGATCATCTATCTGTGGTTGTTAGTAAGATGAAAAGAGTTTTTATCTCTTTAATAGCTGTGTAATGGCCGTGTGTGTGCTATGTTCAACTGGCCTAGTGGCTTCAGCAATGGAGGTGCATTTGAACATATGAGGTAGATATAATTGCCTTGATAGGTATGTGTAATGTAGTTTCCAGCCTTAGGATCGGATATGTGATTTTGTGTTTTCCCTCCCTGAAAATGTTTAGAATGTCTATATCAATAAGCTATTCTCATTCCTATATTGCTTTCTTTGTGTGATTTGGTTTCTTGCTTTCCTTTTTAAGTTGTAATTGCATGACACTACTTGAATTGGAGTGAGATGAACTAAGTGATGTTCCTGTTTGGGAAATTCTGGAGTGGTTCTCATGTTGCTGTTGTATGTGGACCACTGTCAAAGTTCACAAACTGCTTTATGTCTCTTTCTAACGTGACTCCTCAGCTTCCTGATGTGGCTGTTACTGATCTGAGGTCACACCTTGGTGAAAAGTCTGGCAGTGTTCCAGCTCACCTTGTGTTCTGATGCTCTGGCAGTCATGATCTTCTCATCAGTCTCCTGTTCTTGCAAGTGCTTTCTGCAAACCTGAATGTCTCTTTGTTTTGTTTCTGTATTTGACCCCATGCTGAAGTTCAAGAATTTCTTGTGCTTTCTTGTCCCAGTCTGCAACAAACCTTCATTTAGAGTCGCAGAACTGGAAGCCGTGTGAGGCAGTTAGGAGGGAAGTGGCAGATGGGGATCACCAGTGTGCAGCACTGTATGCACAGACTCGAAGAGGTAGGAAGAGATTATGCTGCAGAAAGATGGCCAGGCAGTGCTGCCTTTGAGTCATTTTGTGTGTGTCACACAAGGGAAAGCTGTGGGGCTGAGAAGCCTTTGTACGGGGAAGCAGCAGAACCAAGACCTGGTAACATTGCAGAAGCCCTGTTAGGTGTCTGCATAGGTCTGAAGATTCGTGCTCTGGGGTCTGAGGCTTTAACAGGCACTTCCATTTGATCCCAGCCGAGTTAGAGTTGCAGCATCATCTATAAGAAGGAAGTAAATCTGTGTTCATTTGCATCAACAGCTAAAGCAAGCCAAGATTTGGGGAAGTAGCATTTGCATTTATTGCCAGCCCTGACTACTGCCAGTGCAGAAAACTCTAAAAAAAGTATTCATTTGATTTTTCCATTTTTCCTTCCTGCATAATGCCACCTGCATGTGCGTGCCCGTGATAGTAAACATCACCTGTGATCTTCAGTAATACTTCACTTTTACAGTGTCTTCTCATCTTGGTGGAACCTGTTCTCACCCTCCTGCTGCCCTTTTGCTGGCTTTCCAAGCGCTGAAGTAAGTGCTTATCCTTTGGCCAGGTTTCAGTTGCAGAAAAAAAACAACCCCAAAATCTCTAAGAAACTGTAATATCGCAGAATACAGCAGCATTAAAATTAACCTCATTAGGAGAGTTTTGCTGAGCTCTTTATAATGTTATTGTTTTCCTTTTTTATCAGCCCCCAATACTTTGTGCATTAGACTGTATTGTAGCTTCTGAGCTAGATACTGCCAGAGGTATTTCCAGCAACTCAGAGAGGCACCAAGTCTTGAATGTACAAGATCCAGGCGCTACTGTCTGTTTGAAGGCTTTTCAGAGGCAGGCATGGAAGTAGGATGCGAAACAAAATCCTGTTGTGCTGAGAAACTGTGAATCTTCAGAAAGGTGTTACTTTTGTTCACTGCCCTTCAGCCTGGCTTATGGACCGAGTCTCTGGAAACATGACATGGGCAAGTTGCAGCTCCATCTGGCAGGAGTTCTCTTTTCTCTTTCCCAGTCACTCTCTCTCTGTTTTATAATGTGGAGCAGGAATATGATCTTAAGCAGCAGTACTGATGGCAGGTATGGAAGTGCAGAAGCACCAGCGTAAACACAAGTCTGGTCTCCTTTGTTGCAGGCTGTTAGACTGCTCTGGGAGCTGGGCGAAGCAGCCCAGCTGTGTGGAGTGTGCACTGGGTCAGCCCAGCTAGCCCATGAGCTCTGCCTCCTGGAACATCTCCCTCAAAGCTGAGTTCAGCAGGGGTAGCATCTCGGATCATAGAATCATTCAGGTTGGAAGAGACCCTTGGGATCATCAAGTCCAACCATCAGCTCTACTCCTACTCTACAAGTTCTCCCCTACACCATATCCCTCAACACCACATCCAATCTACTCTTAAACACAGTCAGGGATGGTGACTCCACCACCTCCCTGGGCAGCCCATTCCACTGACTGACCACTCTCTCTGTGAAGAATTCTTTCCTACTGTCCAGCCTAACCCTCCCCTGCTGCAGCTTGCAGCCATTCCCTTGCTTCAGTGCACTTGACCAGGGTTGTGAGCTGTATGGGAAGCTGCCAAAGAATGTAAGAGGGAAATTATCAAAGGATCTGATATCTCTTGGGTCTTCTGGGGCTGGAAAGACATTTTGCAGGTACTTACTATTTTTTTGAAAAAAAACCAAACCAAACCAAATCCCCAAAACAGAGCAACAACCATTTCCATCTAAACAAGAAAAAAACCTGCCTGTTATTTTTTTTTCTCTAGCTTGTCAAGCTGCATATGTGCATGCTCCATAATCCCAAGGCTACTTGTTGGGGTTTTTTTTTGCTGCCTCCTGTGCTTTGACCTTCAGCCCACAGCAAAAAGAAGAAGAGTGCAAAAGTAGTCCTTACAAAGCAGACCTGGTGGTGGTGAATGTGCTTACACTGGTAGCTCTATTCCTCCTACCTCACTGCTTTACTCATGCACCCAGCAGATCTGCTTGTCTTTGAGAGTGCCTTTCTGGGAGCTTGTGCTCACCTGGATAGAGCGCCTCTAGCATGAGCAGCTTCCTGGCTTCAAAGGAAACCAGATGATGTGGAGTTCAGTGGCTTCTGTCACCTGTCAAACACCAGCTGGCTGTCACTGCAGGTTGACTTCTTCTCATGATACGGCATGTGGAGAAGAGCCTTTGAGTCCTTCCCAGCGAACAGGGCACTGCTGTTTCTGAAGGTTGTATTGACTTCCGAAGCATCTACTTTAGATGAGGCTGGGCTGGTTTTGACCTCTTGAACTGTGTCCTTGATGGATGAAGTTTTTGTTTTGTACTCAAAGCAAGATTTATTTTCTGCTGCGGCCTCAAAAGAATCTTTCTTTGGTCCAGGCCATACATAAGGCTTAAAAATCACAAAAGTGGAAAAAAACACCCTAGCAGAGCAGATTGCTTAAAGCAAGTGTATTGAGCCGTATGTGTCAGTGTCTTGCACTTTGATAGAATTTGGTGTGAGAAAGAGGACCTTAGTTAAAACTATTGAAATAGCCCAAGCCCTTGGAACAACCAGTAGGAATAACACTGAGTGGGAGAAGGAAAAGAGCAGAAGAGATACTTGAAGTGTTTCTGAAAGCACTTTTGTCTCTAGCTGGGTATAGATTTTCATAATAAATAACAAGGTGTTTAGGTGGCCTGTTCTGTTGCTGACTGCTGGCAGAAATGGAAGAACACAAAAGGTTTCCAAACTGTCTCCTTTGCTATTCTTATGCTTGTTGAAGAAAAAATCTGCTGGAAGGCATTTCTTTTTATTTCTTTTTTTTTACCTTGTGTTTTGTAGAGAGGGGACTTGAATGTTTTTCAGAAAGAAAAGCTTGTGTAAATACAGCTAGAGAGTACAATGGTTTGGTCTCAGTTTGATTTCATCAGATGCTTTTTTATCTTTTTTTTCTTTTTTCCCACTATTTCTATTTAAATACTTGCTTTACTCCATTTATGAGACGTCAAAGTGCAGGTGAAAAAATGTGGAAATAACCTTTGTGTTTTAACGAGTGTGTTCATAGAATCTGATTCAGGGAGCAGAAATCTGAGTGAAATAATGTAGTGTTACAGTGTTAGCAAGTACACTTGAGACTTTTCATTCTGTTCTAGGCTGAATTTGTATTCAGAGATGAAATATTCTGTGCAATTAAGCTTTTCCTGTTGTGTTTTTTTGGGGAACCACATATTTGAGAGTGGGGTGAAGAGCGTTCCCTGCCTGCAGCCTGTCCTTCATGAAGTTGGATCCTCATCGTGGGTTCATGCTTATGGGAAGTGCTGTGTATGTAGGGATGACAATTCTTCATGCTTTGGAATAGTGGGATGGGCACAATGGGAGATGAGGTTCTCCATCTCTTGTGAGGACGATTGCAAGTTACTTAGGTCCTCGACCTACCATGTTAGGAATGTGACAGAGTATTTTTTCAAAATTCTTTGCTTGATTTAGCTGTGTATGGTCATAGGTGTTTTTTGTTTTGTATTTTCACTGATTTTAATTTGATGGAAAGCATAAGAGTGTTGTCAGGAAAGGGAGCTCTAGGCTGATACGTACACTGGAATTAAGTCAGGCTTGGACAACATCTAATATCTGTGGTGTGTGTATATGGTATAGTAGGAGTTTACAGCCTCTTTGATGAGCAGAAGTGCAGTTTTTTTAGCACTGGTGGGGCATAGTTAGTGGTGTATCTGTAACATTCTGATTTTGATGTTCCAGGTTTTGTCTAATTCCCCACATGATGGAACAAACCTTTTCTTGACAGGCATGGATATGTAAACCTTGTCGAGATGGATAAGAACTGTGGTGAAGAACCAAGTGGAATGACAAGTGAGGAAACTTACTTTTATTCCTAATTTATTATGCTGGCATTTGTTATTTCTTTACCTGATGTAAGTCAGCTTTTTTAGATGAGAAATCAGTAACTGAAATCAAGTAGGTATTCTTATCCTTAGGAGTACTTACATTTGAGCTTGACTTGGCATGTTGGGGGCTTTATCACTAAAGTGTTAATTGTTTTCTGTAGATTAAGCACAGCAGTGTGTATTGCTCAGTGTTAAAACTCTGCTAAAAGTTGTATGGTCTGTGATCAAAATATCAGTTTTGATTTTGTGTTTTGATCATTCCTTTGCCAGAAGGGAGCATCCACTTCTGCTGACGTCTAACTTGTATGCTTGAAAGTATGGTTTCCTGACAGAAGAGTGCATTATATTTTTTAACAGCAGATTTTTTATGAAATGTACCATCATCAGTGGTGGTTTTGGAAAGATGAGAAGGAACCTACTGTGGGGCAACACAGCAAAGCTGAAAATGTAAGTTCTATTGCCATTGTGATTGTATTTGAATTAGAAAAGTAGATTTATTTTTTTTTGCTCTCCAGCATGTCAGTGTATACATGTGTGTGTGTTTTTAAAAGCCAAAAAAATCAAATGAACATTACATGTAAATATTTTATGTAGTTTGAAATTAAAAAATTCTTTTAAAACCCCTAGAACCAAAAGCGAAGCAAACCAAACCTAAAAATTCCACACTCAAACCCAAACTCTTATATGGGAGCTAATGTCTTGAAATTGATCAGAGAAATTTGAAAATACATATAATTTGGTAGCTTTTGTCATATTGATTGAATATTGTATTATGTCAAGGGTGGAGGCTTTCTTTGTCCTTCAAAAAGGAAGAGAAGTAATACTGACAGATTATTTGTCATTTTAACTTAATCACAGTTAAACCAGAAATGTCCTATGCTGCTGAATGCTTTTAGTGAACCTTGAATAGTGGTTAGAATATTTTTGTGGTCACTTTCCTTAAAAAGTAAGTTCTCATAATGACTTAGAAAAATTACATTTACTGCTGATTTGTTTCCCAATGCAGTATCTCTGATGTGAGAGTTTTGCCAATACTTTGGTATCAACTATCTAACTCTCTTAGCTTACTGTATTTCTTCCTTTATTATGTGTGTCCTGTCTCTTTTGAATATTACCCCTTTCCTTCTCTTACTGTATTTGAGATGATATGTCTAATGGGACTTGCAGTCAGTCCACTCAAGAATTTTGACACATCTTGAAAATGCAAGTTACCATGTGTGGTTTCTAAGACATCTCAAGTGTAAAAGGTACATGAAATGTCAGGCCCTAATCAGATCTTTTTTCAGCAAGTGCATGTACATTTTCATACTACTCTGCAAATGAAACAATAATGCATGTCTCAAGCCTGAGTCATACCACTTTTCCAGAAATCTTTAAATGGTCAAATCAAGTTTAATACTGTTTTATAGTAGCTCTTGTTTGATTTTGTAAGAATACAGTTCTTCAACCATGTACAGCAGTTCTTAGAAAGCAGTGGGAAAGTCCTAGCTTTTGCTATGATAAACAAGAGATGTTTACCTGGAGAAATCTAATGTACCCTCAGTGTAAGCATGACTTGTGCCTTTTAGCTTAATTTTAGAAAATGCATTTGTGCCCTTATTTATTTATTTTTCTTTCAATTTCTTCAAAGTTCTAGAAGTATTATTCACAGCAAGTATGCAGATTGAACAGTGCTGGTTAGCAATACGATTGCTCATGTATGACAAGTCTATGTTAGTACTTCCTAACATCAATGAGATCTAAGACCTTTTAAAAATAGCAGATTTGGTTTTGGAGGGTCTTGGAGATTTCCCACTCGCCCTCCTCTCTGATTTTGGTTTGCATGGTTTAAATGTGTCAAATTCTTCAAATTATTTATTCTTTACTCTTTCTTGTGACACATAGTATAATGTTTGATTTTTTTTTCCTAAGGACAAGTTACAATTTAAGTTAAAGTTACAATTTGGTTTATCTATGTTGGAGCCTGGTGAGGTTTTCTTCTTTTTACGTTTTTCCCCCTTAGTGTGAGGAGCCTGACTAGGGTGACTATTACACTCCTGCTATTTTGGATTAATTTCTTCTATGGGCAATTGTATTAATGAAAATAAAATGGAACAGTTTGGAACATGTGTCTGCAAGGGAATTCCTGTGCATTAAGTATGGTTGGTTTAAATTGACTCCTTGCTTTATGGAAGAATTTTCTTATATATTTTCTGAAGAGTGCAATGCTTCATCAAGTAGTTTATCAATTCAGGTATGAGTGAAAAAATGGAGAGAGAGGGGGGAAAAATCTTGCATGATTTTCCTCTTCTGTATAACTGACAGACACTTTGTATTTATTTGGAACATTGGTCATCTTTCATTCTTTCCCCTGGTCATCTTTCATTCTTTCCCAGCTTATGAAATGATTGGCTTTCCTTTCAGAGAGGGAAGTTGAATGTTGTTAATAAGATGCTGGGATTGAGACTTGAGATCTTGGTCCATCCTCTTGTTGTGCCAGGTTGGCCTACTTCTCTACACTTCATTGTTCTGCCTGTCAAACAGGAAAGAAAAACGTGTGGTATTGGGCTGATTCCATTGGCACCTGGTCTGCCTGGCATGGCCACTGATTGCTGGCTCTGTGTGTCTGTGCTACAGGATGTCTGTGATGTACCCATCCATCCAGCTCCTTCAGGGTAGCAGGACTCGCTGAGGTTTATAATCTGCCATGAGAAATAAACTCTGGCCAGCTAGAAAGAGGATGATGTTAAAGTGCCCTGACCTGACGAGTCTATTTTTCCCCTTGTAGGTTGGTATGGTTCGAAAATTATCTTGTTTTGTACAGAATGCTGGTGTCTTAATATCTCTTTTATTTGTAAGGTAATATAATTTGGAAGGTAATGAATAATGTTTATTAATGTTTATAAATATGTAAAGGGTGAGTGTCAGGAGGATGGAGCCAGGTTCTTCTCAGTGACATCCAATGAAAGGACAAGGAGCAATGGGTACAAGCTGGAACAGAGGAAGTTCCACTTAAATATGAGGAGGAACTTCTTCACAGTGAGGGTGACTGAACACTGGAAGGGGCGGCCCAGGGAGGTTGTGGAGTCTCCTTCTCTGGAGACATTCAAAACCCGCCTGGACACGTTCCTGAGTGATCTGATCCAGGTGTTCCTGCTCTGGCAGGGGATTGGACTAGATGATCTTTCAAGGTTCCTTCCAATCCCTGATATTCTGTGATTCTGTGATTCTCATATGGGCAGATATTTGTACGTATGCTTGTTTGGGAAGAGATCCTTAATGTCAGGAGATGTGTATTCCTGAAGAACTGTGAGTGAGGAGGTGCTCGTGGGTTTTGTTTTGCTTTGTTTTTAAAGGAGAAGTTGAGACTGTCACAGGAGTATTGTTTATTTTATCAGTGCTGAAATGAAACAGCTGTTTGTTTTAATTGGATGTGTGTGGAATGGCATTCCCAGAATTGACTAGCGAACCTCCGAGTACACCGCAGCCTCTGGCTGATTGTCTAGAATTCCCGCACAGTGTGTTCAGCACAGCCCTGCTCTTCTAAATCATGATGTTACTACAGCTCCATTTTCAGCTGGGGCAGAGGGAGGGGGACAGGCTCCTCACCCACGGCAAACTACAGACTGATTATACAGGCTATAGTGTTATCTAGAACTCGTAAATATAGCTGACCTGCAAGTCTGGCTACTGGGTTATTGAAAATTATTTTCATAATAAACTGATTTTTCAGAAAGAGAAACTTGAATATCTACAGAGACAAGTCCCTAGATAAAATCCTCTGTAAAGTTCAGGATATGCTCTTAAAAGCGAGTGACTTTTTTTTCTTTCAGTTGAGTGTGTTAGTGTTCTCTCTTAGGTGATATAGCACAGTGTGCTTTGTATGTGTGCAGGCATCTATTTTTATATACTGTTATTGTGCTTGGTAATGTCAACAGAAGATAGTGCCCAGGGAATCTGTCCAGGAATTTCATTGTAAATATTGTGGGAAACAAAGGAGATGCTGTCATAATATCTGTCTGTGATACTGGCCATAGTAAACACCTTATTTAAATGAAATCCTGGGCGATGCTGGTCTATCTTGTTCATAGGTTTAACAATTCCTTCAACTTTACTGAGACTTTAGGTGGAGAGATGGGACAAAATGCGGATGTGTGCATTGCCTTAGCATACATAGATGTAGTGGGAGTCACCCAGGTTTTGACTTGGGTGGAAATTGTGAGGTGACAGATAACTTTTTCCCTTCTGTGGTTAATTGTGATAAACAGTCTAGGCCTCAGTAATCCTGAAGCAATGCGGTGTGAATTTGCTAATTGAGATTTGTACAGGCTGAAGCGTGTGGCTTCATTAGGTCATTAGATTAAGGCATCCTAATACATAGTGTGATACACAGCCTAATGCAGGAAATACGTTGGGAAGGGAGCATCCTGTAGTGAAGTAAGGCAGTCAGTTGTTAAAAGTCCTAGAAGACCATGTTTTTCAGCAGTGGGTCCTTGCAGGGTTGATTGTTGTTATAGAGTCGGATAAAAGCACTGGCAACACTTGAAGTGTTCTTCTTAAAATCTCTTGGTGTTCGGTAGAGTCAAGGTGTATGAATACCTTCATCCCTTGCAGGATCTTTTCTTTGTCACTGAACCTGTTTTAGTGAGGAGTGATCACATATTTTAGCACTGACACATTGGGTGAAGTTAGGTCTCAACCTGTTCTACTGGCTGGAGGATGAATCAATTAGAAATAAAAGTTTGAAAAACATGACTTGCTATAACTACACTTTCTCATTAGTGGCCTTGCTTGAATATGCTTTTGTGGCAGTCAGAATGGTGCAAAGGTTGCTAATCAGAAAGGTGAATAAAAAAAAAAAAAAGTAGTGGGAAAAAAAAGCTGCAATTTTCCCTGCTCAGTCTGGTCTATTAGCATCTTTTGCTGTCATTTCTTCTCTCCTTTATTTCTGGAAGTCTGATTTTTCCTTTCCCTATGTATTGTTTTCCTTGCTGAATACTTCAGACTTCCTTGATCTCCTAATTGTTTCAGACATCCACCTCATTTCTCTGCCTATGGTCCATATACATATGGTGGAAACTCCTGGGATCCGGAAGTTGTTTTGGTTTTTTTTGCGTGTGTGGTTTTTTTCACATAAATTTCTATGACTTGGGAACATAACAGCGTACCCTCATCTAAATGATACTTCTTTTGGTTGCTGGAAGGGGTTGCCAAAGAATAATGGAGAAGAGCTGTCTGAACGTAGCACTGACCTGACATTGTGATGTGTGTGCCAGTGATGCTGTGAGGCAAGGACTAAGTGAATTTGGAAGCGCTGCCATTGATTTAGCTGCAACGTGGCCATCACTGGCAAAATAATCTTTATATAGAGACAGGTATTTTATGCCCCCCTGGGTAACTGTTGTCACTAAATAGTGACTCTGCTGTAATTAAGATTCTCAGTCTCGCCAAGGTTTGTTAGTCTTCGGAATAATTATTTGTAAAAGTTATGAATTAGTTTATTATGAGCATCACTAGAACACAACAGAGCTTTGCTGTTATTTGATATAATGAAAAAAAATGAGATCATGCCATACTCTGTGCTTTACTTAATTAATAATCCTTTTCCTTTTCTGTATATGATTAGTGCAGTAATTGCAGTTATTATAGGTGCCATAATGCTTTTTTAACTTGGCATATTCAAAAGCTTTATGGCAGAAGTGTGTGGGGGGGGTGGACAGAAGCCTCTTTTTTTATGGCTTATAAAGCTGTAAAATGTTTTTAACGATTAAAAAACCACACAGAGGCAGAGATTGGAATGCACTTCTGGATGTCTTCTGGTTCGACCCACCTGCTCAAGCTGAAGTCCCCTGAAGCAGGTTGTTCAGGGCCGCATTTGATCAGGTTTTGAGACTCTGTGTAGTTGGAGACTCCGCAATCTCTGGGCGTCCTATGCCAGTGTTTGAACATTGAGGAATTCCAAATGTGGACTTGTAAAAAAACCAAACAAACACCAAACCATGGGCCAGTGGGCAGGAGGTCATGAAGGACTTTGGGAAGGTTTGGAGATGTCTCTTATATTTTCCGGTACTTTTGTAAGAGGAGTAAATTTGTGAATTTTAGTAGAATGTAAGTGGTCATCAGTAGGTGTTAGTAGAGGAATATTTGTGAACTGACTGCCTTGCTTTGTTTCCTTTACTCCTCTGGATTTTTCTTTTAAACTCCTGTTTTATTTGTTCTCTCCTCCAGGCACAGATTCAGCACCTAGTTAGTTGGAAAACAAGGTTGCTATTTAGCTGTCAGCCATTTGAAAAGAAGACAGACAGCCTTCTACCTTCTAGAAAATGCTTTCCTGGATGTGGATGGCTTTTTGTTTGTTTTTGTTTGTTTTTTTCTATCTTTTAGCTCTCTAAATAGGAGACACGGACATGTGACTGTATTTTATTAAAATTTCTATTTTCTCTCTTTTTCAGGTCTGCTATTTCTGTTACGCACATCCCAGTTTCGAGAGGGTTTTTTGTGAATTCTGAGCTCGGTGGTGTCAGCCTCATGTGAAGAAACTAAAACGAAGAGCAAGCTAGTTTTTTTAGAGAATAAAATGCCACGGAGAAGGAAAACTGGTGGGAGTCCTTCACGGAAGAATGGCAGTTCTGACAGAACTGCTTTTGGTGTGTTCCAAGGGGACCCGGGCCACTCAGCGTCACTAGCAGTGCACAGTGTCAATAAGGAAGAACTCTTCAACAGCATGTCAGAGATGTTTTCTGACCTAGATCCTAGTGTGGTTTATATGGTTCTGTCTGAGTGTGATTTTAAAGGTAAATAATGTACAGTTGGCATTACAGTTTTGTTCCAAATGCAGACGGCTCTTAACTAGGGCGACTCCAGAAAAGTTGGTGTGGGTGTTGCAAGCGTATTTGTGAGTTGAGTTTGTAATGAATAGGTGAGTCATAATATTGTGAAACTTTATAGCTCTTCCCATACAAGATTCTCCAAGTTTGAGGACGTTTCTGTGAGGCTGGGAATTTGCAGTACCAGTATGCTCCATAAATGGAGGTACAGATAAGTGGCTTGTTCTGTGACACAGAGCAGGCGGTGGTAGAGTTGTGAGGAGAATCTGTTTTATCCAATTAGTTTCTGTGCCGTATCTGCTAGATGCACAAACTGTTTCTGCAGGAGGGGTATTTAATGTTGCAAATCACATTTTTAAAGACAAATGATACACAGTATGTGGGCCTGGCAGCATTTGGTTTTCCTTAAATACTTGAATTGAAATTTTGTTTTACTTTCTATTTTGCACTGTCATCTTGTCATCTGCACTGAGGATTAGTTTTTGCAGGCTGAATTCTGTTTGTCATGTTGAATTCTCTGCAGCCTTGCTTGGACTGTGTTTCTCTGCCTGTGTTCTGCCAAGCTACATACCCACCTCTCCTGGCAGACTGTCTTCATGTCTGTGCCCAGTCGTTCCCATGCTTTTGTGGCTTTGAAATTTTTCTATATACAAGTTCATTCACTTATCATAAAAGTAATGGATGAAGTGGTGGATAGCAACATTTGAGGAGTTATTGAGCAGGAAAGTGTCATATGGAGCATTTTTAAGCAGTCTACATTCGTATGATCAGATGTGAGATTTTTCTAAGGCTATTTGCAAAGAAAGTTTAGCATATTTTTATATGTATGAAAGCTAGGTAGCCATTGAAAAGACTGCTTTTATTGCTGGTTTTACCTTACTTAAGTTGTACGAAGTTTATAACTCGTGTTTCTTGCTGTGATTGTTATTCCTTTAAAAATTGAAATGGATGGAATTACTGATGCATGCTTTGAACTCTTATTAAGATTTACTTCTATCAAAATCACACATTTATCTACAAACTTATTGGAGAATACAGTAAATATGTTGAGTTCATTATTGTACTATTAACAATAGTTTAAAAATTGAAAGATTAGCACCTTTTTATATGGGTAATGAGTTTCTCTCAAATAGCAGAGAAGATGGAAGGACAAGGAACTTTTATTTAATGTGATGGCAGAAAGAGTTGCACTTCAATGGACTTTTGCTACACTGTTTTTCAGGAAACAAAAGCTTAGCTTTAGGGCTCAGATGATACTTATGCCATGTTTTCATTTTCTTCATGTTGATGGCAGGCAACCTCTGCTCCATTTAGTGGCTTTACAAAGAATTAATGCAGACACTGTATTTTTCAGACTGTACTAGGTATGGCGTTTCCAGCTGGGCCTAGGCATAACATACTTTGCATGGTTGTATCTCTTTAGTCCTCAGTAGTGTTTTTCAGTTCATTCTATACTAGTTTGCCTATTTGAGATAGGTTAGAAATTAGTAACCATTTAAATAACCAGTTATGATTTTTTTCCAGTTAATAACTTTTTGATAACATTTCCTTAGTAAGTTTTATGCTTTTAGGTTGTTCTTTTACAATATGCCTGTATTGAGCTCTGCCTTTACCTCTAGTGAGAAACAGATGAAGGCAGTTGCAGGTGGTGTGTTAAAAGATGAATTGGTGAACTGCCTTTTGGTTGCCTCTTTAATTGTGATAAATACTCCTTTCAAGTAAAGAAATTGTGGTCACATCAGTTTGTGTTTGTTCAGCTGACCATGCTTTATTCTCTTTACCTTATTCAACAGTAGAAAACGCTATGGATTATCTGCTAGAGCTGTCCACCCATGCCAAAGGAGCAGCGTCATCAAAAACCTTGGGTTTTGATTCAGTAGCGTCACCACTAGCTCTTGTTAATCAGCAAAGATCTGTTGCAAGTGAAAGAACCGGGGAAAGCACTGCAGAACAAAGTAATTCTGAAGAAGAAAAAGAAAAGGTGCTATTATCTGATGTGCAGCTGACTGAAGAACTGGATTCCTTAATAGAAAATGCTTTTCAGAGATACAGCTCGAGCGATGAATTGCCTAATTCTGCAAATGACCAAATAGTAAGCGAGAGCTCTGTGGAGCACGATGGCTTTAATGAATTTCCTGAGTGGGAAAAATCTGATTCAGCTTGTGATGTCCTACTTTTTCCACAGCAAACAGGGCTGAATAATGAGCTTTTAGAAAACTTTTGCTCTCCTCAGCCACCAGTGAATCAGCTGAGCATCCAGACAAGCTCCCCGGCTGCACCAGACACCTTTGCAAAGATATTGGAAGATTCTGATCTGTCAGAAATACACGTTGAGCATGATGTAGCTTCAGAAGTCTGTAAACAATTGAATGGAGAGGTATCATGTGGAAATTCTGAACAGAAGC
>VZTM01033477.1:121178-151545 GCA_013400555.1 Jacana jacana | reverse complement strand
AGATATACTCCAAATTTATTTTTGGAGTATATTTGGAAATACTCCGAATTTAAACTCCAAGTTACTAAAGATACATTGTCTTTTGACTCTTACTCATTAGCAGTCATTTTAAATGGAATCAAGCTTTTTATAAATTTCTAGTATTTGGTTTCCGTTAACAAGAGAGATGACTGTACCATAGTCACCCTGAGAGTATTTTCATTTCCAGTTTCCCCATACTATGTGATCAGGAGAAATATGCCAGATTGTAAAATTTAAGGTACTTTGAGTTTTAGCTCCTAAAACTTTACCCCCTTCTAGTTTGCAATTCATAGATGACAATTGGATTAGTAGAACGAAGGTGCTGCAATGAACGCCGAATTCTGCCTCTGAATTTTCTCCAGCAACTTCCACTTTTGCTGCTTGTTTTGCTAACTAGGATATGCTACTGCACATATATCCTCAGCTATTTCTTTCTCCAAGACCCTGTTAATTCATAAAAACAGTAATGATGGGGATGAGGGATTCAATGTATTGTCTCAAAAGCAGTCACCAAATACCACACCAAGCAAGAGCACTAGATGACCAAAAGAAGTAGGTGCAAGAACAAAGTCTTACTACTGCTAGCTGTCATATGAGAAAGTGGAAAAAGGAGAATACCCCAATATATTTATCTTTAAAAAGATAGCAGCTAATTATTTTGGGGATGCAAAAAGAATACAGAGAGATACATTTAGTAGCATACTTGTTGCTACCTTTGAATGAACTATTTTTGGAAGAATTGGTTACTTGAGTCCTAGAAGACCACAGGAGATGAATTAAATGCTCAGTAGCAAAAAGCTAATGGAAAAAATTAAGAAAGCACTCAGACCAGCTACAACCCACATAANTTTACTCTTAGCCATTGGAAACAAAAAAAAAAGCCCAAACAACAAAAAACAGGGACCATTGACCTTCTAGAGGATACTCTTTTCCAAGAGCTTAACAGCACGTTTTCATTTCTCTTGGTTACTTACTGTTACCTCTCCTACTTTCTCCCTAGGGTTGCAGGGCTGTTATTTGTTAACTGGTTCTCAGACAGCCTGCACTGGCTGGTTTTGTAAACTACTAGCTTCATCCACTTCAAATCAATTGTGTTATCAGATAGACCACACAGTAGATGTTATAATCCTCAGATTTCCAGTTATACCCCTACCTGATTTCTCTCAGTCCATTGGGAGCAAGATCTCATTTATTTCTTTTTGATTTTCTGATTATCACACTTTATACTTACCCCCTTCTTTATTTTAAAGGAGTTCAGCATCACTCATAGACAAGATGATTCCGACAGAAAATAAATATACTAGGATGGGTGCACATGCCTAGCCATCCCTTAAAATAGTCACCTGTATCAAGGACTCTTTTCTTAAGCTCGCAAAGAAAGTCTCTGTCACAAGGAGCTTTGTTACTCTGCCTTGCTTTTACCAAAATAGTACAAATTAACTCAAACTTAGGCAACAAACTGAGCATGCTACACATTGGAAGCACAAATACACAGTAAGAGTAAAGGCCTGTAGACTTTGAAGAGTTACTTGGCAGATCTGGAAACAGCTGATGATGCCCAAATTTGCATTGAGATTTCAGATCAAGTTAGGAGAAATCAAAATGAGGATGTTAAATAACAATGAGAGAAGCGAGCGCCAGCCAGAAAATAAGAGAAAGTTACAGTAAGGCAACATAAGTGGCTCCCAAGATGATTTCAATTCTACAGAATCCAAACTCTTCCTGCCAGGTACATAATATCTGGTCCAAGACTCGCTGCTGTCGAGATCTGCCATCCCCTTCCATTCATGCAAAAACCCCATCTTTCAAGGCTGAGGTGGCTTCCCAAGTGGCTGATTAACAGGGAGAACTTGCTCAGGGTTTTGAGAACTACCAGTATCAAATGTGGAGCACAGACCAGCAGCACCACTGTACTGCTTCACAGAGGAAGAGGAGACCACTTCTAAGAGTGCAGTGCCACACCATAAAGCAGCTCCACTTTGAAATTAAACAAGACTGTATCTAGAATTCAGCACCTGTTGTGAACAGACTTTCTGGCAAGATTCTCTTGTAAACAGCTAACACAGTAAAAAGGGAATCCCAGATGACTGTTCTGCCCCTTTTCAAACTGCAAAAACACAATTAAGAGGGAACAAAGGGGTATACAAACATTTGCCTGCTTTTAGAAAAATACTTAAAATCTTTGTGCTAGCAATAATTAAGCCAGATAACAATACTCATCCTAGAAATAACTAAGATTTAAAAAGTGATAATAAAAAAAACCCCACAGTAAACCTAGACCATTCAACATCCATTAAGGTAAAATAAAGTAAATAAATTCAGCCAATTGGTTATTTCCATACGGGTAGATTTCTTTAAATAGTAATGAAATCATTGCTAAAAAATCCATTGTTATTAAAATAAAAAAGTTGGCTCAGCCTACCAAAATTAGATTTGTAAGTTGCTGGTCATTCCCATAATTAAATCTGTGTCACAAATTTGCAAGAAAAATGGACACTATGACTAATGCATTTACTTGCTGCACTAGTGCTGTCAGGCTGTGTAAATCATTATGCCTGCTAAAGCAGGGTAGATAAGAATTCCATACATTTTCATTAACCAACTAGGCTTTGTGTACATGTGAGAAGCTAACTTCCATATTCTCTGCTAGCATTAGCTTTCATTTGGAAGACAATGTAAATAAAAACACCAGCCTTGATTTGATCAGCCAAGCGGCTGCTCCAAAAACTATCTGAGTTTTTGAAGAATATGAATCATCTCTGTCTCCTTCAAAAGATGGTCAGATAAAACAACAAAATCATATATATTTAATATATTTAATAATTTCATGTAATTAATGAAATGATGGGCATGTGGAGTAGATTCCTTCTTTCCTTCAGACTGACTCACATAGCCTAGACACGTCTTATTTGATCCCACTGGTTTCAGAGGAAGTGAAGCTAACCCAAGACATCATCATCAGAAGTCTCAACCAACACCTTCATTTTTCAGCTGTCCTTTGCTCTGTTTTCTCCAGAATGCAATGGTCACCAGAGCAAAGTCACCTGAATGCTCTTTTTTCCTCTTGATTTCCTGTCACCACAGACTTCCAGATCTTGGTTATAGCTCTTTAAGGTGAAGCTGATGGCTGTTCCTTTCACACTTGCTGTTCATAACCCCCAAGGTACCAAAGAATCAGACAACACTGACTCACATCACAGGCTGGATACTCTCATGGGTTCCTAAGCCCGCTGTCTCAAGCAGAAAGGAGATTAATGAGAGGCAGAAAGAGATCAGACAATACTGTTTGTAGCACTGCAGAGCTTTTTTTGAGGACATCCTCTTCTAGACTTTAGTCTCTTCTCTTTCCAAGCACATAGCGTTATGTTGTCAGTGCCAATCCAGTCTAGCTCTCAACGGAGCACGTATCTCCACTTCAGTGCAAGAACAGTCTACGCCTTGGTGAACTTCAAGTCAAAGAAGCTGAGCCACCCAGGCAAACACCAGCACAGCATGTGATCCTGCCTACTGCTCTGCACCTTGGACATTAACAAGCATTACTGTTCTGTTGCAGCACAACTTTTAGAAGCAGAATTGAAATGCTTAGGAAGCACGATAATGCATACAATGTTAAAAAGCTCAGTAGACCCATACTTAACATCCCAGATAATTTCTTGAGCCTTTGAGTGCAAAAGTATCCTCTCCTAGAAGCTCCCAGAGCGTTTTATCTCAGCAGATCTTAGTATTCATTTGCATGCTTTAGAGTGGCAACCTTGCTGATAACTGACCACCCAGTATTAGTAAAACACTATCAAATTTTATTAAAATCCCATTCAAAGGAAAAACTGAATTCACTTATGTTCCACAATTACTGTAAACCAAACTGTTTAAATGAGGGGAGGAGATAATGATATTAACTACCCAACTCAAAGCAATCCTCTGTGGTTTGATTTTAAATATTCTCTTGGCTGAAATTTATGTAAATTGAATTCATCTATCGTTAGATATTACTAATCTAGCTACATAAAAACACTTTTCTGTAACAATTAGTTCTTTAAAAGATTGTGTTTTAATTAGACCTGGGACGTTATTAAACTAAGTGTAAATACATACAGTATCATTCCTTGCATTGTTTTCCTGCATATTTATAGGAATATGGGCTTTGGTGGAGTTTAAAAGGAATTCTTCCACAGCTGGTTGATAGTTTTTTATAAATCTCCTTACCAGTGAAAACACTTCCAGATGCTTAACCTAAGAGTATTTCTGCTCATCAAGACATATTTGGCATTTCTGCATTTCATGTTTCACAATGTGCTCCTTTTCATCTGAATAAGCTCATCTCAGTATCACTCTAACATTACACTGTCTTTTCCTGCAGACATTTTGTTCCACAGTTTACTTTAACTTAACTTCTCAAGGACCACTTCCCAATCTTAAAAAAGAAAAAAGAAAGAAAAATAAAGGAAAAAAAAAAGAGTTAAAAGCATAGCCCATCTTTCAGCCCTTTTAAATCAGCTTGCTGCACACTATCATACACAGGCACTAGCCCACGGGGCATAGTCTGAGAACAGACAACATACTCCTGGCTTTGTCAGGGCTACACACGAGTGCAGCAACCCGCCCACGTGCTACACATCCTAAGATGGGGAACATAAGAAAAACTGCAGCTTTGCCAATAGTCAGATCCTTCCAAATTACCTCCAGGACACACATATGGTTACGGTCACAAAAGCATATAACTACATCTAGGCCTATCCACAGATAGCACATCATCAGGCACTAATAAGAAAAACGCAAATGTGATTTAGACTCATCACAAATTAAAGGCATAGTAAGTAGGATATCCACCGATAGACTAGCCCATAAGCTAGGCACCAATATAAATTGGTGAATTCCAGAACACCACCAGAACCTTCCACTATCCTCTCAGAAACAGGCCAATTGTTTTCAGATTTTTATAGAGCAGTTTTGACTTCAAACAAGTATGGGTGTATATATATTCAACACTTTGCCAGTCACTCATGGAAAACTCACAAAGTGCCTATTTGCTAGTGATGTTCAGGAGCCATTCAACTAAAGGCCATGTAGAAATACAGTACTATGGAACCAGTAAACAATTCTGGCTACTGGCCCACCATCACCCCATTGCATTTTCTATCATAAGCTTCATCCTATCAGCTTCACAACCAAAAAAGATTGGAAGAGCAAAGCTTTTGCTAAACATATTTGTGATTTATTTTCTGCCGCACGTAGATATTCCCTGCAGAACTCTGATACCCCAGTAACACGTGTATGCATTTGTGCCTTACTAGTGGCCACTTTCTTTAAAATTTGTTTTTTACAAAAATCATAGAAAAAAATTCAGCTATGTGGTTTCATTCTAGCTCATCTTTAATATTTTGAAAAGACTTTCCTGGGAGGTTTTTTTTAACAATAATTTTTACTGCAATGCTGCTCCAAAATTTCAAAAGAAAAATCTGAAGTGAATAAAAAGTGAAATGAGGTAATTATGTGTAAATGGAACTTTCCAATGATCAGTTCATGGCACTAAGATCAAAATCAAAATCAAGAGTATTACACGAACACACAAACTAGCTCAGCTTCTTTAACTGAGATTTCAAAGAGCTCTAGAAATTAAAATATGTTTATGCTGCTTTACTGCGAGCCGGCATTGTAGTCAGATGCTCTGGGGCCTAAATTCTTATCTGAAGTCAAAAGACGTTCTCCTAATGGCAGCTGAACTGAGGCCTTTGGGTATTGGAGGAAACCTCCTGAACTGAAATCTAGGCACGGCAGAGAAACTGCAGCTTGTGCCAAGCAGCAAGACAAAATGCCACACATATCCACCGACTTAAATGTTGCTCTGACACCGAGGCAGAAAGTACCTTCTTCCCGTTGGAGGAGGAGATGTGAGGCGACAAAAAGGAACAAGTATTTGGGAACTGATAAACATGAATGGTCGTCTGTGCCCACAAAAACCCTCCTAACCTGGTGCCTCAAAAACGCGGCAGCACAATGCACAACTCCAAAATGCCATGCAACTTTCTCTCTTGTCAGTACAGCTTTACATACTTGATGCATAATTTGGTCAATAAAAAGGTGGAGTTTAAGTAAGTTATTCTGTACTTCCAGTTTTGATTTTAAATTTCCTAATTTGAAATCTTTTCTCATTCCTTCATTTTACACATCATAGTTCTCTTTCTGGGAACACAAGATTGGAATCACTAACACATACTGCAAAATATGCACAAATTTTAGTAAAAAAGATAAAATTCAATTATTAGCTGCCTAAATAAATAAAACATTGTTTTATTTATTTAAAACAATGAGTAGCTTGCCTACATACAAAGTAAATTGTATTTAATATTCATTAATGTGTCTCTAAACAACACATCAATAAAAGAAATATATTCTTCCTTGTTTAATAACCATATTTATTTCTTGTTCTTTACAGTGTCCTTTCTGAACCTTTGTAGACAATCGGGTCCACAAATACTGGGTTTGCTTTTTACAGAAACGGTTGTATTTCCAGCTGGATTGATTGCTTTCTCATATCCAGCTATTTTAGTGCGTTCCTTAGAGACACTGAGTGGCTTCACTGACAGTGAAATATGCTAAACAAATGACATGTCACTGAGTAAATTAGCATCTACTCTCTGATCAGCTGGGTCATGTTTTCTTTTCAAAATCCATGGCCTCTTGATAGAAAATAATGAGTATTTGATGGGCCTTATTAGAAAAATCAATATATTGATGACCATGTCTGAAACATCTACATAATAATAGATTCTGTTAACCCATTAAGGAGAAAATTAAGATGTGTTTACACATTATTAATTTACCATGAGCAGAGACAATTTATTCACTACTTTTCTCAAGAGTTTAGCAAAAAAGAAGAGAAACTGTAATATCTGTATTTAATGGCATGGTGACATAAATTGAAAGATTACTCAAATTTTTGCCAGCCAGATAGCACAATTGCACCAACACTAATGTGAAAAATACAAAGACAGCAATGGTACTGTTAAAATAAGACTATCAAAGCACTTACTATAAATACTGCATTACTTACCAAAAAACTTCCAAAAGCAGAATTAAATATAGCAGCTGCCTGAAGAGAGAAAAAGATAAATATCACCAATGGTAAAACAGCTCTAGTACAAGAACAAAATGTTATTCCCCCATCCAACAAGCTATTAGATTCTCCAAATACACACATACACAGAGACCATTAGGCAGTTAGCCACTGCTTAAAAAATTGCCAGTGGCCTGTAAGTTATGAAGACTGATAGGTTCTAGTTTATGCATTCATAAATAATGTGTTGAAATGGACAAAAGCAGGAGGAGAAGAAAATCCGTGCCGGTAGACTTAAGAGAAATATCCACAAGAACTAGGAACATTACACAGAAGCTTAGTCTCAAACTGCTTTTGCTCTAATTTGCCAGAAACATTTTTACATATTGACCTATTAATTAAACTAAATATAATCCGATTTACCTAAAACACTGCGTTTCCACAGAATTTTTAACAATTATAATGGAATATTAATCAGGCAAGCAAACTAATTTAACTGTTCATCATAAAGTATTGAAAAATTCAGAAATTTCTGTAATTTGAGCAAAAACTTTAATATAGGAACAATGACAGAAAACAACAAAAACCCCTGTGCTTCTGAGGCCAAAATGTATAAATAATTACTTTTTACTCCATACACCTTTAAAATAAGAAAATAAACAATTTTTATAATGACTTTAGAAGTGTTTGTGCTTACCTAAATATCCAGGAAATATAAGGTAGCAGTATTATTTCTTAACGTTAACTCATTAAATTCCAGAAGGTTAAAACTTGAGTCTTGAACAGCTTTTCCCAATTACCAAGAAAGAACAGAAACTCTTGTATGGCAGCCAGTCTGATGATGAAAAGCCACACAGCAAAGGTAAGAGGAAAGAGAGGAGGGAAATCTACCATTTACATGAAGATTTAGAGCACAATCAAATTAATCACCCTGGACACTTCCAGCCACAGATTAATAATAAGTGGATGCGAGCGAGTTTAGCAAGTTTGAATAAAGTCCAAAATCTGGATAGGAGCTATAGCTGAACCTGCCTTCTGCTCCATAAGAGGATGCAATGAAAATGAATGGGTAATGAGATCCCTGGCTCTAGAGAGCTTAGCTTTCTTATTCAAGTTCATAATTAATTCAAAGCTTTGATAATTTCATTAGATTCCTCCTCTGCTGGCCCTATCAATAAAAGATGGCACTGGACCGCAGCTCCTCAGTGGCCCAAATACAAAAACAAATGCAGACTGGGAAACCTTTGCTGACTTGCTTACTAACAGGGACAATGGCATATGGCACTCCATGTTGCAGAGGGAGCATCTGAATAGATACAGCTAAATAAAACATTATAGGTGACAGTTGTAAACTACAGTAACATATTTTAACACCTCTTCCTCATCAGCATTCCTTTTTTGAACATAAAAAAAGAGGCACAAGTCCAAACAGCTCCTATTGCCAGAGATCACAGCTGAAAGCAAGAGTGAGCACTACTTAAAACAATTCTTCAACAAGTGTGAATGAAATAAGGACTTTCCACATGTATTTGAAGTAGCACAGCTGATACACACATTACACCCGTGCACACAAACCTACTACAAGGGGTCAGTTTCAGTACAAGGAACGTCCTTGCCGGTATCCGTTGTCAATATAGTTATTTATAGTTAAAATATAGTTAAAATAGTTCCTAGTATCATTATATTAAAAAGAACCAACCGATCAGGTTTATCAAGTCTTTTTGGTATTTGTTAGACGTATGTCCTTCTTTTACACAGACTGATAGTATTTGACCACTTCAATCTGACAAAGATGCAGAAAGGTCCCTTTTATTACATCCTGCCTCTGAATACAAGAAGGAGGATCTAGACTTGCATTTTTAAGCACCCTTGAAGATCTCTTCAGTGCAAAACAGTCTTTGCTATATAAAACAGTGTAAATCAGCTGTTAGGATCTGAGAGAAGCATCTGGGCTCCACTTCTGCACCAGAAGGCTGGGAGGAAGCTTAATGGTCTCCTCCTCCCCATGCAGATTTTGTGTGCAGAGCGCTTCATTTCTGTCTGCTACCAAGAACTGTATCACTCACCCCTTCCACCAGAGCTGGTGAAGTCCACATAACGTGGATAAAGAGCATAAGAAGTAGCTCTTTCTTCCCCAGCTAAACTTACCTCATGTCTCAGACCTGCTCCTACCAGAGCCTGGGCTCCACTTACAGTGTGGGTGAGCCTGCCAGACCACCTCCACTCATGCAAGAGAAATAACCAGTGCTAGAAAGCCCTCAGCTGTTCTCCTGGTCATTGCAACAATGCACAAAGACCAAAGCAGTAGCTGGCAAGAACCAAAACACTTAGAAGGCCACTGTGCATCTATTTTTAACCACATCAGTGGCTACCAATCCTGATTTGACATCACCTAGAGACATGAATTATTTTACATAAAACACACTGCAATGCCACTTCCAGGAGGAATTCTGCACTTGGAAAGATGGTAAGGAGGAATACTAGATGGTGATATTTTTGGCCATAAACTTCTTTTCTTCCTTCCTTCCTGATCCACACCAAGATTTCTGGGTTTTTCAAATATTCTCAAGCACATAACAGGTACTAAGACAACAATCCCAGACAAATTTTATGCTTCAGGTATTCGTCCAGTCATGTGCAAAAGTCATAATTCACAACCGGTCCAAGGGTAAAGTAGTTTGCAATTTTTAATTCCTTTCTCTATAATGTCAGAAACCATCCATGGCAGATGATTAAACACTCATTACAGGCAATAAAAGAAAAAAAAAAATCAGGAAGACCACAAATTAAGCTATAATCATTCAGGCAAGCGACCTCAGTGAAGGAGGACTTACACATGCCAATTTCTCTATTTGTAGCTTTCTTCACAAATATTTCTCCTGAAAAATAAACTTAGAAGTAAAATCCTGGGGTTTATATTTGTGGTTCTTGTTCATCTTAAACAGTCTGGTACTAAACTGAATCAATTGCTTCAATTTGTAATTAAACACACCTAGTAGCATGACCCTGTAGAATTTGAACACTTTGTGCTTCCAACTCCCTTCTATCAAGAGGTATAATATTGCCTACGTACCTCATAGGGCATTGTCAAAATTAATTCATTGCTTAAAAAGCACTCCAAGATCCTTAGAGGAATGATACAAATAAACATTACTGCTGACACACGATACAGATAGGCTCTTCAGTTTTTTTCTGAAACATTTATTAGTCACTATTATTATACAACTTTTTTTAGCGTTTGCTCTGTTTGTGCTTCAACAGATATCAGACTATCTGTAGTCAGCTTAAATGAAACAATAAAACATGAAAACATTTAGGTGTCCTTATAATACTCCCAGTTCAGATTTGCATGTGTTTGCAAACTGTTCACCACGTTTACCATTAACATGAGGGGAGAGTTCTCCATAAAATAACAATAAGTTCCTTTCAAAAGGTAAATGCGTAGCCATGTACTGAATGCAAGGTCAGACCACATTCAAAAGCAGCAGTAGTAACAACCAGACCAATTATTCAAGTTTGTATCAACTCAGAGACAAGACTGAAAGTCACTGTCAGTACTCTTAACAGGACTAGTATAGAAGAGCACATCCATCTCCACTGGAGTTTAAAATAGTACATGCTAGCTCCGCTAAACAACAAATTTATTTAATATTAAGCACGTGCAATTTCAGTCAACTCTGTATGGCACTGTGCTTGAGAGATCTCTCTTGCCGGTCTGCGTTTCCAAGGAAGACTGACTGGCCTAGAGCACTTTGAAGTAAGAAGTGACCAGCCCACCTCTCAAGAAAACCTGTGTGGCAGTACTTGGCACAAACCCACACCTGAGCCTAGCCCAAAGCTCCAAGCCTTTACCTCCCACCTTATCCTGGAATATACATAAGGAAAACACTAAGATTTGTATCAGTGACAGCAAGAAGATCCAAGACAGTCCTCACAGCAACAAAGGCTAGTAAAAGACAGAAGAAAGAGGTAAAGCCAATCCATGGGGCTGAGCCCTTCCTCAAATACAGCAGCAAGTACAGGCAGAATTCAGGTACATGAAGAGAAAAGGACATGCCAAGGCCACAGATGCAGAGTAATGAAACTAAAAGGCCTCAGAAAGAAGCAGCCTGGGCATCATACAGAGCTGCTGTGTGCATGCCCACAATTACCTGTGATTAAAACCTTGTCATTTTCAGACACGCACTAGTGGGGTATACAGCTCAAGTGCCAGGCATAAGACTGAATGTTATGCTAAGCACACATGGCACAATGAAGAAGAAAGATAAAGCCACAGTAGAAAAGAACTAGAGAAAGACAAGGAATATCTACATCATATGCAGACAAAGTTCTTTACCGTGAGGGTAGTGAGACACTGGAACATTCGCTGCCCAGAGAGGTTGCGGATGCCCCATTCCAGGGTGTCTTCAAGACCAAGCTGGATGGGGCTTCGAGCAACCTAGTCTAGTGGGAGATGTCCCTGCCCATGATAGAGGTGTTGGAACTAGATGATCCTGAAAGTCCCTTCCAACCCAAACCATTCTATGATTCCATGACTAGCAGTACTACTGCAGGAATATGCAATAGAGGGCAGAGAATGCAATATAGTAGTATAATATTTTAGTGTCCATGTTATTAATGCCAAATTTAATAGATCAATATCGCCTATTCAACAGGGAAAAGAGAGAAAGGAAAAAAAAAAAAAAAAACAAACAGGAAAGCAATAGAAATGCTTTGACCAAACAGGTCAGAAAAGAAAATATTATCAACCCAGAGAGATCAGTGTAGATCAAGAAGGTGGAGGAAGAAGGCAGGATATTAGAAGTAGCTTGAATGAGTTGGGAGAGTCCCTTAAAACCATTCCTTCAATCTCCTATTTAAAAATAAAACCTCATGTGAGTGGTACTGCAGCTCATGTCTTAACTGCTGTTTCCATTAATAAGATGCTACAGCTCTGTAGAAAGCTATTTGCCACAGCGCTGTTACTGCAAACAGAATATAAATATACCTAATAAGGTTTAATCTGTGTTGCTGTTCATAACTATTCATCTGAGTTCAGACGGGGAAAAAAAAAATATATAGATTCAAGTTCCTGGTTTTGAGCACCAAATTGAATCAGGTGTCCTCTTCTCTTAAGAAAATTAAGTTGCTTTTGTGCGAGAGTGTTTTAATGAGAACAGAGCCTGCCGACATTGATAAATGGGAATGACACCAGAGAGAGCATGTAAGCAGGACAATATGTGCATGTTACAGTCTTAGAGGCTATTTTTCACTGACTATCCTGAATGACTTCGCTGTTTCTTAAGGGGCCTATTAATCTCAAATTTAGTTATTACACAACGTTTATTTGAACATATATTCTGTGGATGATGACAGTTAATAAAGGAAATCTTTTACAAGCTGTATTTTTACATATTGTTCCAACTGCAGCTTCCAGTCATTCAAGTGTATTGATGGAATAACCTAGTTATGATGCAGCTTTAAAAAAGGCACATATATTCAGATTCTTTTCTAAGCATATGGGGACTCTTAAATAACTGTTAAAATGCATATAAAAATTCTGCAGCATGGCAAAAATAAGAGCGGTAGCGTTAACTGCTCAACAAAATCACTAGCTGCACAGGTACCCCCTCAAAGGCAAAGCACATGCCTTTTTAACAGTCCAGCGTCATCTCTGAGAAACAAATAGGGCCTAGGTTTGACCCTTGAAGATGTACATAGACTCCATATTGAATTCAACAGAAGTTGTAGTACACACACACACACCTTACACATTCATTTGGCCCCATGGTTTGAATACGTGGCAGGGCACCTCACCAGTGTTTTTCATTAGAAAAAAAAAAACAAAAAATAACACACAAAAAACACCAACAACAACAAAAAATACCCCAAAAGCCTGCACAAAACCCAACTTTGATAACAACTAAATTTTGATCGGAATAAATCTTATAAAAGTGCGAAATGATATTCAAAAAGTCTCTTAAAATGAAACCCACTGAATTACTCTTTTTTTTTTTTAGTCGAGTAGAACTGTACAAATAACATTATCCTTTAAAAACAAACAAACAAAACCCACAAAACCACCACTACCAAAAAACACACAAAACCCCTACACCCACCAACCAAGGAAGCCCCAGACCACAAAGAGAAAAAACCACCAAGGTACAGAGTGAATTGTTTTTATCTACTGCTGTGTTCCCTGTGGTCCAACAGAATTAGTTGACTGCAAAAAAAAGGTATCACCCCAACCTGCCTCTAGAGCTGTGCTGACAATATGAAAACCTTTGTTTACTTCAATCATGTTCAATAACGTTCAGTTTTATGGAAATGATGCTGAAAAAGCATCAGAAAATGAAAACAGAGTAAATAATATGCTGTTTGTTCGCATTTCAGCAGGGTAACATCATCCAGAGAACGATGTCCTCTAAAACATCTCTTTGAGCCATGGATCCAAAGCTGCACACAGTACAGATTTGTTTTGGGCTGGCAGAGGTTGCCTTCACCTGAGTAGAAGGTTGTGCTGCTTCAGCCAAGCTCAGCATTCTGCCCCAAGCAGCGCACGGAAACAAGCTGGGGGCCCTGCTGGCAGAGAGTTATTGCCTCCTACTTCTTGCTAGCCAAGTTTTTTCTGTTGAAAAATCAGTCTTGCACTCCCCCATTTTTGTAGTTCGTCGTAACCACCACCGCCTGTTGGTAATAATGTTTACTAATACAAAACCATCCATCAAAAAGATGTCAAAAAGCAGGCTTTTTAGATACACTTATTTAGTGTATGTGGTGCTCTCCATTGAAGGATTAGCGTTTCACCGATAGTTTCAGCAATACTGAGAAAGAAAACTATCCCACTTTCCTTCCTTTCATCAGAAATAGTAACTTCTCTCTACTGTGAGGAACCAGCATGACTCAAGGGAGTTCTGAAGAGTCAGCACGGTATCTCTCGTTCAGAGGCAGTAGGAGATGGAGACTGAAAACCAGGAGAGGATACATGTTAAAGATTTTTTTCCAGAGAGTAAAACCAGAATGTAAACATTTGTTGACAATTCAAATGGCAAACATTAAACATTCAGATTTCAGGAAAGCTTATGTGTCAGTCTGCAAATTTCCACCAATATTAATATATAGATTAATAACAGGAAATCCATGTTGAGCAAAGGTTGGAAAGCAAAACTGTCCTGAAAGCCTTTGTCATCAGTATCAGCAAGATCACCTGAAGGAAGCCAGAAGGGAAGAACATCTTTTAGGAGTTGGAATGTCCATCTCTACATGGAAAGAACCAAGACTTGGTCTTCTTTGGTACAGAAGACAGATGACATAGTAGACAGTGCCTAACTAGCACAGGCTACCAGCGGTACAATGCTGTCACCTTGTTCATCGTTTCTTTGCTTTGTCCTAAATGCCCCAGATCCACCCATACCAGATGCTTACATGGTTGTGCAGGATATGAAACTGGTGTGATGCTTACAAGGCTCACCAGGGAAAAAGGCCTATCTAGGCCCTATCCAGAAACACAAATGTAGGCAACACACCTTTTGCAACCTCACATCTACTCCCTTCAGGATGCCAAGGTGAAGAGAGATTACCTCCTAACAACTATGATCTGTTTTCTTCCAACAACAAGAAGGGCTATAAGCAGAGACACTAATACTCTCACACAGTCCTTGTGTGAGACAGTCCTTGACCAGTGATACCCTGAAGCTGTAGCTTAACCTTCCTGTCCTCCCGTCAGCTGCAATACAAAGCACAGAATTACTCTCATCAGACACAGTGCCTTCCCATGTTGGTTTCTACATCACACACGCCAAAGAGGCAGTAACCTGAACATCTACAGCGGACTTCTGAATACTAACATGAATAAACAGAGGCAGTTTCTCTTTCTCTCCTCTACTTAAAAATTGTAAGTGCAAATACTAAGATTACTGCCCAGTGCCAGCATAAACATTCGAACAAGCAGTGATTTAAAGCAGACAGATTCATAACAGACACTTTCTCATACTGAATATGTGTGCATAACTATCTGAAACTCCATGCTCTAGGATCTGACCTACTCCTCCACAATCTTCATATGGCTCTGCCAAGCCAGAAAGCTTTAGGTTCCCAGGAAGGCATAGAGCCAAGTTTTTTGTGTGTATTTTTCCCCAAATGGAAAGTCCATTTCCATAATTTCCCTAGACACAGGGAAACAGAAAGTAACTTTCCCCTTCTGATGACACACTACTGTAGTATTAAGTCTTAGCAGCCATATATCAGACCTGTGAAACAGATCACACTACACAATCAGAGGGCAAAAGGAAAGAATCTAACCAGCCACTGAGACTTTGGTATGAAAACTACCCACAAACCTTATGCACATTATGCATTTCTTAGTGACTCAAGGCTTATTACCTTAGCAGTGAAGACAGTAGCTCTCACACCAGAAGAAATGGACTGCTGAACAATGATTTAATAAAGGAGGCTCAGCTGAACAGCTGTATACAAGTAACTCTGCCAACCTGATCCTCTCTTATGGTCAAACACTTCATAACTGTAAGTGACTTTCACTCGAAAAAAAAAATTACTGTAGAAGGTATCCTCAAAAGGATACAGAGCAATAACAACCTCCAAACATACTTTTATTTAAGTTCACATTTTCCGAGATCTTAAGCTGTGATAAAAACACTTAAAGGTCTTGTCCCCTGATTCTCCTGGAGACACATCATCCATAACATGATTAGAGGTCTAGTTAAACAATGCATCCCACAACTCCAAAGAGTATTACTTCCCTGCTGAAGTGAAATGAAAGCACAAGGCCACTTTTTAAAAGGTGCCCTTTGCATTTATTGTAAGGCTGTGCCTGGACCAGTATTTTTCTATAAATATCCCACTGTCATATTGCTTTCTGGGCAGTTAGTAGGAGAACCAAACATTTCAACTGCTATGCCATCCAAACCAGCTCAGAATGGCATTGTTATTAAAGTCCCTGTCATTACTGCCACTGGGAACAGCTTCACTATTAGTTGTGCAATGTCAGGAAATGGGAAATAAAACACTACCGCAAGGAAGACCACAGCATGGAGAGGGTGGCTAACATAACACCTTTGCAAAATAAAAAAATAGAGTGACCAATGCACAATCCATGAACTCCAACCTCTGGAGCTCATGTCAAAAATGTGTCACAGGTCATAGCTAAAAGATAAGATTGTCATCTCATCAACAAATGTCTGCTAATATCCCAAAGAAGTACAATTACTTGTTTGGTTGAGGTTTTTTTTTAACCTCAGCCAAAAACTAGGCTTTACTATAAGCCAGTATTGTATAGTATTGAAAATTCCCTTTTTATAAGCCCAGCCCAAGCTCTGCCTGCCGCATTATTGTAGCAGAGGCTTAAAGAGAAAGGAAAGAAAATAGTACACTATAATGAAGAGATCAGCTCAATAGTCAATGCCTAAAAGTAAAAAAGGAACTATCTTGACATATACAACTGCATTCTTTCAAATGCTGCTGAGATACTTCCATCATCTGTATTAGCAATTCATACAAGTATACCTAGACATTACACATATGTAGAGTAAGAAAGTGCATAAATGCGTATCTTTATATATTACATATCCCAAAAATTTGCCCAAGGAGTTCAGCAGTGGATCAGTAACAAATAAAGCCTCAAACTGTTTTTGTCTGAGAACACATTAAGTACAACAGTGGTATTTACCATCACCCTTCTCTTGAAGCATTCCCAGAACATCTTTAAATTCTAGTTCGTTGTTTGCCCCCATTTTCCAAGAGGGCATCTATGCCATCTAATCCAAAGGGTGTGGGGGTAAGCAACTCAACTAAATTAAAGATATTTTTATTACTGTCTTGAAGCAGTTTATTCTCTAATGGGATAGAATACTATATAACTACTCTGAAGAAAAGGTGGAGACAAAGCATGAAAACCTATGGATTTCATGCACATAATTCCATACACATTCTACAGAGAGCAGAGGCTCACCAAGAGTTGTGCTGTGAGAGCCGACAAAACGCACAAGTTTATTTTACTGCAAAAGGTCACAAACTTGTCATCTGTGTTGAACACGCTCTTTGTGGTAGCATTCACTGAGCTTTTACAGTTGCCATTTACATCCAGAGTTGGCCGAAAGCTGGAACATCCAGCATTACAGTATTTAGATAATTGTTGTATTTAAATATTTGCTTTAAATCTAAATTTCCTCCCACCTCTAGAATCAGCACTTCTCATACAATGACTGAAATTTTCTTTTTTAACCATTTCCTTTTAGAATTTTGCTGCTTTCAGCTGAATTGCTCTCGTGCCTGGTGGAAGATGGCCTCTGCCTGTATTCATCACTGTACAAAGCTTTTCAGCTGGTCCACAATGCAGCGCTGTTATTAAACCCTTATGATGCACTGAGAAAATACAGCCAGGAAGATCAGTTTATGAAGAGAAATGAAAGCATGGAGCACCTAAGTTACATTGAAAAGTGTGGACAATTTCAAAGTTATTTGTTTGCAAAGCGGACCCAGGTTAACATGACCTGAAACAAAATGTTTACATAAAGGTTTTCCTGAAAGAAAGTGAAAACATTTCTACAAAGTCTAAATTGCATACACAGGGGGAAGAAAAACAAATGGAAAAGTTCAACTCAACATGGTTTGTCACCCAAGTTCCATATTTCTAAAGCAGATACTAAAAAAACAAGTGCATGTACAATATGAAAGAGAAATAAAAATGCAGTTACCAGAAAAAACTCCTTCAAACAGGAAAACACTTCTCTTATATGAATGTGTCTGTTTTCCAGCATTTTGTGGTTAAAACTATCATCTCACCTGGCTGATAAACAGTACAGCCAAGGCCAACACATTCTGATTTGCCCACAAAGAAATCCAAGGAAAACTTGATAAAGAAATCAATAATTTTGTGTTAAGTACACAGGCCCCAGCAGAACACAGATACTACAACTACGTGTTCTGTAGCAGTTATTTATCATGGGCACCCAATGAGGCAATTGGAGTGGAATCAAAATGATAGTGTGTCATGCCCTTTAAGTCCAGAACATCCTGTTTCTACAGTCAGACCAAACAGTTTGCAGAAGCAATATGGATCCAGAATTGTTTTCCACCTTAAAGTACTTCACAAACATACGATGCCCTAAGATACGTAAGAGGACAAGACTGTGTAAGAAGTACCTTCATGACTGCCAAGTCAAAAGTGCGAGAGCTGCCAGCTTTCCAGCACTGCAGGAGATCCTCATGCCAAGAGAGACGCACCTTCTTAGTAGCAACACACATGAACACAAAACTAAGGAACAGAATTGGGATGTGCAAACAAAAGTGTGAAGAGTAAAAAAGTCACTTTAGAAAGTGACTAGAAGCAATCAGAAATCACATCTTACACAAACACCAAGTAACAGCTAAATGTACAAGAAAAGCACCTCACTTATCAAACAACTTTATATCTGACACATTACCTGCATTTCATAAAACCAGCTTTCATTTTAAAAAGTTTAATTTAGATTAACAGATATTTCTTAGAGTAGTCTGTGACCAGCAGCTTGGGGGTAAAATAGACAAATGAGGATGTTAGAAATCACATCTGGGTGGTATTTTGAGTCAAGTTTTGCCACTGAGAGAAGCTTGATAAAAGGTAGATAAAGATTCTGTATACCAGGCCATATCATCATAAGGGGAAAACAACTGTTTACAGAACAGATTTTCATCTCTCACTTACATTAATTCTAAAACTGAGTTGTTGCTTAGTCAATTCTATTGCAGAAAAGACCTCAGAAAAATATCACAATATATAGTCACCATCTTGTCAAATCAAGGTTCAATTTGCTCTAACACTGTAACAAATACATTTCTGTAATCTGTATCTATCTCCTACTCTTATGGAAGTACCAACAAAATTCAGACTGATATACTTATCTACAACATATAAAAGAATCATATCACTGCTATAAGCCGCAGTGTAGCAATATAGTGGCAGAGCATGAAACAATAATCAAAGTCCTGAAAAATACACCACTGTCAGCATTGTACACTGGTACCAGTGTATTATGGCACCTTGGTTTAAAATAAATCACCCTAAGTGCCTGCTTTGGTAAGCACTTTGAATTCACTGTACATCAGCACTGGGGGGCAGGGGGGCGTAACGCACAAAGAAACAAATCAGGAAACGGGACCTGTAAATAACAATTCAATTAGCAGATTTATCTTATTCATTTCCTAATAAACTTTCTATCCACACCTACGCACAAACCCTCCTACAGCCTTCCCCCCTTCATTTACATATCTGTGCAAGCCTGCTCTTTTTTCTTGCGAGGCCCTTTGCCCTTTCAATCATGAAGTATATTACTCCACTGTCAGAGCAAAGCAGTTCCTAACAACGGGGAGCCCAGCTGGGATAGGAAGAGGGCAGCAGGCTCAGGCATTAACATAATAATCCAACCGCGTTCCCCCAGGCCCTTAGGGCAGACGGCATATTAGGTAGGCCTCCTGCGCCGCCTGGGTGGAAGCCGCCAGATCACCTGCCCATCAACCTGTGGCAGTGGCCCCCGCCTCGGCTGCACCAGCTCCTGCCAAGCCCCGGTGCCCAATTACCTTCCCCCAAAACACACACCATCCGTTTTTGCACGCCGGCCTGGAAAAGGTACCTGCTGCATGGCCTTCTTTACGATTTGAACGTACCTCGCCGCATCATTTCCAGCCGGCTCCGTCCCTGCCTTTAAACTTTTGGGTAGCCAAGGGTTTTTAACGGGGCCTACTACTGCTGCCAGCAGGAAACAGACCTTGAAACAAAATTCCAAAAACAAAGCACTGCTCTCCAGAAGCAACTTTCAGACCTACCCCTCTTCTGGATTCTTCCCTGAAAGAGCAGGAAAAAACAAAAAAGCAGACCTGTGCCTTTGTTATTTCTGTGCCACGCCGTCCAAGGGAGCTGACTCAGGGCTGGCTTACTTATTCTTCTTAGGGTTTACCACACGAGGATTTTCAGCAGCAAAGCTCTCTCAAGATCTTTGGTACAAGGCCTGCCACCACACAGGACACGGCTGCTGGTTAAGGAATAGAGCCTGTGACAAGGTTTCAGCCATACAAACACACATATAGGAAACTTCCAAGAATTACTATATAATGCTGATTTCAGATGTGAGACCCATGAAACCACTCAATTTAAAGAAGGCTTATAATTCCAACTAACATTTGCTAATATCTAAAAACTATTCCTGCATTCCAAATGCTTTGGGTAGCAAACTACAACTCACAATACTAATTTGCATGTCCCCTCTATCGAGTCCTTTAAACAAACAAAAGAAGTTCACATTTATTATGCAGCATATTTGAATGCAGTTCTCTTACAAACCCTTTTATTTACAGTATATATGCTGCTTGTACGGAATATAAAGCTCAGGTACTTAATAAGAAGGAAGAATAATAAACGCACTTGCCAGTAAAAGATATTATCTCCTATACAAGACAATCCCAAAGACTACTAGGAAAAAAAGCCTTAGGTTCTGATATAACTTTTAACTTCATTAAAAACCACGTATTTTCTAATTCCCCTTAACAATGGAAGGCACAACAGAAATGTAATACAGTCTTATTAAAATGTTCTGCAGACTGTGCAAAGCCAGATTTACTTGATCACTTGCGAAGCAAAATTTCCCTAACCTCATTAATTTTCATTTATCTAGCCCTCTCAATAAGCAAATATTCAGAAGCAATTTCATATCTTATTTTAAATGCTTGGTTGTTACATTATTGGTACAAAGAAGTGTAATGCATAGTAATCCATGTCACAATAGTCTGTCAGAGACAGACCACGTAGAATAATGCCTGGTATATAATTTAAATATTTGAGAAAGGAACCACTACGGAAGTTCTGTCTACTATTATTCCTTGACTACATAATGGTAACAAAACCCATACATTATGAAAATCATGACACATTTTTAAAAGTGTGCTTACAAGCAATTAATTGTCACAATGTAGACATTGTCCTGTGCCACCACAGTCACGATAACATGTTAGGAGCATGCCCCTTTGAACTGGAAAGGGGACACAGTTAAAATAGCCCTTCGCATTGAATTTATTCTAGGTCATAAGGTCACCAATAAAACACTAGGATAACCTAGGGGGTTGCATAATATTTTAATACAGTCAAGAGTCTTACGCAGCCACAAGCTCATATATCTACTGTGACTTGACTTAGAATTTTAGGACCTGCTATTTAGAGAGGAAGACCTTTGTCAACTGCCTTGTGATCCTTCCAACCACAAACCAAGCACAACATGTTGGTGACAAAAAATTGAACAGCACTTGGAACATTAACTACAGCTTTTCTCCTTCAACACATCTAAATATTCGGTTATCCACAAACCAGGAAAAGGCACTAACATTCTTAATGACAAGAGATTAGAAGAAAAAACCCTTGAACACTCATAGTTTTCTAGAGGTTGGTTCAAATTAATTTCCTTCCTTCTCCAAAATACAGGTCAAAAACTCTGTAACGTAAAGTAATGTCAAGATGTACCAGACAGGCTGGAACACCAGAAATTCAAGAAATTGGGATAGAGAATTCAGCAAGAATTCTCTATCAGGAAATTTAATATAATCAAGTTATCAAGCAGCTTTGGGTGTTGGTGGTGCTTACAGACATGTTGCCACAGACAACAACAGAGCACTGCAATCTTAGTTATATTCATCATTTTTCTTATGAATTTAAATGTTGTGAACGGAAATGAACTTGGGAATGGAAATACAGATTTTCCTATTTATTTCATGGTATGATCTTTAGATCAGATTCTTGTCTCAATTAAGTCAATAGGATATTTTTAACTTTATTTTACGCAGCCCAAGGTCAGAACACCGCGATGGCTCAGATAACTAAAAGGGAAACTGTGGCTTAAGCTTCTGATATAGGATGTGCTTGGGTTGTGACAGGCTGTTTAAAACAGTGAACACTCCTGAAATTACTACATATATAAGTTGCAGTATGAAGGAAAATATATACACGTTTTTTAAAATATAATTCACGTGACTACTTCACTATTAAAAACCCCATCATATTTCCTTGAAGAAGCAAATTATTAGGTCCCCATTGATGATGTATATTAATTACCTTCACAATTTATCCCTCACTTCAACCACAATTTTATTTTCTTTTGCAAGACTCACTCTTCCTAATTACTTATACGGTCCTTGCTCTTTGATAGCACAGTTTCTACAGTTTTATTCTTAAATACCAGACAGGAGTACACTAGTGCAACAGACAACTGCTTTCTTCCATACATAGCTGTGCCAGAGAATGAATACGACCCTGTAATCCCTAGATGCCCATCAATCCCAACTAGAGAATACTGCTCCCACAAATTTGTAGGGCAGTCTCTTTAGCTTCTATGGTTTTTGCTTTGCAAAAGTTATTTCAAATTCATAAAGCCTCTCTTGTAATGGAAGTACACAGAATTAAGCCATGTTCATTAATATGCAATATAACACCTTAATATACTCTAATTTATTCAGGTGGTATTAGGAATTTACACTTATTTCTCAGTCTACTCAAGCACCTGAATTGCTGAAAAGTCTGCTTTTCCCCAAGTCCAAGTAAAGAATTGTTTTATAGGTCCCTCAGACATTTTGTGGTACAGAAAAGAAATGTACTGCATGAACAAGAAACTGGAAGACAATCTAGCTGTAGAAGATGCCAATAATTCCACCAGTTCCAAACTCCATTTACTAGTTTAATAACCATTAGCATCTCATAACTTCATCCCACAACATAAAAAGTAGCTGGCATCTACCAGGGAGAAGCAGGTCTGCAGTGCTTTTCTCTGCTCCTGCACGGCATTTGAATTTCCTGCACCACCTCAGATGCGGCGACATTTTTATTACTTAAACTGGAGAGGTGGTACTAGTGATCAAAATTTATATAGGAATTTTTCCAGCCTGAAAACAAAGAGGGAGGATCATAGTATTTCTATACTAATGTCGTATTTGCTGACTATGTCACATTCTTGCCTGTCAGCAGCAGCTGTGGCATGGTTTCCAAGAGCTCTAGGCAGATAACAAAAGAGAATGAAGTGAAAGGCACATCTATCTTGGGTATATTGCAAATCCACCTAGTAGTGTTGTCCCAAAACCTTAGTCACAGATTCAACACCTTCATGGGAAGCACTTTCCTATCTGTGAGAAGTAACTCGAAAGAAGGTCATACAAGCCTCTGCAGACACAAATCCATTGACAACCATTCCAGTTCTGACTGTGAATTTCAACAGAGCAGTAGAGACAACCAAAACTGCTGCAACACCTCCCAAAGGAGCAACTGAGAAGTAAGGGGGAAAAAAAAGCACAAAAAGCACTAAAACCACAAAGGTTGCACAAAATAGAATCCAAATGTTCCAAAGAGTTGATTTCCTTATGTTAGGACAGCCTGACAGAATCTTTCGAACAGCAAATGGTTCCCAAGCAGTCACAGCAAGGCCCCTGCCCTTGGCTTATGGCACATAAATGGCAACAAATGATCCAATATCCATATGGAAAACAGCTATTTCCTGCCTGTGAACTGCTCCTACAGATTCTTCCCCTTCCCCTGCCTCTCTGAGAAGCACAGTACCAGTCTCTATCCTATGAAAACTTTAATGAGATTCATAATTCAATAAGATGATCAGCTACACCTCTTGACAGTGATAGGGCCTGAGAGGTTAAATAACCCTGCATCACCAGAAAACTTTGCCCTCACATTTCTTTACAGGCTGATTTTTTTTAAACACTACTTTGGACGCTGAGCAAGACTGATGAGGTATGCAACTGAACAGGAGTGGGGACAATAGAGCAGCAGCTGTGGCCATGCTGGAAGATGCAGACAGCAGGCATACTTGTGTCAAAAGTGAAAACAAACAAAACCACAATACGCTTCTAGGCAGGTCAGCTTTTGGGTTTCTTGCTCAAATAACACGTTTTGAAGAGAGACTGTCAAGACTGAAACAGATAAATCAATTCAGTCCTTTAAATCACTCCAGGGATCTTTTCCTCACTCACTACTCACTCAAAAATGTCTCTTAGAATTTTTAAATGCATGTAATATAGGCAATAAACTATTGCATACATTCACTGTGATCAGAAACTCGCACTCTCCCACTTAAACATCCACGTGCATTATTTGCCACACATCTCGTTACATCTTGTTAAAGAAAGTGAAATTGTAGCAGTTATAACAAAAAACAGGTATCTGATACAGACAGTTTATTATCCAAAAGCTATGAAAAATTGTTCTCAGTCTTCAACTCTGCAATGGCAGACAATGTTATTATTGTAAAATGTATCCTTAACAAAATAGGCATTCCACTCACAACCTTGATATTTCCAGCCGGAGGATTAAAAAAAGCACAGAAGGCTGCAATTAGGTTTTTCTCTCTCTCCAGAAGCCACTCATTCTAAAAGCACTACAAGAATTCAGAGACAGCACTTACAATCCTAGTTTGTTATCTCAGAGTATATAATACAAACAAGTGTTGATCACTAAAAATATTAATTAGCATTTCATTAGAAATATCAATAGGGGAGAAAGCAGTGATGTGCAGACATCCTGCCTCTGGGATTAGTTTCTAATTCATTTTAGATTAGGAAGCAATGAACTAAAACCACTACCCTGACAAGTTAACTATTCTTGTTGATACAGTTCTGGATAGGAACAACACCAGCCCATTATAATAGCACAGTAAACAACAAGAAATCATGCTAACTTCTGACATTTACAACCAACCACAATAAAAAGGATCAGGCTGGGTTACATAAATTTGCTACTATGAGAGTACTGCATTTTCATTTTCTTTTTTAAACTGGCATGTACTTATGAAACAACAACCAAAAAGAACAAATAGTTATTATGGACAGGACCATACTGGCAAGAAAATTTAACCAACAAAAGGGTTAATTAGGGATACAAATTTTCTCAGACTGTTAATAATGGGAATGACACATAGTATGTGCCCATAAGTAATTCTCAGGTATCTTTGATCTTCAGCCCCAAGCGATTACTGTTGCCTACCAGACCCTGGCCTCTGGGACTCTCTCAGAACCAGACATCTGGCTACTTTGTTGTTTTAGACTAATCTCATCCCACGAGAGCTCAAGAAATGACACCAGGCAAGGAGGGTCCTGGCAAGGGAAAAAACATTACAGTATCAGCAGATTTTTGAGTGGACTAGAGTATCAAAATTGTCTTCAAATTTCTATAGGGATCCTATGGCTTCTCTGCTCTTCAGCTCCACTTTCACACAGAAGACCAGAATGCACGTGGATCCTGTTGTAAGGAACTGTTAATCTCTTTGGATAAACTAATGAATGATAATCCAGGAAAGAACTTGTGACAAAGGCAAACAGAAGTAAAAATACTGCAAGGAATGGGTGGATTTAATGAAGATGTTATCAAAAGGTCATACACTGCATGATCAAACACTGTTTTTCAAAGCCTACAAAAAATTACTCCAATATCCAAACACAATATTTTTCACTAATTTAGCCGCCGGCAGTGTTACCCCTGAAGTATGACCCTCTGACAACTGCAACAGATTCAGCCAAGCACCCAACTGGCTGCTCCAGGCTCAGGAGCAGGGCAGTTCACAATACGCTGAGTCCACAAAGGTAAGATGGGCTGCAAACACAGAGAAAGGATGATTTAATTCTACGGACAGGCTCTCCTACCATGAGAGGCTACCTGGGTTTTGCCACAAGCTCTGGTCTGTCAGATTCCCATCCTCCCCAAACCACAATACGTTACACCAGAGGTGACACTGGCAGCTGGACAAGAATGATTGCAGACAGCCCTGCAGAAGGTCTTTTTCCGATGCTCCTATGTCCTTCCTACATCCTAGGCGTTCCCAGCACACACGTAACTGCCCACATTCAGCAACAGAGAGAACCAGGACACTTAGACCTGGAAGAAATAAAAACCTCACATGTCCTTTTCTGAAGGGAGTAAGCATGCCCATACTAGTAACATTACCCCCATCACGAACTTCCAAGCAGCATGATTTTGAAAACTTAGGGGTGGCATGTAACAATACCAATAAGGAAGAGATCACTTTTGTGTACATGTCCTTTTTGTTTTAAATCAACCACCACAACTTTTCTTCCATTGGCAAGAGTAAGTTAAAAAAAACCAAACAGACACTAAATAAATTCTAATGCTCTTCTAAAGGCAGGCCCATATGATTTAACTTTGTCTCATTTCAGGGTATTTGTGAAGTGCTCAGAACAGAGCTTCGGAGAAACTTCTGAACAATCTGCCATAACACACCAGCTCCCAAAGGAAACAAATCCCTGCCAGAACCTTTAAAAAGTGCTACAAACGGAAGCAGGTAGAAAACTACCTGCTAAACTTCACTAGGGATCATATTGTTACAGAGCATCCTACCTCCTTTTTTCTTCGTATTTCTTACACAACTATCCTGCTTGCTTCCAGTCACAACATTCCCTCCTCAGTGGGACAAACGATGCTAAAAAGTTATGTCAATGTATCTTAACAGCTTCCTAATGCACTGTAACAGATGGATCAAGAAGAAAAGAACCTGTGCCTCACTGGCTTTAGTTACATCATATCAACAGTAAAAAACCCCCTTCTGAACAACTCAGTTTACTTCTGAGATACTCAGATAAATACTATGTAATGTTTTTCTGAATACCAGTCAAGCAAATTCTCCTTTGCTTGCTCACCAAGCGTGTTGTTAGAGTGAATGTGGATTAGTCCAAATAATGAAATGTTAAACTACCAGCAGCACAAGGACAACATAAACTGTTCCGTATGCCTCTATACACAATACATGCTCAAACGTTTCTCTTAAAAGCTCTGCTATGATATGAGCCTGCTACAGTTTAACTGATGACTTCTGTGACTGCTACAGCTTGCAAATAGCTATGCAGCTTTACACTACAGAAACAAGCAAGAAAAATAATATTCCATACAACCACACTAATAACCTCTATTGCATTTATTAATACATTGTCTACTGCAGAACAGTCCCAACCACAGCATAATAAGAAAAGCATTGTAAGGTAAAACTAATGTCTTCAAAAAATAGCATGTGATTTTATCAGTGGAGATGGCATTAATAAAAGTAATACAAAAAAATAAAGTGAATGTTGAGTGGAATTTTAATTTTGGTATTTTATGCACCGTAGATGCTTTATTATACACTCTCTGTCTTCACTTGCCATAGAATTTGAACAGTGTATCCCACACACTTACCTTTGCTCCTATTCCTTTTAAATCAACAAACAACACTCCACATATGCATGCATAAGATTTCCTTCACAAAATACATGGGAAATAAACAGTTATTCAATAAAGCAAGCAAACCCCACACTAATTCAATATATTAAAGATAACAAAATACAGAAGATACAGGTATCAGTTCTAAGAAACTTTGCTCACAGTGTTTAAAATCACTTTTTTGTAGAACTGTCTTAAATACTACAGTTAGAGATTGGACATACATATTACAGACTTACAGACTTATTTTCAACGTCATATGCTATCACCAGGATTCCAATATCAAATAAGCAAATGCTTCGGACCATAAATACTTTGTTTACTCCAAGTATTGATTTACATTCTATGAGTTTCTAAACATTGGTAGCTAATGCTGCCTTGCACTGTCTAATAGAAAATTACAGCTATTCAGTAAGGTTTCCTCACAGTAAATAAAACTCCCTACAGCCATTTTCAAAACAAAAAAACCGAAACAAACAAAAAACCCCAAGCAAAAAACCAAACAAGCCAACCAAAAGAACCCCAACAGCTGGAAGAAGCGAGGACTGCAGCATGACAGGAATGCCAACGTATTCATATAACGGCAAATGAAATACGAAAAAAAAACTCCAGAGAAAAAAGTTCTTCAAAGAAAAACCTTGTTAACACTTCTCCTAATTTGGAAATGGAGCGGAGTAGCTCCCATTTATCTGTGAAACAGAAAGAAAAACCTTTTCAGACTTTAGTAACAGCACCTCAAACAACATTTGGAATTCCTCCAAGAATGTAGTCAGTCTGTACCAAAAAGAGTTCATGAACAATACTTTAAATAACATATATTTCAAGCATTGATCTCACTACAGAGCCATTAATCCTACCTAGCACTAACTAGAACTCCTGATTTCAACATAAAAGGCTGTATATACAACTATTACACCTTCTTTCTTAATCCGGGACAGTTAAGAATATGGCTCTATAGTTCACTGCTGACTATATGTGTAATATGCAGTTCTTTATGATTTAGGTATTTTGTTTCTGTGTGTATGAACAAACCTAGGAGACAATATCCATAAACTGATGACATTCTTCCAGGTTTTGGAGGCTGCCTTTACCTGCAGTGAAGACTGAAGGAAACAGGCTTCTGAATGCAGATAGAAGAACTCCCTCCACATTTCCTCCACTGAGCAAAACTCCGTTTCTTATCTTGCAATTAAACAGTGCGTCAGCTACTAAAATGACTTTATATTCCTCTAATATCTGTATAAGGAGATAGCAGAGGGAAAGCTTAATGATGTTTCATGATGAACACACTTCCTAAAGAAAGATAAGTACGATTACTGTAGCTTCAAGATAATGACATACACTTAACACACAAATAAAGCTTTGCCTTCAGAAGCATTTACAGCATGAACAATACTGGTACTTGTCTTCACTGTTCTATTTTAAATTTACAGGCACAGTTTCATTTATTTGAAACAAAGACCATATTCTCAAAAAGACAGTAAATAATGTCTGAGAATACAGTGGATAAAAATGCAGTACTGTACATACTTATGTATCTACTTAGTATTTTATGTCAACTACACACTTCTGCATAAGACCAATTACTGCTTCTGGAATCCACCTACTACAAATCATCCAGGCCCAATTTTAAATTTGTAACTCTTACCTCCACTTACCCAGTCCGTTACTTTGATTTCAAGAGAAGAATATCTGATTCACACTAAGATAAAGGAGAAGAATCATACCCAGGTTTCCTGGTATCCTCACTAGAAGCACAGGTGTTCTTTTGCTAGTAGCAGCTGGCACATGCTAATTAGCAGGAAAATCAAATTCAACTATTTCTAGTTTTGTAAAAACAACTAAGAAGAGAAATGGCTCAGAATAAAGTCTCAGCATATTACGATACGCTCTGCAGTAGGAAATAACCCGACAAAATGAAATTTTCCATTTTCATGCATCACACAATTTAGAAAGAACTTGAAGCCTGAAAGACAGGCAAACTCCTTAAAATCTGCTTGTACAGCAGATCTGCATTAGATTGAAAAAAAATTGCTAGAGAATATGAAAAGACACTCTTGCCTCCCACCACTCACAAAGCAAAACAAAAAATCCCACAAGAGATGATAAAGAAACCATCAACATAGCCTACTGGAAGTGCTGCTAAATGAGCCGTCTACCTCAGAAGATACTGTATGATAAATAACAAGCAATTTGCCTGAGTAAAATAATTCATTGAAAGTTAGAAGCACTGACTGCTAAGACCAGACAGTCTGGGAAACAGAAGACTACTACAGATTTCAGTGTGGTTTTGTATTAGTAAGGAAGACAACAAACAACATGGTTGGAACTGGCTGGTGATTTGAAAGAGGAGGGAAATTGAAACCAGTGTGATCGCTTAGTGACATGACACGATGCTTACACAATGGGCACAGCGATTTGTAACATGCAAAAATACTAGAGTGGGGAAGAATTGGGAGGGTGGCAAGCATACTGCTAAGACAAGGAGAAAGAAATTTTACACATTCTAAAAATCAAAACTGCACATCTGAACCCTGTTAACAACTCGGGGAGCTCAGCTGTCAGACTCACAAAGTGTCCGAGTTATAAAGTGTCTCTATGTTCTGGGATTTCATACTTACACAAAACAAAGTAAATCAGAGCTAGTGCAGAGGCTACTACTTTGAATTTACATGTGTCTAAAAAGAAGAGTAAATTGCCTAAAAAACGGATCTAATTTCAGTGTAATACTCTAAATTTAAAGCAAGCAGGAAAAGCAAATGATAAGCAATCAGCTAAAACAAAGAAACGGAGGTCACAAGGTATATATGTTATTGTTACTTGCAGAAGATGACTGCTCTCAGTTTTATCTGCTTGGAGTATCAGGAAGGTTTGGAAAACTTCAGTTGTTACTGAAGGGGTCGTGACACCTTAGGAAGTAAAGACACCTCAAAGTGACTCACTTTCAGAAGGGATTTGAGGACAGCATTTTACAATACAGCATATTTTTCTGGGTATTCCATACTTAAAAATAACTTCTACTGTTCTGAGTTTCTCAGATCCTAAATTGCAGAGAATCAAGCCATGCAGAAGTC
>VZTM01033477.1:94142-121162 GCA_013400555.1 Jacana jacana | reverse complement strand
GAAGTCATCAACATGGGTCGTACGAACAGCAAAAACGTCCTAGTATCAATAGGTCACAGATGTTTGTGACTATGCTCAGAAATCGAAATGCTTCACAACTCGACAGAAGAGGTTGCACTGCTGGTTGAAAACATGTAAGAGGCCACCGACTAAATTATTAAAAATATGCACCTTAGCAAAAATAACCTATATGGAAAGTTGCACTCGATACAGATATATATTCTAGACCAACTGGATAATGAAAGTACAGTAAGTATTTTTGAGATAATACATATGATATTAATATTACAAAAAAAAAAATCTTATAGGATATATTTTCTTAATTGCATATCACATGTCATTTTAAAACAGAAGCATACAACCCATCCACAGATCAGAACTGAGATTTTTATGTCCAACATCAATATTGTCATTTCTTGAATTACAGGTAACTTATCAATCCAGGTTATGCTTCATCTTCTCATAGGACTTCTAAGAAATCACATATATTGAAAATACAAAAAGCTTCCCTAAAATCACAGTCGTTTTGAAACGAAGTACTTTGCTTCAGTAGAATAAAACCTAATAGCCACTCTTAGAGCTGACTTTCACTAGTTCCACTTAGAAATCTTAGTTTTTATATTTCAAGGAAACTAAAATATCACTTGCCAAAAATATATATATACTTGTTATTTGTAATTGTAACTCGGGGAATAAATGCACATTTTGATAAATACTTCTTCTTAAAGCACATGGAAAGATTTAAGAAAATAAAACACTGAAACCGTAAGTTTTACCTAGAAGTGAAATAGCATGAAAACTGGACTAAACAGACTCTTCCAAATAAAATCACAACAGCTGAAACTTTCCTGTAGCTGTAATAACCTTTGTGACAGCGAAAGCACAAATATGAAGGCATATATTTTTGCCTGTGGTTGTTTAATAATCTGCTTTAAAAAAAAAACAACGTATCACCAGCAAATTTCAACACTTCTACAAGCAAAAAGATTGAGCACTGTAAACTCTGAACAAGTGAGTGCTGTTATTGGCAGGGATATTTGCAAACCATTCCCAAGACACCGGCACAGAGTTCAGACTCTACTAGTGAGCAGATTTCTATTGCTCATTGGTACCACTGAAATGCATGCAGGCACACACAAAAAGCCTAGCAAAATGTAAAAGCTTGTTGAATAAACAGGCAAATCAGTATCCATTTCCACTGCCAGGATAATAATCCAGGTCACTAAAAACCTTAGTTCTATTTATGCTTTTCTGCCTTGTTTCCTTTCAACATTTGTTCTTCCACGTTTATGTGAACTATCAACTAATAAAGCCAGAGATACCACATCAGTGCATGCACACGTGCTTTATTTCGTTAGGGACTGAAGATCATTCAGGTTTACTAAATTACTCTTTCTATAGAAAGATTATTGTTATTAACTAGGGAAGGTATTGCCTGAATGCTATGACAGAGACTGACGCAATTGAAAAGCTAGGAAATTTTTCTAAGCATCTTCACAGGATTACAAAAAGAGGGCTGGGTTTTTTTCATCTAAAAAGTTACAAATAAAGCCACAACACAGCGATAATTACAATGATTTGATCTCCAGTATCCAGATTAGAGGCTGTAAACTCCCCACCGATACTGTGAAAACCTCAGTGAATGTTTCATGCCCCCATATTATGTCTGAGAAAGAACTTTTTAGACTCCATTATGTCCGCCATGAACTTGATCTTTCACCTCTCGTGAAAATCCTCTTACAACTATAATTCTAAAGTTAATGATGAGAGATTTCATTTGCTTTCCAAGCACAGATAAAACCTTTTTGAAATACATTCTCACTGCCATGACCTTGGTCTATGACTTAAGAGTTCACCACATGTAATAATTTACTTTGCCCCATGGGGCTCATTGAGATTTCCTTTTAAAAGGTTTTGGATATGCAGTTGGAGCTGAAACACTCACAGAGTGCGTACCAAAGTATACATCCCCGTATACGTTACAGACATTTTGCAACAATATCTACAAACAAAATGGATATATTTCATTACAAAATATAACAACAAGAAAGGTGTAGCTAAGGAAAGCCATCCACACACTAGAAATTCAACATTTTGGGAACCTTGCTGCAATAATCCACAATACCAGCTAGAACAAGGAGTTTCAAAATTTCACAGAAGACATTATGTATGTAAACAGGGAAACTAATTCCGGAAAACACTTTTCCTCTGGACTTAACAGCTCAAACACAGTAACCAGCTCAAATTCAGTTCAAGCAGAGTAACATTCTCTTTAGTTAAGAAATGGGCAGTTTGGCTGCAGAGTTCTTTGCTGATAAGCAGTGCACTAGCTTCTTCATTTGCTTGTGTATTTCTTAGTAAACATCCCTTTCTCATTAACATTAAATAGATTTAATTAAATGGGTACAAAACTACTGTATTTACCTCAATATAAGGCAACATTTTTGTTCCCCTGAATCTTAGGGAAAATTCCTTCAGACATTTTCTTTACCCTAAATTCAAGCACTGGTTTGCAGCCCTAGTCAAAAAGAACATAGCTACTGCCTCACAGTGTTAAATGCACACTAGTGAATAATAACAAGTTGCTAAGCACAACCATGGCTCTGACCAGTTCCCACTTGGCCTCTACCTCATGCTATCTCACAGAGAGGCCAGGAAGTTGGTGCCAGCTCCCTGGAGATGTGTAAGAGGGCCTGAGGCAGAGCAGGACTCAGAGGCAGACAGAGTAGACCTGGAGAGAGGTCAGGTTGAGGGTGGAGAGGGGCCCCAAAATACCAGAGAAGCAAACACTCTGGAAGGGCAGCTTGTGGTGGGATATATGTGATGAGGTACTGAATGGGTTAGCAAAGACTGTATTTGATGGTAAAACTTCTTCTTTCCTATCATACAGATGAATAATCTGGGGCTGTTGTGCTTTCAGGGTATCTACAGTGCAGTGAACGCATTAATGTTCCTTTGCCAGGGCACCTATAGTACAGTGAATGCACTAATGTTCCTTTGCCAGCCTCCTGCCCCTCAAAATTTCCTAAACACTACCATCTTCTCATAGGGTCTTTCCATCTGAGTACACATGTAGCCTGTGCTGCAGCTACCCTGAGTGGCGTTGTTTCCCCTCCAACCTTGTTAATTTACAAGTGGCAGCAGCAGGAGTGGATTTCAGACAGAAAAGGCCATATGCACAAGGAAACACCTGCAAAAATCCTAGCTGAGCAGGAAAGCACCCAGCTGTGGGGACTGCATGGCTGAAAAAGGGTTCCCAGGAGGCACGCAGGTTTTTTCAACATGTCCAAAAACATTTACCAGCAGCTTGTTCAGGCTTCATAATAGGGCTGATATTTTCTAGAACCTGGAGCCTAAATAATGCTTTGAAATAAGAAAAGATTTGCTGCTCTACTGCTCTCCACTTTTTTTTTGCCAAATACTTTAACTAGCAAATGCACAAAAAGTCCACTTAATAGAAAAAATACAAACTGAAAACACTTTCAAAATATCCTATCTTCTTGTGAGAGTTCTAAAAAAAAAAAACCAAAACTTTAAATAAATTTGGGCCTGTTTATTTTTATATATATAAAGGAAACTAGAAATATGTTCTCTCTCATCACACATGGAACACAAGACAATTTGCTTAACATGTACTGAATATAAACATTTGACAAACAATTTAGAAGACAACAATCTTCATGATATTCTTTCATAATCGTAATGATGAAAAAAGGATAATAAAATCAATTTAATTTCCTTGAAAAAGAATGGAATTTAAAGATCATAGTAATTTTAATTGAAAATCCTGCTTAATGTTTTACATCTATGATTTTCACTAGTCAGGACTTCATATTGCACACCCAGAAAGAGAGCTAAAGCAAACACATTATAGAAATATTGGCTATGCAAGCCTGATTGCTTTCTTTCCCATATATTATTATTAATCACCAAATAATATATCCACGCCAGACAAAAACATGCTTGGATAAAATCAAAAACTTTCCCAATTGAAATATTCTGAAGCTTTGATTTTAACACACAAAGGACAGACTTAAAAAAGGAGAAACAATGTAACATTTCATTACAAGCCAGTGTTCAGAACCTGCACATTCCAAGAGCTGTAATGCTATCCTTGACTAAATCCACTAAAGAGAGGCCTAAAGTGCATTTGTTCTTCTCAACAGACAAGCTTAATTTTGATTTATCTGCAACGAACTGCAAGCAGTCATATGCAACAGGTACTTTGCAGATTTCAAAACGTTAGCAGTGCTTTGCATGTTACCATTCCAAATGTCCTTTTTAGAAAGAAACGCTGAATGAATTCAATTTTTGACAGCCAATACTGTTGCATATTAGCTTTTGCTAGTTTTATAAATTCACGTTTTCAATCCCAGTCACAACTCTGGGGCCAGCAACAGCCATGCTAAGCCATCTGCAGCAGTACCCCTTCGTGCAAGAGGGCCAAGGTCTACAGAGACAGGTGGACACATGAACCAAGCTCAAAGGAACCACCTACAAGCAACAAAGCCAAATAGTTTCTGTTCTGCTCTGTCAGTCATTTAACACCAATCCTAACATACGCAATGATTAAACACTTCACTTACCATTAAAATGAATATTAAATCAGAGTTTGCTTTATAAACCAACAGGTGAGGGACAGCAGAACAGAAGCATGTTGCTGGATTTCACTGCCAGCAAACATCTGCACCGCTCTGCCAAAAGGAAGCCATTAGAATACGACCCTTGCAGAATATGACCGCTGGCATCATGCAGGCATTCAATTGAATTAAAAAAAAAACTACATAAAACAATTCACTGCAAATAAATCACTTGTAACTTTTTGAAGCTGTCATCTTCAGAATAATATTTCTGGTCTTCACTGCTCTCCAAAAGATAGCCTTTCCTTTCAAAGGCTGAGGAAGGGAGAGCAGGTAACATTTCCCTCACTGTAAAATACCTGCAGTCTTGCAAACAGCCATGAAGATTAAACACCGGGAAGTACAGAAGCTGAATTTTAGGGGCCAGTAGACTCCACTCTCTGCAAATATTTTAGCAGAAGTATCACAGATTCGTTCAAACAGTTAAAAATGCTTGCTTTGCATAGCCAATACATTTCATAGAGCACTCCCTGCTAAATAAAGCAAGCTCCTGCACTCTCTAATTTCACACTGAATTAATCTGCAGACCAAGACAAATACAGAATCACCTTGCTTTAAAAGGCCACTTTTGTCAAGCGTGCGAGCAAGGCTCTTCTTCTGTCCTGGCTTCTTCATGCCACAAACAGCTTTCAGGGTCACTGAATGTCCCACAGCAGACAAAAACCGGTCTACCCAGTGCTTGAGCACTGTAGAATAGCAACAGCAGAGCCTCCGAAAACACCCTTGTAAAAGTCAGATCTAGGATGGTTGGGCAAACACAGTGACAGTTGTAAAAACACAAGGCTATGAAGATTCCAGGTAGATTGCAACCACAGCCCAAGCAGTTTAATATAAATTAAAGAGACAATTTTACATCTTTCTAGATTATGGCACAGCTGCTACAAACACCCTGGACTTGGGAACACAAGGCTCCAACGTTCTGCGTCATACATTTAACAGTACATAAAGTTGCACACTTAAAGAGATTTAGTGTGTTTTCTTGCACTTCCCTAATCTCTTACACTCCCAGAAGAGTAAGAGGGGCTTTTTCCACTGGACACCTTATGAGCCATATGTAAGACCCGGAGTTAGGAGTACTGGTAACCAGAGACAAGATTAAGTCTTTTATCACAAATTAACTCAGCCACTGATACTTTAGGATAGTAAACCAACTGCTTTACAAGGGTATCAGGAGAATATGAAACTTTGTACAAACTGAACTAAGGAGTTTGAGGGTGAAGTTCTCGAATACAAGGATTTTGGAAGTCTCGCTTTTAGTCTGAATTTGCTGCTGCTGAATTAAGAGCGGAGTTGAATGCCTTTGAAAACTCCTTCCATTCTGAACAGTTTTAATAGTGGACCTGTACTAGAAGTACTAGTGATAACTGAAAGGAGACAGTGTTAGAGGGGGAAAAAAAGCCAGAAGATTCCACAATTGCTGTGGGTTATAGATGATTTGAGAAGACAATGAGGAACTCTAGAGATATCTAATGGAGCTGCGTAACTGGGACACATTATAGCAATGAAATTCATATTGTAAGTAATAATTTGAGCTACTCCTATGCATTGATGGATATAAAATGCACTCACCACTCAGGGAAGGAAAAACCCCTAAGTGTCAATAAATAGTTCAATAAAAACCATCTGCTCAAAGCACAGCAATGACAGAAGAAAAGTAAACTCTTAGGATACATAAAAAATTAGACTGTAATACTAGAATAGAGTGGGTGAATTTAATAGCACAATAGCTCCTATGTACATAGAAAGCTCAAGTTGACACAGTTAATTCCTTATATTTACACATATGAAATACAGATATCTTCCCAAAATTTGTCCTGACACCCACATACATTTCTCAGAGACTTCTGTGTAGTATCTAATAGTAGAATTGGTTACATTTGCTTTTAGAACTATTTAATCTGCGGGGGCAAACAAAATTTATTAGATAGGAAATAATTTTTTTTAATTACAGGGTTGTTGGTTTTTTTTTATACAGTGTCAAATTTAAAAACAGTAGGATGAAATGACCCTTTCACAAACAAAATGTGAAAATATGCATATTTGAAGTATAATTTGGAAATTAAAGTTTAGACCACCTATTGCAAATTTTAACTTACATTTACAGAAGAAAAAACTATATTATAGAAGACAACTAAACGTCATGTCACACACAGTTTATTTGAAAATCTTAAATAATTTTGTTTCATAATGTGCATGTGTTACCTTCCCAGGGTAAACACCCTTGGTACACTGATGCATCAGTCTATGAACCACAAACCATTAAAGCTTGTACTTTTTTGTATTTGTTTTGTTTTTTTAAAAGGTTAATGTACATGTATACACAGTTCAAGGAACTTCAGATATTTTTAGAGAAATCAATATCTTTCCTGTAACTTTACAGTAGTGTTAGGGTTCACTTTTTTGTTTTCACTTAAAAAAAGCATCACTCACAGAAGATATTTCCAGTGTTCATTCTCAGTAAGTACTCATGTTGTCTTAGTTTTAAAATTTCTTGGCAAAATGTTACTGCTCTTCCTTGATTCTTTACTAGAAGGGATAGCTGTGGACCTTGCAAATTTACCTTCAGCTTTATGTTCTACATCTGCTTCAAAAAAAAACAAATCTAAAAATCAATACTAGAACTCTTTCTTTACATCTTATTTCATAAATACCTTTCTAGCTTTCTTCATCATAGTCTATTTTATATTTCAAAATCTCATCTTGCATATGCAACACCTTGTTTTACAAAAGACATAGCAGATCTACATGAAAGTTGCAAAAAAAAAAACCAAACCAAAAACCAACAACAAACCGGTACCTTTATTAAGATATTTTGTACAAGCTACAGCTTAAATGAACAAAAAAAACTCAATGGTTTTGTTGTGTATGAGATAGCCAAAGTATTATTCAATAAAATGAACTGTCTGCCACGATTTATCTGCACAATTCCATCACAGCTCTTGTCTGTTATGGTACATGTTTCAAAAATATGTCATTAAGCTGCCATAAAAGTCATCGCAAATTGTTTTTTCTCCCAAACTGATAATAGACATAGATCTAATTTTCAATTTCTTTTCTTCATTACTTTGATTCTTAAGGAGAGTGTGACATTTGCTTCCTGAATACTTTGTAGTAGTATCTGGCATCTCTGCAGCATTTCTGTCAAGGATTTCTGAGCTTTTAATAGGTTTGTTGTTACAAAACCTTGAAATGCTGACATATTTGTTTCTCTCTTGCAGAAATGGATAGTTAGAAGCAGGCTTTTAAAGAAATTAGGTTTGCATTTTCATTTAAAAGCTACGAGACAAGACTTTTTTAGAAAAAAACAAACAAATTACACACACAAAAAAGCTGCCTGTGCTGTGAGACGCTATAATGTCATTAAAATCCTGACCCTTCATGGCTCAAGAGCATAAAACAAAAGCGAGGCCTTCTGTTTTTTTTAACTGCATGGACTGTCCTCTTCACAAATCAAGAGACTTCTCAAGTGTTATTGATGACTGAAACAACTAAGTAATTGAGAAAATATTACCAAATTACCATTTTTTTTGCCAGTGTACATATGAACATTATTTTTGTTCATACAGAGCTTCATAAACATCAAATTAAATTCAGTACCTGAAACTGGCTTTGCTAATGAACTAAATGTATTTGTGACAAGAGCTAGGAATAAATTGTTTGAGAAAATTCTTTACAGGATTAATGAAAGCACCATCATACAGAGAGAGATCACAAGAGGAATGAAGGAAAAGCAGAGTAAAGAGGGAGAAACAGACTAACGAGTTGAGAGAAGAAACCACACATCATACACAGACCAGGGATAGGAGTTGAAGAAACCTAAGAATGGGTCACAGAGGCAATAGGCATGAATCTGTAGCTCTACTGGACAAGTTGTATTTCTGCTCATCACATTAAGAACAGTTCCTTCCACCAAAACAAAAGATATAATAGACATAAATCATTTTTCCCTCCTTCAAAAGCCAAGACTTTTAAAGAGCACAGAGAGTCTTCCTCTCCACTGCTGACATCTCTCTTTTGCCAACACCTCTCTGAACAAATGATGCTAGCTCCTAGCTACTCTGATTGGACAGATATTTTAACCCCCACCATATCTTCTTTTAACAATCACAGGCAACTATCTTAAAATGCCACATATCAGGTGTTTTCAAAACACAATACCTATATCACTACTAGTAAACAAGTTACTCTGAAGTAATACAGAAACACTGTCTTGAACAGCTTAACACGTCTGGGGCTGCCACTGCCATTAATGACCGTATGTAAGGAAATGAGATTTGAAAAGTCTGTCTTAAGTCTCATGGAACAAGCAGTACTGAGAGCAAACTACTCACTCCATTGTTTTCTTTGCAGCTAGAATCTTTTGTTCTTCCACTCTGATAGTGCCAACACTGGATGACTTCTCCATTGATTATGGCAAAAAAATAGCCAATACGCCTACAAACTCTGCTACTCTTTTTCAGTTTGATTACCTTTTTGCTGTCTTTCCATTTCTTTCTAACAAAGCCACTGAGACCTTTTCCCCCCTATAATCCCTATGACTTGTGAAGAAGACTCTTTCCAGTCCCCTAAAACAAGCCACCAAACCACTCACACATCAGACCTAAATGAAGATGTCAGTTTTCACCCTCAAACACCAAAAGACTTGGAAGCTTTCTGGCTTTCAAATATAATGCTTCTCCCCACCATAATGTCACAGCTACAACAAGTAAAGGTGCTAACTGACCCATTTGTCTTCCTTTACTAATGGAAGGCTACTGCTGACAAAGGGCTTTTGATAAAGATTTCTTTCCTCTGGAATGCCCCAACCACAAACCCAGCCCTTACCTGCTCACCTACCAGGCATATTGCAAATACAAACGTCTAACAGGGTAGTTTGGAAGGCATGACTAACAGCTGCTAAGACTAAAAGTTTGAAAGCCACATAGATCACAAGGTTGGTGATCAAACAATATATAGGAAGAAGGAAGATTTATTTTTCCTTTGGACAATTTTACACTTGCACTCTTAATTAACTGTTCAGCTGTTGTATTCTTATACACAGATCAAGAGGACTTAAAGCTTAGATACTTTTTTATATATATATACACCATGTATTTGAACCATCAGGAAAACAAACACTGCTAGATTCTATAGTTGCTATTAAACACTGACAGTTAAATAAGAAGGATTTTTAGCTTACCTGAGTTTGTACTTACACTCCCTGAACATTAGTTTTTTCAACAATGAACAGAGCAGAATTCTTAGTATCAGTTAACAAAAATGTCGTATTTTTGTCATCTCACAACCAAATCTTCCAAGTGATACATAGGAAAATCCCCCACCCAAGCAATGTCTTATGCTGTAGATTCTCATTCTAAGCCCTTGAGTGAACACTTGATCACCCTGACTCAGAACAATAAAATATAGCTTACATAATGCTTTTCAGCACTGATCTTCAAACACTTCACCACGTTGCCATTATCCATTACTGTTAACCCTAGAAATACAATACTCCACCCTGTTTTGCCCAACAGGTTAATGACAAAGCTAAAAATACAATCCATGTTTCCTCAGCCCCACGTGAGCACTCCTTCTACCATGCCATAGTGCCTGATATTTCTTTGAGAATAACCCAAGTCCAAACTGACATTCAACAGTCACTTCTACTTAGATAAAGAAAGCGTAAAACCTAAACCTAAATAAAGCCTAAAATACAGTCACAACAAAGTCAACCACCACAGCTATCATGTGCTGTGTTTCATGAAATCCAAAGAGGTCTTCAGAGCACTTACTGAGGGTGTGGCTGTACTCCCCAGCAGCAGGACATTTTTCAGACTAATCAGCCCATGTGGGCTATATTGCTTCTGAGCAAGCCTTCACATTACATCATGCAGTGTAGATACACCTTCAGACAAATCAACTTCTCTAGGTAAGGGATAGGTGCTTGACAAGGCAAAAGCAGTTTAAGAGACGTTATTGTGAACAAATGCTCTCACAGTACAGTCCATATTTCCAGCTGATTCCCAGGTTTAAATTCTTCATATATCAGAATGCATTTAAATTAAAATTTGGGGGTGAGGTGGGGGAAGGAATGCATTGTTCTGCTCATGTCAGAAAGAGAAATGTATCAATAACAGCTTAGGTGAAATTTGGAGAGGAGAGATGTGAAAAGGTCTTCTCCCCTAGTACAAAGGATGTGATTTGCTGTTCTTTAGAAGAAAGATTAGCAAAAGTCTGAATGACAGAGAAGCATCAAATCCCAAAAATGTTTGCATTGGAAACTTGCTCAAGTTTACTAATAAATTTGCCACATATTTTATCTACACTGAGCACATTTAAAGGGTGTTTTCTCTTTTGCACACCTTCCTAGAGCCTGACAGAGAAGTCTCAATTCCAAAGACCTAATTCTTGCTCCAGTCTGTCTGTGCTGTCAGCAACTATCTGCAAAAGTCCCTAACAAGGTATTAATTTTACATTCCTCCAACACCAGCTTGGTACAGAAGAATTAGAGGTTCAGGTTTACTTTGTCAGTGATTTATACAGTTACATAAGTCTTATATGACAAAAAGTTTCTGGTTTTCAGCTGGTATAAAATACATACCCACTCACCACCCCAAAAAAATACTACCACAAAAAGGTGATCTCTAATGGTCAAGAGACTAAAGTATCTCACTTAATCCTCTATACAAATTCTGTACAATATTGCTTTCAACTAACTAATCACACCTTATTTTTTTCCAGAGGATCTTATCCTTGTTCTAAGGATAGGACAGACAGTGCTAACATGGGATGAGCACTCATTTGATACTTAATTTCATCCTTACTGTTCACTATGTGGCATCTTTGTATAATTTACAGCACCTACTTCTAGAGTCACAACTAGAAAACTTTTCTCTGTTCATTACTACTATGTACCTGAATTATTTCTTTATACTAATTACTCCACAGCACCTCCATCAGACAATTTCATGATTCTTGTTTTCAGGTAACAAACTGGGAGACAGTTATGTGCACCAGGACTGCCTGTAATTAGAGATGCTTGACTTGAGATGCTTTGGGTCTCTCTACAGAGGATAGAGCAATTAAACAGCACTTTGTCAGTACAAAGTACAACTTCAATCTATTTCAGTGCTATCATGTTTTCAAAGCTGACATTAATCGGTCTCAAGAGTCTCAACTCAGAAAATTAAAAGTACACAACTAATGGCCATATTTAAAAAACGTGGTTGAAGTGACTTGCCCAACTTCACACTGAAGCTCTATGGCTATATTAAGATTTGGCTCTACCCTCCAGAATAGCATCCCAGCATCCCTAGCTTTAAAACCAACCTCTTTTAGTGTTATTCTCTCCCTTCCTCACCTACTAAGTCTCATCCACCTTCAGCAGCTATGAGGAAACAGCTAAAGGAAATAACTTCATTAATCAGCACACCTGGACTAGTTTCCTAAATGCTAACTGGGCTTTCCCAAAACAGCAAGTGTTTTATGGATCAAGAAAGAGTCTGAAATGACATCACCATGTGCCATTTTAAGGCAGAAATATAATGTGACCAAACTGAGTTTGCACAAACAAGTTGAATCCTTTTATTTCCTACCTGTTGAGAACTTTGCATTGCATCGTCAGAGAATTCCACATTCTCAGAATTTCATGCAGTCACAAATAACAATACAAGATTCAAATGAAAGTTTGTGTCTCCATCATCACTTGCTATTTTTGCAGCTTCTAGCTTGAGAAGTGCCTACTGTAGGGCCTTTTAATACTAAACACCATCCAAACAACCACTGCAAGGGTGGTTCTTAGAATCATAGAATCATTTAGGTTGGAAGAGACCCTAGGGATTGAGTCCAACCATCAGCCCTACTCTACAAAGTTCTCCACTAGAGAACTACAAAGCTAATGGTCTATGAAATAACCAGTACACAGCATATGAACATTATATGGTTCGGAATTACAGTGCAGCAACAAGCAGAAGTCTCCTAAATCCACTTTCTATCAGAAGCTTTTCTATCACCTCAGAAAACTGAGCTTCTTTCAGTTTGAACAATATCGGCAGATAAACCCTTGTCTGACACCTACACAATACCTAACCCTAATACCTTTAACTCTAAAAGTTTTTACAAACTTGTCCTGGTTTGAGGCAAAACAAACCAATTTTCTGTTCAGTAGTTTTACTTTTTTAGCTGGGCCTCTTCTAACTAACTAAAGTCTGAAACTAACAGCACATTGTTCAGAGAGTGTTTCGTCTCACAGTGATAAGACCTGATTATACCAAGGGATGGTGCAGAGAGGCCCTTGCTTATACTTACTGCTAGAACAACCAAGGTCAGGTAATTCTGTCNGTCCAATTGGTCAAAACCACAACAAAACTGTAAGAGCATCACATTGCAGTGAGTGTTTTGCCACACAAGCTCATCATAAATAAAAATCTGTTTGAACTTCTGTTAAAAAAAAAAAAAAAAAAAAGCATTTAAGAACAAAACGCAAACTCACCTCATTTCCACCAACAGCTTTGGTTAAAATCACTGCAGAAGACACAGGAGGTGGCATGCAGCCTACTGTCTGCAAGCTGAAAACAACAAATAGAAATGTTACATTCCTGACATGAAGCAAACACTACACAACCTAAACTTTAAAATACCAAACAGCTGAATAGAAACAATCATCCTATCCCCTGTGCCACCCAATCAGTTTGTGTTACAGTTAGAGACCTCCACCAGCTGGCAGGATTTCTATGCTCTCTCTTACCAGCCACCACAGCCAAGAGTCATGTCACCATTTAAAAACCCAAACAAGCTCTCTGTGACTTCACTTTCCCATGTATCCCATGTGTACTGTATCTACCATTCACAAAGATATCTACATATCTATCACAAAGATAACTGCAACATGTGTCCTGATGTAATGAAGCTCATGTGTTTTGAGATACCTGTATGTATTTGGGAAAAAAAAAAAAAAAAAAAAAAGTAAACCCTTATTTTCTTGAAAAAGCTATTCAATGATAAAAACATTCACTACTAAGTAAAAGAATAAGGAGAACTATGCTCACTATTTCAGGTTCCCACTACACTTTGCTTTTCATCAACCCCTACTGAAAAAAAAAACAAAACAAAACCCAAACTTTTTTTTTTAAGTTTCCTGAACATTAAAAGGCCATCATATGTTTAATTTTTATACATGTTTTCACTTCTTGGTAAAATCACCTGAGACCCATTAATCTACACACCAAAATTTTTCTCCTGCATTTTAGAAGTCTAAAATACATTATTGTTATCTGTCATTTTTTCTATTCTTTGTGCAACACAATTATCGATGTATATACTAAATGCTGTTGCAAAGTAAGAAAAAATGGTGAGCTTTCTTGTCAAAACAGAAATTAGTTGTATCAAGTACGTACTTAGAAACAACAAGAACATGCCACAAATTTGAGACTAAGGAAAATAGGTCTTCAGAAAAAAAAAAAAACAAAACCTACTGACTTAGTAGGAACACTAAGGCATGAAATAAAATAGTTTGCAAAACCTCCAAAAGCAAATTTGTTTTCATTCAAATATGTTTTCAAGTACTGAAGTTTGAGACAGTGTTCTAGTTCCCATCAATTACTAGCACTGAACTACTTTGCAATTGTAACTGTGTTAGTCCATCCCCGAGAAACGCAGCATCAAAAAGCTATAGTAAACATGAGTATTGAATCCAAACAATGGGGAGCATATTGTAGTGCAACTGATATGCTGTAAACACACAAAAAGGTTAAATGGAAGAAACAGGTAAATGACAATGACGGTATTCGGTTTGTCAGCTACAGACACTGGAAAAGAAAAGAGAAAAAACAATATAAGCATTGTATAAATCCAATCACAAAGCGCTAAGCACCACCTTGCAAGTACATTGCATCTTTAGATTACAGTCACATGAGCTGTGGAAGCAGAGAGTTGTCAGCACTTGAAATAACCTCATATTGAAAAGACAGGAAATACAGGAAAAAGAAACTGTGTGGAAAAAGTTTGGAAGTATTTATGAAAATATGCAGCAGACAAAGACATGGCAGTTCTGATGTTCATCCCCTATATCAGTTTGATACTGTTATCCCTCTTCTGTGTGGTCTCTTGGCAGTCAGTCCCTTGAACTTCTCACCTGCACTAATAAGGGTGGATTGAGTTCAAAGTTATCTAGAGAGGTATGAAATATGTGCAAGGGCCTCCATCTCAGCTGGAAGGGATTTTCCACACTATAAGAGAAAGATTTAATAACACAATCTCTGTGAACCTCTCAAAATTAAAATAATACATTTGGAATTAAAAAAAAATAAAAATTAAACCCACTATCAAGCTATGTTTTTTACATATTCCTCATACAAAAATACTGATCTACAAAAAAGCCTCGTACACACTAAATGAAAATACTTCTCATCAGGTGTATTGAAACATGCACTTAACATTTTTCCCCTTGCTCTGAATCATGTAACACTACCAACATATAAACCAATTGTTCTAATAACCGGCAGATTACTATAGAGAGCAATCAACTGCAACATTTCACTGGTTCAGGCCATGCTACAAGCACTAAAACCAGGGGTCCAAATACTTGATGAAGGGTGGTAAGTAATACCTGTTCTGCTCAATAAATTACAGACAACTGAGTAGCAGGGTGTGAAGTTACTTATTTTAAATATGGAACTACCAATGGCATATATTGTACCTGGTCTTTCCATCTCATGCCTTACCACCTGTGTTGGAAATGCTATATGCTAGGAGTGACAGAAGTGTTGAACCTCTGCAAACATTAATAAGTTGCTTCATGCTTGTTTCAAAGAGATCCTCTAATGCAAAATCAAGTTGGCTAAAAAAATTTAACTTAAAAGATGCTCAGGATTATGATGGTTTCTGTCCTATTTTATATATTTCAAAATCACTGCAAAACAATAATAAACCTCCTAACATCATTCCAGACAGAGAGGAGAAAAAAAACCGAACAACATCCAATAACAACTGTGGAAACACAGGTGAAAAGCTGGTACCACCTCCATCTGCCTCTCAAATAACATTTACAGCAAAGCAGACCATTATAGAGGATGGGGAAATCTACCATTGATTCTGAAACAAGGTGGGAAATTAACTGTGGGCTTGACTGTGCCCTTTAGACATAAACTTCAGAGAGCAGTGGAGAACTACAGGACCCAGGGGGAACCACGCTGCCAAAGGGTGCTGCATGTCCTTGGAAGTATATGCCTATTTTTCCAGGCCTTTGTGAGGACTATCAACTAGCTTCCTCTACAAGTGCAATAAACATGCATGATGAGGGAATAACTTTGCCAAAGCCTCTCATGTTCCCTGCTGTTTCATTACAGTATTTTATTGTTTCTAGGGAATAAAAACTATGGCTGTGGGGCATAAGGATGATCTTCTGTTTATGCAGAGTGACTAAGGCATGGGCAGTACCTCACATCTGCTCCTCACCTTCCTTTCACATACCTATACAGGGACATGCAAGTACTTGCTTTAAAAAGTGTTCTAGAATTAGGATAGAGCTCAGTATGTTTATACACCTTCATAACACTGAAGGTACAGCTCCTATCAGGCTCCCTTTTCAGTGGATGCCTTCAGAGTCGTGCATTGGCTGCTGCTCTAAGTATGTCCTGCACAGCAGTATTTATCAAGAAAGCACTATTTAAGGGGAAAAAAAAAAAAATCCTCCAAATCCCAACTTCATTAAACTCCTCATTCTGACCACTCTTTCAAGGAAGTCTCAATACAACAGAGCTATTGTACTAGAAGATAAAACACACCAAAACAGAAATAGTCCTCAAGGAACAAGTGCTTGCAAGGCAGCTTGAAACATACAGGAGTATACAAGCTCACTGGTTAAACACAGACATACCTTCATGAAAAACAAGGCTGGCTTAGACTCCACATTTAGGGAGATGTACCTACAAGTGTTTCTTTTCTTTAAGCAAATACAATACAATAGGTAGTTTTACAAGCAGTTTCACAGATGCATGTGTCTTTAATACATACACATATATTTGTGTACATAACAGATCACGTCCCTTAAATGGTAAGAAGCAAAGTGGTAAAAAAGCCATACAAAAGAAGGGATGAGAAGTGCTGCAAGTAACAAAAAACACAAAAACCCTCTTGTACCTCACACTTCAGAAACTGAGAGTCCCATGAATTAGGAGGGAATTTTGCTTCACTGTGGAATATCATGCCTCTGTTCTACCTGAGGAAAACCTTCACAATGATTTTACTTTAATAATAACCTTTACTACAAATAGCCAAATGCAAATAAACACTGTATATCAAATTTGTTATTTCCTTGATGTACTAATGCTGTTAAGCAAAACACTGCTAAATTTTAAATGAAGTTGTCTCAATTTCATCTCCTCAGTATCATTTGGATCACTTCACACTTGGTGGAACACTTGGAGAAGCCTCTTAAAAATAAACCAAAATGCTCTTTTAAGTTTAGGCATTGTGAAAACATAAGCATGAGTAGCTTTATCATTAAACTTTTAAGACAAGAAACTCTCCCCAAACAATGTTTCACTAAACAGGAAGAAACAATGGGGATTCTTCAAGTAGTTTTCTAAAATAATTGATTTTTGCATTCCAACATTCCAATATACCTGCATAGAGCTAAGTATTGACCTTTGATTTCAAAAACAGCTTTTTATTTTTTGGATTTTTCATAACATCTATCATTGCTGCATCATCAATGCACCTTTGGAAGCACACACTGGCAGAGTATATCAAAGATTTAAAACCTATTGTTTTCATGGTAACTTAGCTTGCGCTCTTCTCAAAGTTCTCCTCCTAAAAATCTTTACTCTCTTCTGCCCCCTCATAATTTATCTAGAAGCAGATACAGAAGCCTAATCTGGACACATGCAAGACTGTTTAAAGGAGAATGGAACACCAGGATGTGGCATACACAGTATTTATTCACCATTCTGTTTTCCTTCAGCATTCCTTTTCCTTCCTCCCCATCCTCCTTGAGACTGAGGCACAGCACTTCAGCTGTGTTTTGTGAAAGAGAAAGCTAACATCTTGCAAGCTCCCTACATATGAAACTAACTGACCAGAAGTTCTAAAAATGAGACCAGGTTCCCGAGAGGATTATCTTGTGCATGTACCCTGTTTTTGACAGCAAAGTACCGAAGGCCAAATACAACCAGCAAAATCTGTTCACAATATGAGTCTTAAAACACTCATTGTAGGCTAAGCAGCCCTTTGAGAAGACAGCTACAAATATATTTCACTCCATTATGCTTAAACATACCCTTTTAAAAGCCATTCATTTATAGGCGTGATTGATAATAGCTGAAGAAAGAGCCATATTGCTGTTGGGAAGAACACAAGTGTAAAAATCTGGACAAAAAGGTGTAGTTTCACATGCATCAAAGCACTTGTCAGCTCCTGCAAAAAAAAAAAAAAGAAGAGAGGAAGTTGCAGTCATAACAGCTGAAGTAAGATCACATTTGTGCTTTTAAAACTAGGATCATCTTTATAATTCAAAGACAGGGCATGTCAAAAAGGCACCTTTAGGGATCATCTGATCTCCTCTTTAATAATGAAGTACATCCAGACAACATAAAAGCTCTGTCTACTCCTGGGCATTTTTTTTCCAAAAGAATTGTCCACCACTTCAGTAACAGTGTAGCCATCATAATGGTAGCATTTCAGGAGGCAGCCATAGCACTTTGTCACTGCTTCAAAACCTGTGTTAACCATGCTGTCAGCCTGTTTACTTTATTGACTGCTGATATCAAGAGGAAAGGAAACTTGTAGCATCCACATGCTTTCAGCTTTCTTTAGCCAAAAGAGAACCACAAACCATGATTCTCATTTATACTGTGCAAAAGAGATGTTTACACTACAAATAGTCATCATTTGTCGTGGGTTTTTTTAAGGAAAGACTGAAAACCATAAAAAGCAAAGTAATCCGTAGCAGGTTTTGATTATTTATTGTATCAATAGATAGTAAATTTATAGAAAAAAAATTAGGCTGATGAAGAATTGGAAAGAAAGAATACCAAGATCATAAGAAGATAATAACAACAGCTAAGCCAAAAAAATTCTGAGAAATAAAGTGCAAAGCAGTGCTGGAGACTGAGAAAAAAAAAGAAAAAAAATTTAAATAGCATAAGTGCACTCCAGAGAGATGATCATGTATCCTCATGCAATTAACTCTTAACAGTTAGCTCTTGTCTCCATTTCTGTCTTTTCAGACACTCCAAGGATCTTCTATGCCATTTTTCAGTACAAGGAAAAAGCCTTGTACACTTCAGCTTATTTCAACTCTTACCGATTGAGAAGAAAAAATCCTCTTTTTTTCTCTCTCAGAATAACTTGCACTCTTTTCAGGTCAACAACGCAACAGTAAAAGAACTGATGGTACTTTTATTCAAAACCTAATTTCTTCAGCTGACACCCCTGATGCATTAAAAAAAAAAAGTATATTTCTATGTACAGTAATGCAGCAGCCAATCTTCAAATGCACCCTCTCTCAGCTTCAAAACAGTTGAACTTTTATCAAACACAATCAAACATTACATTTCCAACCATCCAAATGCACACTGTTATAATTATGCATCTGGAAGTACTAGCAATTCAGCACCATGACCTTGTGACGTTATTTCTCTTAACAAAGTTTATTCACAAATTAGGTTAGAGGAAAAAAACTTGAGAAAAACCAAAGCGATTGACTTCCTTCAGCAAATTCATAGAATCATATAGGTTGGAAGAGACCCTTGGGATCATCAAGTCCAACCATCAACCCTACTCTACAAGTTCTCCCCTACACCAGATCCCTCAACACCACATCCAGTCTACTCTTAAACACAGTCAGGGATGGTGACTCCACCACCTCCCTCGGCAGCCTGTTCCAGTGCCTGACCACTCTCTGTGAAAAATTTTTTCCTAATGTCCAGCCTAACCCTACCCTGCTGCAGCTTGCAGCCATTCCCTCTTGTTCTATCGCTAATTGCCCGTGAGAAGAGACCAGCACCAACCTCCCTACAATGCCCTTTCAAGCAGCTGTAGAGAGTGATGAGGTCTCCCCTCAGCCTCCTCTTCCTCAAACTAAACAATCCCAAAATTCTTCCTTCTTCCCTGCTTTGTCACCTCCAGCCCAGATTTCCTAGTGGCCCAACCTATGAAAGTACCCCCAGCCTAGGCACCACCACATATACAGAAGTCCCCTTTTAATTTAATAATTTTAGAATTGGAAAATGCCTTAGAAAACACATGATTTGAAGAACACTCTGATACTTTCAAAAGCAAAATCCGAGGTAAAAACTTTGGAAAAACTGGTTAGAGCTTCTGGAGAGCAAAGAAGACAATTGCAACACAGTCAACATAGTGTATCAAAGAATGCTGTGTTAGTGGATGAGGTCTTTGTAGATAATTCTATTACCAGTCCTTAAAACGTCTCCAGTGATTGTCTTTTATAACTGTTATTCCTTAGACTTTGTCATCATAGAACAAACACCAGGGCAAACAGCCTTCACCTTCTTCACGTTCACCTAAGAAATCTAAAAAGGGCTTGCTCCAAAGCACATGTGCCACTGTAGCCCTCAAGAAAGAGATCTCAGAAAGATTACGGCAAGCTACTATATTCATGACTCTGTTTCTGCACACGAGGTAGAACAGGATACCTTCTCTTTCCCAGTATATCGAACCCTTCAGAAAGTTTATCCTAGCCTCTCACTGGTCAGTGTGGGTCCCTGTTGCCATCCAGCCATGCTTAGATGAGCTGGACTCCTCTGGGCAAATACTCACACAGAGCAGCCAGTGTTTTCAGTAGCTTGTCAAATCCCTCATTGAAAGGATAACTCAAGTATGCGATTTAATTTCTGGGGCCCTACAGGAGGTATTTGCTTTAAAAGAGCAAGCTATCCAGTCACTGAAAACTGAAAGAGCATTATATTAAGGTGGAATCAAATGTTCTTGTCATTCCTGGGTACAGGCTATTTCTATAAGTGTATGAGGACATCAGTCACCTCTAGATTTGGAAACTTAAGTCCATGCACAGACAGGCTCCCCCTGAAAGCCGCCAATTACTTCGTAAAATGTATGCTCAAAAAATTTACTAACGTGCAAACACTTTCCCAGCAGATAAAGCCAAAAGTGTAACCTTGAGAGAGAATCAGAATTGTGCCAGATTTATCAGAAGGCCTCCATTAACACACAGCTTTTTACGATTCCATAAAGCACACCAAACATTAGTTTTGATCCAACTAATATATTATCCAAGGTACAAGAGCCAACACACAGGTCAAGAACTAATAAAGGCAAGAGCCAGAATCATTTACTTTGCAATCCAATAAAAGGATACACTAACTTACTCATAACACCAACTTTAGGCTGTGCTCTAAACAATTAAAATATGCCCCACAGGATTTTAATAAAATCATGACCTGGCCTCCTAACACATTTAAGGACTGTTTTTGGCATACATTTTAGAAAGTAATAGTACAAGGTACAATGAGTGAAATTTTTCTTTATCTTCTACCCCCATGGCAGAAATTCTGAAAAAACTTAGCTTCTTGAAGGAATATTAAGCTGGATGTCCAGAACCAGTCCTAACTGATGCTTCCAAAACAATCTGAGATCCTGGACACAAACATCTGCTCCTGTAAAAGCCTCATTTACATCAATATATTGCTTTTAGAACCACAGATGAAAAAAGTTACACAAGTCCAAAGTAGGACATGACACATTGCCCAGGAACCTGTTAGTCACATCACCTTAACTAGAAAAGGTTAGATGCACACTAGCAGTGAGAATCTAACCAAGACTTTGAAATGCTACTGATTTCACACAGCTGCTTTACAAATACAAAGCTTCAAGGATATAAACTAGTGAAAGAGAAAGAAGTTTTACATTTTTTTCTCTGCATGCAAAGACTCCTAGCCCTGAAAGCAGAAAACTCCGCTCCATTAGTACTACTCACACTTTGTGTTTCAGGTTCTCTTCCCTGTGGAAGTAAGTGACACTCCACAACCTATTTCCATTAGGATTAATTACTGCCCCAGACAAATAGATAACATGGTTCTTCCTGCTTCCCCATAAGACAAGGCTCTAAATAGCTACTACAGATTTGAATTAGTTATTCACTTATACTGTGGCCTGGCAGAACCAGCCACCCAAGTGCCAGAACTGCCATCAGACACAGAGGGAGAAGGCTGCCATCAAGTCTCACACAACCTTCATTTAAAACTTTGTCACTATAACTATGATATAGAAACTTTGTTTTTGTTCAATGCACGCTTTTCATCTAAGTCCCAGTTTGCCCAGAAGATAACTGGACATCATGATGATCCGTCGGCACTGGTATCATGCAATATATGAATGACATCACCTGTTAGCATAGCCAACAGTGTAAAATGCATCAAGAAACTAGAGGAGAGGAGACACGCAGTGTTTCAGTTCAACTCTGGCTGCAGCTTGTCCACTTGGCACATAGCCATCGTTTTCTTTCTCTATGCCTCCTTTTACAAATCTCTAAGAGATTCTTCCCTTCATCTCTTCTTACTCCCAGATCGTTCCTCTTTGAAAAGTGTGTGACAAATTTCAAACAAGTCTCAGTGTCTGTGATATGCAGCAGAACATAGGCACTTTACATAGGCACTGTCCACAACTATATGCTATAGAAACAGCTTGCCAAGACCTGTATATTGACCTTGTCTCTGCAGAGGAACCCTATTGTGTTGATACTACCTGCTGTCCTGTGCCTACCCAATCTGGCAGATTAAAGCCACCAGCTGTTTGCTTGCATTCCTCCTGTAGTGACTAGCCTAAACAGTTTTATTTAGAAAGCACACCAGCAGGTGAGATGAAGGAGGGAGGCAGAGAGAGCTCACACCTCTGTGTCCTACAGAGGCATGGAGACTCCACATAACCCCTCTGTGCCTAGCTCCCTATAAGGTTCTACCCTAGGATACGCAGAATTTTCCAAACTGTACCACAGCTAAGCAGTAGGGAAGCCAAGGTGCCGAAGGCATGGCAGAAGGGAGGTGATAGCACACTCCTGGGTCTCACCCTAACTGGGGTTTGTGACACATCCACGGTGTAGATCCGGTCCCAAAATTGTGCTCAGCACTTCCATTTAGTCAAAGCCCTTCAAAGTCAAGAAACCCACACTCTATGGATGGGTGAAATTTATTCACACTCTCCTTCTCATCATGTTCATTACTTTGTGAAGAATCTTCTGAAATCAAAGAGGGGTTATTCCATAACTGTCTAATATTTATCTTGCCAGTCATTCTCCCAGCATCAACAGTAACAACGCAATTAAATATTCCAATTACATTCAAACCCAATCAAAAGCAACACACAACTTTTCAAAGCAAAACAAGAATGAAGCAATAAGAAATTACAGTACCTCAGTTTTTAAGGAGAGTCCACTGTTAAAGAATATAGCTGAAACAGCAATGTAAGTAATGGTAATTTCTGGTTTCAAGGGCCCTAAAAAATATAGACAGAGAACAAAATGAACTACAGTCAAAGAGATAATACTATGCATTTATTACATCAAAGTAAATGAGAATACTTAGATTTTCTGCAGGTTGGTTTTTTTTTTTAATCATTAAAGTCTCTAATAAAAAGAATGAGGTTTCTACAAAGTTACAGAAAGCGTGCTATTTATTTTCAAATAAAAGCAAACCAGTGAGTGGAGAATGAGGAATGATGTCATATAAATTCGGCATCCCTCATTACCGGCCACTGGGAACCAATGAGTAAATTCTGGAAATGTGAAAACAGGGTTCTGCTAAAGTATCCCTATAGCATCAGTGAACTCCAACCATACACTCAAAGAAAAATATTGGCTGCTCCCTCCACGGGGCCATTGATATCTTTCACATATTTGCCTCTCACTTTTTGCCTCACAACACAGACACCTGTCTGGCTGCCTGCACAGAGGAAACCACATTGTACCTTGCGACGATTTCCACAGGGCAATACAATTCTGCATTTTTCCCCCACAACAGGGCTGGGGCAAAGGGGTTCATTCACCACTTTGTTCTACGATAACACATTTCAGACAGGCTGCTGCAGTGAGATCAGCAAGGGCAGACGCCTGCACTTAGAAGCATTCACTATATTAAAGGCTTACATTGTATATATTTATATACTTTTTTTCATGGAGATTAAAATAAACTAATTTTTACAGTATTATAAAAGTGATGTATTCTCTTAATACGCTTTGCCTTTGGAGGCCACCAAGCACAAAATGTATATACTTATTTTTTCACAAGCATTCAACCAGTTACTAACTTAGAAAAAAAAATAATATTAGCAGTCTACTTAGGACCAAAGGAATATCCTAACTCTAAGTGACACTAAGTTGTCGTGAGCAGAACTGCAGCAGTAAACAACCAAGCCTTTACTTGACACTTCAGAAGAGAAGATCCTTTCTGCTCCCTTGGATGAATGATAGTGTCACACTAGAGCAAGGTCAATAATCTTTAAATCAGAGGGATTTGATCATACACTGAGTCTAATCAAATTTGCATCTCAATTCATTTAAACCCAAATCTCACTTTCAGAGAGGACTCTGTTGATGATACACTAAACCAGCGTGTATTAAATACAAAACCAAACCAAGCAACCTATAGGAAGCATAAGGTAAAAATAAGCAAGAAATGCAAGAGTTAAAATTGCAACAAAGTACATGGCTTAGTTGCAACATTATGGCATGTTAACGGAACAGCCAGGGGAGGGAAAAAAAACCCAACAGAACAACAACAACAGAACAATTACATATAGTTATACAGAAAAATATATTTTATAGAGAGAGAATTACATAATTTATCTAATCTTTTAGAAGATCAAAGCATATATGTACATGCGTGCACACACCTAGGCAGTCAGGCAGTGGGTTGGTTCATCCAAGAGAGGGATTCTTCCAGGATTCAGTTTATCTATTTTAGGGTTTTTCACTGGGCTACCTGAGCTCCTTTACACAGGAGAAGCCTCAACCACTAGAGCAACCACACTTTCACGACACACAGGGAACTCTGGTCAGAAACAATCCACTTTATCTCTTGTGCAAAAGATTGGTCAGAAAAGCTCTTTTCACAAAGGAACTAAATAGGCTCATTCATCAAACAGGAAAAACACAAAAAGGGCTTGGCTTATACCCTGAAGGTGGCAACAGCACAAATCTTTGTTATTTGTGGTGCGACGTTCCACTAGTGGAACGTGCCGGACCATGCATACTGTTCAGTAAGGCCCTGCAAACTACAGCACATGGTTTTATCTGCTAGAAATCACAAACTAAGGGTTTTTTTTTCATATTCTAGCATTTCCCACCTAATTTTATTTGTTGTTCTGGTTTTAAAATGAGCACTAAGTTCACACAGTTTCAGCAGAGGGATACCATTTTGGGGAACACACACTCACAAGTTTCAATTAATGCTTACAAGATTTTTCAAGCAAGTGGTCCAAGGAACAATACCATGGCAATATTTAACGTATCTTTGCAGTAGGATAACTAAATAAAGTGCTCCACCATAGTCTTCCATACAGAAAGTAAGCTGAAGAAAAATTATCTCATAGCCTAATTAAAAGGCTCTCCCACATTGCTGCTAATAATAAGCATGATAACAAAGACAGAAAGGGACAAACCATCTGATAATTTAAAGTTGTCTTTAAGACAATTTAAAGTTGTCTTTATATCTGCTGAAGACACAGCATGGATCCTGCAAGAAGCTCCATGTAGGTCCTATTAACCAATGCAAAACAGCACACAGATGTTAGAAGGGAAGGGATCCTCGCACAGCAAGACTTTGCCTTCTCTGAACTCAATGAAGTACCAGAGCCTTAGTTGCCACAGCAAGTGTTCATATTTTTTTATGCAAGTGAGCATACTTTTTTAATCACTTTTTTTTTCCCCCAGAACCCAAGGCGAGGGTGAGAAAGGTTGCTCCTCAGTAAGAAGCTGTCTACCCTCAAATTTTAGCTGTTAAGAAAAATAAAAAATAAAAATCTATCCAATAAAAGCACAACTAGATTCTTCCTCGCTTCCCACAACACGGAGTTACTAAAGGAATTCTGTTCAAGTCTTCTACATTCCTTTTCTTAAACTTTCTGAGATCAATTAGGAAAAAAAATACATAAAATTTAATTTGTTCTCGATAATTGTGAACATCTGGAATCAAAGCTGCAATGGAAACTAACCACAAGCCACTGCCAGCATTTATACTTAAGGATACCCTGTTTATTTTAAAAATAACACTAGATATTTCATCAGATCTTATGGGAAGAAACACACAAGACCTCACTGCTTAGAAAAGGACAGACATTTCTTCTGATTTGTTTACTGTGCACATTTGACACCATCAATTTGACACCATCATTCTGGCACAGACTCATTTTGACTCTTTTCACTGATCTTTCGTGAAGAAGAAAGAAGAACAACAAAAATTTTAAAATACAAATAAAAAACATCATCTGACTGAAATACAGCACCTGAGATTTTAACACAATATACATGAAGCTATACCTCTCAAGCAGCTCACAGACAGCAGACATTCGTACACTAAACTGCAAATTACTTTATGCTCGTCTTGGAGTTCTTGAAGTTATTACTTAGTTTAACAGAAACACATTCAAAGGAAGCTGCTAGCCAGTTTTCATTACTACTAGTCCAAAAAGAGCAGGCTACTATTCGAGCCACTAGTACAGTTCCTAGCAAAGATACACACGGGAATACGCCTTGGCAGCATTTCTCGGGTACGCGAGGAACAGTAAGTGGCTGACAAGCAGAGAAGGCGAGCTGCTGGCGGTGCAGGGAGCTCAGGAGGGCCGGCAGGTTCGGCTGTGCCCTGCGCCCGGCAGCCCGCCCTCCAGCACCCCAGGGAAACTCCGCTCTCAAAGTTTCTCACCAGATGCCCGAGGGGCAACCCCAGCAAGTCTCGGCGTCCCCGGCAGCGAAGCGACCGCCACCCTCTGCCGGCAGAAAGGCCCGAAGACCCTCCCGCGCCCCCACACTCCGGGAGCGAGACGGTCCTGTTCACTCCCCGCCCTGCCGCCGCCACCGGGCCCACCCCGACCAGCGCCGGGCCCGGCCCGCACCACCGAAAGGAGCCGGGTGGGGAGGACAGCGCCGGCCACCAGGAGTTGACAAAGTACCGCCGGCCCCCCTCACTCCCGGAGAGCTCCCGGGCCGCGGATCCGGTGCTCCCCGTGCAAAGCCATCCCCGGCTGGGCAGCGGCTGAACTCACCCCCTTTGACGCCGACGGTGGGCTCCAGACGCGCCACCGCGATGACCAAGACGATTCCTAGGATGAACCACTCCTTCCGCAGGCGCTCCAGCAGCCCCATGGCGCTTCCCCGCCGCCCGGCACAGCTCGGCACGGCGCAGCGGCGGGGCGGGGTGCAGCCCGCCTACCCGCCCG
>VZTM01033477.1:69478-94043 GCA_013400555.1 Jacana jacana | reverse complement strand
TTCGACGCGCGGGAGGGCGGGAGGCAAGGGACGGTTGCGGCCGTTGGGCGCGCGCGGCGGACAGAGGGGCTGGGGGGAGCGCCGGCCGGGGTTTTTCCGTGGCGGCGGTCGGCGACATCGTCAGTCTTCAACCGGTCACCGTCGCCACGCAGTTCGCCTCAGTGGTGTCGGTCGGTTGCGGTAGGAAAAGCGCCTGCCAGCCCTGGCTGAGCAGAGCCGCAGGCATCTGCCCTGCCCGCAGGGGAAAAGAAACGCCTATCGCGACCTGCCGACATGGACCCCTGTGGTGTGCGAGCACCTGCTGAGCGAGCCGGCTTCCAGACTGGAGGCGATTCCCTGCGCGGAGGTCGGTGGGTTTATGTCGGTGTTAAATACATCTCCATGAAAACAATCGTAAAATCCTTCTCCTGGTGACCGACCCGCGCTTTCCGTGTCGTGTCCCCCTCTTGTCCCCGCTCCGCCGATGGATTCACTAGCCCGGCCTCTGCCCGGCCACCACCCCCTCGCTCTAAATCGCGTTAACGAGGAAATGATAAAGTATGAAAGTCTCTGCCATCGCAGCTGCTCGCACCGCTGCTGCCACGGCTGCCTTGTCCCGGCAGGTTCCAGACACAGCGGTTCTGCTGCAGGATTTCGAGAGGTTTAGGTCAATTTCTGCTTGGCGGGCTCTGCGGGTGTATGTACCCGGGCTCGGCAGAGCAGCCCTGCACGCAGCCTGCTCTCTGCCACCAGGCAAACAAACGCTTGTAGCTCAAAGCTCAGCTGTGATCTCAGCTATTTCAGGAAGTGTTTATTGCTGTATATCCTGTGAGGTTCACTTGTGTAAACATGGATACATCCTGGCTGATTTATTTATTTATTTATTTTTGAATGAAGAGGACATGCCTTCTCCCACCCATGAGGGGATCCAAAATGCGCGGTTTGAAATGACCGTACGTTTCACTGCTTTACTAAAGCTTTCTGGAGTAGATGTTGGTCCCTGGTCTGTTCTTGGATCCTAGCGCCAAATTGCAAAACCTCATTCCATCTGCCTGTGCAACTGCTACAGGTTGACTGTTTTGGGAGAAAATAAATGCCTAACAGCTGTTCTTCTAGAGCGAGCTGTGATTATAACAAACATGGGATTTGATTACTTGGAGGATTTGGTTATTGTGCAGGAAGGATAAGATGAATCAACTAAAGATGTAAACTTCCTATTTATCTTCTATTAAATCTTTGTGTGGATACTCATTCACAGGTGAGGTGGCCCTCATACTATGACGTGGGTTTTATCTGCACTGTTGATAGACCGGAGTGCTTAGATCTTTTCCTGTGGTCCCTGAAAGAACACTAGCAAGAGCACAGGCCATGTGATCTGAACACAGCAGGAGACCAGGCAGATGTGCAGTGTCTTCCAGGGCATTTTTTTGTGAATGCCTACACAGCGCTAGAGTTCCTCACAAAGATGAGCAGGAAGCTTTGCACCCTCTGTCTGGCAGATTTTGGCCTGGCAGGTTTGTTAGATGATACAGAGGCCTCACTCCACACCACCAGGGCTAGAAGGCACAAGCAGCTTCAGCACAATTCAGAAAAGTATTCAAAAAAAAAAAATCTGTTGAGGCCAAAAGTTAAGCACTCAGAAGCTGAAAGAAGCCAGATTTCATAGTGAATGAAGTTACTGCAACATCAAGTGCTGCACAAGCTGTAGACAGATGCAAAGAAGGGGCAGGTATGGAAGATGCTCAGGCTGGCAGTAAAGACAGTGGTCTCTCCCTGCTTTTTTCCGTCATAGTTTTTACATAGTACTAATCCTGCTCCTCACTTTTTGCAGGTGGATACTAATGATGAATTTCTAACCTTGCCCACTGCCTAAGTTAATTCTAGGTTCATTTTCTCAGCAAGTTTCAGATGTTTGCTCACAGCAGGTCTGATTGGCAAAGGCTAGAAACCTGAGGTTCAGTCCTAGACTCTGGAAGATTCTCCTTAATTTCTCCTCCAAAGGGCCATTCTATGTGGGCTATCCCAAGCCTATCTGTCTTCTAGAGAAGGACAAGCTTACTGCATATTAGATTTAGAACAGTTAAGAAGTATATAAAAAAATAATGAATGGTTTGCTGATGGTCATCAGGTATCACAGAAAAGGTTTCACTTTTGCCTATATTGACTAAAGAAAAAGATAAGCTTTAATAAGACTCTGGTTCTATGAATGGATTTGATTACTTGGAAGATTTGATTATTGTGCAGGAAGGATAATTTGTTTCTAAGATCTGAAGTTTGTAATAAATGTCTGGAAAACTGAGTTACAAAATACATGGATTCACGTGGCTCTTGTCTTCTGTAATCTTTAAGATTGTATGAAGATATTATAAGCTTTTTATCAAAAGACTTGTACAAACATATTTTAGCTGGTTTTGTTTAAAAGCTTTTCTTCAATTATCACAAAAAGCACATAGGTCTCTTAGATGAAATTGCACCTGCTTTTAAATAAGAGAGAACTCTGTAAGCCCTGCCCTGCCACGCCAGTGCAGAGCAGAAAGGAAGAAAACACTACAAGTGTATTGAATAGTTGGCAGGACTTTCACGTGTCCAGTTTGCAAAACAGCATCACTGTTACTATAAGGCAATTTATCATCTATGCTGAGGCATTTGGTCAGTATTAGAGAGGGATAATTTAGTGTCAGTCATCTAAGACTGTATCTCGCAGCATTTCACATTCCTCACCAGGTTCCCATACAGATAATGTACATATCCAATTAACCACACCCCATAATGGTCTGGCACATGTGTATATGTATTCTCCATTACATTGGACAAAACTATATTGGGATATTTAGTTGTGGCTTAGACACAGTACAGAAACAAGATTTTAGCTTCTCCCTCATTTCCCATGACCAAATTTTCATTTTTGTTCCACTGCAAACATACCTCAGGGCTTCCAGATGCCTTCCTGCCTCTCATGGCTTTTGTACTTCCTTCTGCATTGTACAAAAGCATCATGACATGCGTCGCTGCATGACACCCAATCTTCATTGCTCACAGGTAATCTGTTGAAATCAACAGGACTGTTCATGTGAGCAGTGACTGGTTTTCATGTCTGCAAAAAGGCAGAAGCAGAGTGGATGTTTCCGGCCTTCATGTTACAAACAGTCAGTGGTTTGTAACCGATGTCCAGACATCAGCTCTTCTTTGTGCCACATGGAGCCCAGTTCTTTTGTGTACCCAGCCTCTTACCAGCACAACATACCATGCTGTCTAATAACTACACACTGAAGTTATTTTAGGGAATGTGGTAGGATTTTTAAGTTCCATCGTAGCAGATGTCACCTGATTATGCATTTAGACAGGAGAAATTTCAATATAAAGGAGTGGGAATCATGAGATAAAGGGAGCTTAAATGCGAGGAAGATACAGTGTTAAATAATTTAACTTGAGAAGAACAAAGATATTCAAAATGAACAAGATAAAGAGAGGTGTTAATTATAAATAGGAAAGTTGAGGAGAAAAAGTGGAAATATATGGGAGACAGTTTACAACACATTTATATTTCTCACAAGCACTTAATGGCATGATCTCGGATTTTCTCAGCAACTTGAGGAGATTGCTGTACTGATTCTATTAGATGATTTTCTATATGGAAATGGAATTCACAGCTCTTATTCTGTCCTGGCCTAGGTGCTTATACTATTCAGGATCTTTTGGTTGTTGCTACTGGATATTATTAAACACCTGGGAGCACTTAGGTATTGCCAGCTGCAGGACTTACTACCATTAGCATAATGCAGTAGTAGGAATTACGTACAAGTTCAATTTAGAACGGCACTTAATGGGACTTAAACACACATATAGGTATGCTTTTCTAAATAGAAGCTGTAAGATGATAAAAGGTTTTATGAATCTTTTGTTTTATTTCTATAATGGTATGATTATTTTTCCTCCAGAGACTTTAAATGCATAATGTTTTTTTAATACTTTTTTTTTTTTTTAAAGAAAGCTACAGAATAAAGTGTTCTCTTATATATATTTAGGTAACTAACAAATAAGCAAAATTTCTTTTATGGGAGAGCCTAGTGTGAAATTTTCATGCACTAATCTTAGGCATTAGGAAGAAAATTTAAAAGGCAACAAACTACATTTTGCTGATCCCTTTCCTAGAACCTGCTTGTTCTTACAAAGAAACAGAACCTGGCTTGATGCTGCTCCACTCATGATATTCCCTGCCTTCTTCTCTTGCTTTTCTCCTCCTCTCCTTTCCAAGAGACCATATAGATTGGAGAAATTTTCATGTTTTCTACTTTTTTGCAGAAATATGTTTTCCCAGTAGACAGCAAGGCTATAATACACTCAGAAGGCTGGATTAAAAAAAAACCCAAAACCACAAACAAAAAGCAACTGGCATAATAAAGCTGTGCTTGAAACAAATTATGGCCTTCCTTAACTGCAATTTAAAAACATAAGAGAAAAAAATCCTATTTTTTTAAAAAACATGAAAAGCTGTACATATTTAAACCTGAAAAATGAAAGTTAGAACACCAAATAGCTTCTCTAGATGATTTCACAGTGAGTAACAACTGGATTTAACCTGTTAAATAAGAGACTTCAGAGATAACGTGGTGAAACTTTTATATCTTTTTTTCCTTATGCTTACAAAAATAACCTTCTAATATTACAGTAATCATACCAAAACACCTAAAACATGAGCAGTTTCAGTATACAAACCTCTGCTGTATTTTCACAGGAGAGAAGCAGCAGATTAATTCCTGGGGGTGTGTGCACACATGTGTACAGATGCAACCATTTTACAAGTGTTTTAGCGTAATTAACCACTCATAAAGGAAAGAGCACGCAACTCGAAGAAAGGGGAGAGCAATCATCCCAGCTGTGACACCTCTCACAAAGGTCAAGTTTGGAAGGACCAGCCATCAGAGAAATCAGAAACACAGGAGCACATACAGGCTTGAGAAAGAGGTAGTTGCTAGAAGAAGGGTTTGTCTAATAGGCAGGAGAAAACTGGCTTTTAGGAGCCTAAGCTTTATCTTCTAAGAAGGAATAGCAGGGCTTTTCCAACAGGAGGGACAGCCCATGCTCCAGGCTGTATTTATTCAGCTGGACAGAAGGCGGGGCCTGATTTGTCTTGTGTCTGTCCCTTTTGATTTTTACAGCACCCAAGAACTTAAAAGGTTCAGAGAGAAAGGGCAAATTCACTAGCTTCCCTGAAGAAGAACGCCAGAGAGATTTCTCAGTTTCACTTCATCACACTATGGCCCCAGTTGCTTCATATCTCTTGGATTTTTGCACATCGTTGCCATGTCCTGTCCTTACTGCAAGCCAGGATCCAGATCTCCACCAGTCTGGATATAAGCCAGGTGCCGTCCCCAGGCAGAGTTATGATTAATTCTGACCACGGCCAGTGTGATCATTTAGGAGTCTCAGGATCAACAAGATGTGCAATAGAAAGATGCAAGTGTAGACACATCCTTTGTGCTTAGCTTGGCACATTGAGTTTTGTTGGCTATTCTGAACATCAACCCATGTTAATAATGTACAGCCTGGCCATTCAGTCCTCACCTGCCACCACGATTTTCCCCTGCAGAATGGAAACCAAGCAACTGGTTATATATACTAGGGTACAGATTTACAAAGGAAGGTTGTGCTGCCCGCCCCTTAACAAACCAGACCTTTCTGAAAATGTAGGGAAACAGCAGAGTTTACAGACGGTGCCATCATTCACCTGCATTGAAGCAAACTCCACATTATTGCCAAACCAAGCTATTTGATCACAGTCTTATCTGGTGTTTTGATTTCAAATGGACTAGTAAGTGCCCCTGCAGGACCATAAGTGCTTCTGTGTGCTGCTTATGTCAGTCCTGAGAGGAAGGTGCATGTTTCCCAGTGCTAGTACTGGGATATTATTCTCCTATTTCTTTTTTTCTCAAATTGTTAAATACCACAGCAGAATTGAGGGATCTTGATCAGACTGCAAGACTTCTTCACATCAGGTACTGTGCCAGCATAAACCCACATACATTTACACTGCAATCAAGTAACTGTAGCGCATACCTAATGGACTTCACTTTAATGTAGCCCTCATTAATATCAGCTGCAGTGATTAATACCTTTGGTGATTCAGTATGATTGGGGACCACCAGGCCAAAGCCAAAGCCATCAGGAGATCCCCACTGGCAGTACCCCAAACTGAGTCAAAACTCCTCCTCTGCCTCCTGCAGACACCTTCACAAGCTGTGATGGGGTCTGATATGTCTGATATTGATCAAGTTCTCTTCTCCTCACCCCTCAAAGTTTCAGAGTTAAATGGAAAGCAACTGTGAAAGCAGATTCCACCCACCATGCACCCCTCCCCTCCCCCCAAAAAAAGTGGAGTCAGGGAGATAAACTACTGAGAAATATACTAAATAATTGGTTATAAAAATATAACCAGCGAGGAGGAGATCCTTTAAAAGCTATTTAATAACCTATCAGCTATTATATTTGTCAATACAAAAAAAATGAGGATGCTGACAACCCTTCATCCCACAATCTGTGGCATTAATAAATGATGAAGTATTAAAAAAACTGGGACGCTTTGTGCCTAAAACAATATCACATGAGGACAAGGGACTAAAGCTGAACTAAAACAAAGGAGACAACTGTGTATTGCTGGCAAATAATGACATAAATGAAAAACAAAACCATGAGAAAAATACAGCCCCTCAAACCATCAAAATATAAGGGAAGAACATGACAGCCTCATTTTTTTGGCAGTAATCAGATGCAAATCATGAAGTCAGCACTGTCTGATGAAAGTTTTGGATGCAGTTGTTATTCCAGAAGTGTCCAATCCAAACCGCTTATTTAAACAAAGAGGGGGAGATGGCACGTGAACCAAGGGTTAAAGTGAAGCTGCGGTAAGAGTTTTGGGGTCCATGCCATCCCAACATAAAGAGCACCATGAAGGACGTGGCCTGAAGGGAAAGCCTTTTCTATCCAATCCTACTGTCATGCCACTCTCCTTCCACTGTGAATTCATTTCCCTTACTGCTGCCTCAACAACTAGATGGCAAGACTTTTACACCTCTGGTACATCCAGTGCGGGGACGCCCACCACAGTTGCTAAACAATCTCACTATACTCTCACCCTTCTGTCATGCTCAGAATCTTTCCCATGCCTTTACTGGGACATTGCTGAAGAGTTCTGCCCTTGGGACGCTGCCCTGTACCTATTCCCAAGGAAAGGAAGGGTTATTCATTTTTGAACCTGAAGTATTACTGCAACACAATCGGGTTTCACAAAGATTTCCAGGCAACACTGTCCACTGCTGGCCATCTATCCAGCTTATACCACACAAGTCATCTTAGGTCGGTTTCATGTTGCTCTGTTCACAGCTACTATGCAATCTCCCCCGTGTAAGTGACTCTAATGCCACAGCATTCTGCAATAGTAAACGAGGGAAGGAACTCGGTTCTTTATAGGTACAAGTCAGTTGGAAAGCACAGTAGGGAAGATAGAAACAAGAAGAGCTGAGATGGGGAGGGATCATCTGGTTATATTTTGCAGCAAAACCGAAGGAGGCTGTGTTCAGTAGGACCTAGTATTTCCTTTAGAAGATGTGCATTAAGCAGTGTTCTGCCCTGCTCCCTTTAGGAAACAGGAGAATTATGATGGTACCTTTTCCCTAAGAGCATTTCTAAGCTTTCCTCATAGGAAGCTTTCCTTGTGGTGCATTCTTAAGTAGATCAAATGTAAAGGAAAATCCCAATTCAGAATTAATTGGCATACATTTTTTCAGGAGCTGGAGGGATTTTGAATTTCTTCCTTCTAGATGAACTTACAACACTCCTGCAATCTCACATTTGAAGTTGTACCCATCTGGGAAGTTGTACCTTGCATGGAAGCATGCAAGAACAAGGTCTGCAGCAAAATACATCTTTCCAATTTTACCTCTCCACCCTCTTACTTGGACAGATGCTTTCCAGTGTGGCATCCACCTCCCACACTTACTCCAGCTTGTTCTTGCAATATTCACTTCCTTCAGCTTTGTTCTTACTGTGGACACAGTACCTCAGAAAGCAAGCCATCTTTGGAATTAACCATTTCAATAAACCTACGCACTCAAGAGTCAGCAACTGAAGCAGAAGCTTTGGTGCTGTAATAAGACTCATTGTTTAAGGGAGTCCAGAATAATACCTCACTTGGAAATGCTTAGTTTTTAGCTCTCAGGATCATCCAGATCCGCATGAGAAAATGTGCTCATGTGCTTGCCTGACATGATTTTATGAAAGAAAGTGAAGGTGTTTCTGCCATGAGAGACCACTGTTCCCCCGAGTCATGCTTCTGCTCTGAAAAAAAATAGCTTACTTCTGAACTTAGCCAACCAAATGGCACATCCATTGCCAAAGTACCACCACCCTTTATTCAGACAGGTATGCAGTTTTTATCTCCCATCCAGAAGCTATCTGTGTATATAGCAAGCATAATCTGAGTCATGCAATAATAATCATTGCTTATATACAAGATCCCTTGTGTACTGTATATTAATGTCTGGCTGGTAATTTAATGGCACCTCTAGGCATAAACAAAAGTTTATTAAAATAGTAAGTAAAATGTTCCCAAAGACTGGCCTGCATTTTTAATTTTCTATTCAGCATTCCAAAACAGAGCCAGCCTTCTTATGCAAAAAGAAAGCTATGGAGTTAACACCAAGTAACATATTTTGCACAAGTTAAACGTAGCATGGCCTAGAGCAATGGGGTGCTTCGTTTATATTCACTAACAATGACAGCCAAGCAAAAATTTGGATTATTGGAAAATATGTGCAACTCCAGGAAGCAGCAGCATATTGATTACTGCTCAAATTAGTTGTCAGGTGTTAGATAGAAAGCCACATAGCAGTTAAAACCTTAAATTCCAGCCAGTAGTTGGCAGTGCCCTCTGTAAAGACTCAGTCGTGCTCTGAACATTGACTGTGTAAGTGATACCATTCCTTCCCTGTGCTTATCTTCTCATTTGCATGAGATACTTATTTTACAAGAGATTTAGCACTTTGAAGACCAACAGATTTCTTTTTCTTTTATCATTAAACAATTCCTTGATGTCAGTAAAATGCATATAATACATGTATCAGCTAGTACATATAATATTACACATGTACAGTGAAGAAGTAGGTGGACACATTTTTTGACAATATTTAAGCAGAAACTTGGACTGATTTTCACATTTCAGGTTAAGTAATGGAGACATGAAAATTTTCAGTAGAAAAGTTGTCCATGGAGGAAATTCACTGCAGAGATGCTGACAAACAAGTGAGAATCTCTGCTTTTAGCGAGTCTCATTTTGGATCCCAGTCACATTTCCAGACTGCAGTGATGTTCCCCCTCCACTGCAATTTAGCATATACTAAGGATCCTGAAGCGCTTTCCAGTTCCCAGGGCACATCACCACCTATCTCCATGTTGAAACATGACCCAGTGGTGTTTGCCTGGCCACTGTACCTCTTGGTTTCCACAGAAAGGCAACAAGAGCATTCAGGCTGAAGAAACAGTAGACAGACATGCTCCAACAGGTCCCATTGAAGTGATCAGAGCACTAGGACTTCAGGAACCTAGAGAAAATACAGATGTTGTCAGCTCTTTGCTCAGAGCCTCAATACCTAGTCATAACCTAGAATATTTGCCTACTTGCCACTGTCAAGGACTCAGGAAGCTGACAAATCTCTTGCAAACACCACCAGCAAGAGTTAGCAAGGAGGAGAAAGACTACAGATGTCTCAGAAAAAAAGCTCCCAGAATAAATCCTTTAATGCCTGTACAGAATAAAAACTTGGCTTGTAAAAGATAAAAGCATTCATGGCAGGGTTTTTTTTTGTGGCATTCTTCAGTGTTAGACACAGTTAAGCTTTTTTTTTGTTTTAAAACCAAGTTTTTCTTATATTTAAAAGACCATCTAACAAACAGATTTGCTTCTGACCTGATAACCTTAACCTGCAGAAATTGGTGTCCTTTATTAATAGCAATGTGATTTTAGCTTTTAAAAGACCCCACTAACTCTTATAATTTTTACTGCCTTGTTTAAGCTAGAAGTCAAAGCTTTGAGCATTCAGCAGTAAGCACAAGATCCTCAGCCTTGCACAAATATCTCGGGGGGTTTATTTGTCTTTCAGAAATCGGTGGCACTGCTCATGTGAGAAAAAGCAAAAAGTAAGGGTCAGACAACAAAGCCAGTGTAACTGTGGTGCACACTTTGTGGTATTTCACATTTCCAGTTAAAACATCAGGACTGATACGTATAAAACACAGCCACAAGCTATTCAGGCATAATGGACTATATATGCAAATAAGAGCTTGCAGAATCTGGCCCAGAACTTAAAATTAGGCAAATTAACACTACCTTTGGAGCCTTCGGACCCAATGTGGCAGTAAGTCCCCCAAATCCTCTTGGAGGTCAAGGGGTCTTCCACATGGGAAGGAAATTCTTATTCAAACCATTCCCTCACATGGGACATTCATTATAAGGCTCTCCTTTAATGTTTTTTCTTCTAGAGATGAGGATGAGTATTTAGGACACTCACTATTAAAGGCAAGAGTTCCTTCCCATTTTAATATTTTAATCTCCATAATTGTGATTTAATACATTTTTAATATTGTGCTGTCCATGCACAGTCCACTTTTCATCTCCCCTGCATAGCAGCTGTGAAGATACAAGGGCTGAAATTTTAGCCCCAGTTCAACAGAGCACTTACACACATATTTAAGGTGCTGCAGCTGGTGAAGAAGCTGATTTACTTAAATGCTCTGCTGAGTTAGAGACCTATGACCTCATATCATATGCAACTTTAAAATGTGTTAATAACAGATACATGTATGCAATGACAAACCACTGTCTTTTTCATTCCAAGAAGAGAAAAGAATAAGAAAAATGTTGGTCAGAGTCTGGAAGCTTTGCATATTCATACTTCTCACCGTTGTTAAGTGTTTGAAAATTCAGGTAATGAGCATACAATACTCTGGCTGCTTTTGTATTGCTTGGGGGTTTGCTATTCTAGTAGTATCTCTACAGAAACCATTCTATCAAGTCAGATTTTTGCCCTCAAATTGAATTAGCACTTGTACATTGAAGTTTTCAACATCACCCATAAGATTTTTCGACTTGTCAAAAGAATCTGCATGGTCTCTACCCATGAATAAAAATTATTTCAGATATCATCTTCATTTCAAGTTTTATTTCCTGGGACTAATTTAGTTGATTGTGCTGATGGCTTGTTAAACAGATGTTGAAATAAACAGACCATTTGTCTTTCTATGAAAACATATGGGTATCTGGTTTAATTACAGTTCATACCACTGTTAAAAATAAACAAATAAACCCCCACTGGAAAAAAAAAAAGTACCCTTTGTTTTCCAAACTGACCTGACCTGACATTGTAAGAACTCTCCGGTGGCAGCAAAGCTTGGCTCATTTTCCTCTTTCTGATTTTAATATATCTTTTATCACATAAAAAAAAAAGAATAAAGTTCAGTAGATTATAGATAACCTCATAACTTTTTTTTTTTTGGCATATATCCTTATGCTCACACAAGATATCCATGGTTTTCTCCTGCCTGAGATAACTAAGAGTAACTCCATAAATCTTTGCTTCAATATAATTCTCATTTTATGCTTAGCAGACCTAACCCTGATTTGTGTCTATTATTGCAATCACATTAACCCTGGTTTATGGTGATGGAGCAGATGAGGGTCTAAACCAAAACCTGCAGCTAAAATGCAGTGGTATATACACCCCTTTGGCTTTAGCTTACAGTTTTAATTCTCCCAGACAACTCTAGTAAAGAAAACAACAATATCAAGAGGAAATAAAAGGAAAAAAAATCACTCCAAATAATTATTCTTGAAAGCTTTTGTAAGAATTATTTATTTCCTTTAAGATCATTAGACATCTTAATTTTTTTAGCTATTCTCCTTCTGTAGTCTAAAAATCATGGGTTTACGTGGAGATAAAGTCAGCAGAAGCAAGTGGAGCCTCCAGCACTGGAATGGAAGTGGGCAAAAAAGAATCACTCCTTTAGTAAGGTACTTGAAATTAACAGGTACATATAGGATCGGTTATTAATAGGCTTTTTATGCCTAGATAAGCACCATTCTTAGCTGTGTGCATGTGTACTACCAATGAAATATTAATAAGCAGCACACAGTTGTGTCCATACAGGAGGAAAGCTGCGTAGATAAGACTTGTTCCATTACAGAGAGTCTTAGCTTCTCCCTCTCTACTCTCCCCCTCCAACCAGACCACCAGTTTTCTGTCCCAAGCTGTGTAAGAAACTGACAATAAAATGAAGCACACATACATAGGTCATGGAGGGGAGTGAAGCTGAGACAGCTGTCATGAAACACCCAACAAGAGCAGGGGAGAGCAAGTGACAAAGTGAATACTTTATGAGGAACTCCAGTTTTGAGGTTGTCAGAAGACCTTGGAATGAGAAGAACAATGTCAATGTAAGTAGGATACACAAGGTGTGAAGAGTCTCTGGGAGCCAGAACAGAAGAAAATTAATCATTGTCCCCACACCACCAAATGGACAGGTATTTCAGAGCCAGGAAGCCAGGGTCCACAGTCATCTCTGTGCAGCCACCACTGCTTAGATGATATAGTTTACTGGTGGGAAAGGAGCAGATGTCCAAGCAATACAACCTAGCCTTACAAGTGCTCTCAAAGGGAGAAAGAAAAGAGGGGAAAAATATATATATATAAAAAAAAAAAAAAAACAACCAAAGAGTAAGAGCCTCACAATTTCATTATATAGTAAATATCTGGTTACCAACAACCATCCCATCCTGAGCTTGAATTAAATATTCTCTTTGTCCTATGGTATCCTGCTCTGTTGTTGCTTTTAAAAACAAAAGCCATGCCCTAGAGGCTTCACTTATCTACCCAGACACACCCAGACACCCAAATTTCAGCCCAGTATCCTCACTGTGTTCATGGATGAATATCCTACTTCAAGTAAATAGAATCTGGCATTACTAAACATATCACTAAACCACTTTTAAACATCAGAAAGAGCAAAAATCAGAGGAGGTGCAACAATGTCCTTGGCACTGGTTGCTGAAAGTAGTTATTCATTTAATGACAGAAGTAAGCTCTTCCCATTTTCTCAGATCAGTGTATAATCTGGGGGGCTGTCTGTCTTGGGATAACCTGGTTTTACCCTTAACAGAGGAATATAAAAATTCTAATCAGTTTTCATATCTCAGGAGTCCCAAGGAAATTTGCATTTCTGCATAAGGAAGGACACAGTAAAGAAGAATAAAATGGGTACAATTTGGATTAGATGAATTTAGGTAGGATGCTGCTGTGGTCAGTTCCTCAATAGTATTTAGCACGGTTGGTAAGACCTACCTTCTTTCCACCCCTCCTCTGGAATGATGCCAGCTGTAATTATACATTAAAATGAGCAAGAATCTTGAATTCACAGTAGAGCAGTGAACTTGTTTCTCCTCACCTCCAGTAATGTATTTCTGCCCTCCTTCTTCATCTTTCCTGTGTTGTTTTGTAGTTTATGTCAAACAAGTCTCATTCTTCTCATTACAGACAAAAATCTCTGCTCGTTGAAGTGCTGGGAGAGCTAATTCTTGTTGTTCTCACTTGTTACAAAAAACCTCCTGCCAAAGGAACCGTTTGGCTGAAAATATTGTAAACAACCTCTCCTCCTTTACCCGCCACCACAGCTTGCTTTTAAGAAGCCTGTTTTCATAAACAGTATGTCTTGTCTGTTCAAAACAACGTAACTAGGAGTTGCCATATCAAATACATTTATGGAAGATAGCAATAAAGAAATTCCTTGACAGACTAATGATGACCTCCTGTGAGCCAAGCACTTAAAAGGCTCACTTTCCTGCTTAGCAGATTAAAAAGTAATAGTGGAGTGGCACAGTTTCCACTCAATTGTCAAATATAATACCTGCCCTATGGGCTACTGTGAAAATAAAAACCAGACACACCATAGAGATGGCTACCAAGTCAGTCAGTCAGCCTGACTCTGCAGAACATGACATACCCAGGTTTGTGCCAGCTTCCAGTGGCCATCAGAAGAGACAAGAAAATATAGACCTTCTTCCATAACTTGCTAAAATCTGTGGATTTCTATAGCATTTATTCCAGGTTAAAACTAGGATAGGAAGAACCTCCTTTGTTAATGAGGGGCTGGCCTTGCATTTATCTGTGTATTTTGTCTGGTGCCTAAGCATTAGTCTCTTGCACACAGCTTCTCTTTGGGTAGCAAAGGCAAGTTTAGAGACAGAAATGTAAAAATGAGAGTAGTATACTCTTAGCAAGAGTGGAAATGAGAATGTAAATAGTAAGAAAGGCAAATCTGGATCGTGCTTGACAAAGGAGTAGCACCAGTGCAAAGTTGGAGCTGGTTCTTTGCCACCAAGTGCACTGGGTTTCTGACAAACTGCCTGTGAGTTCTGCAGAGGTGTTTGGGTGCCCAAACACTGGCCTGGTCGTGCTGGTGCTTCTGGCAAGAGGGAGCAACTGTATGTTGACTCCATGCAGGCTGGAGTCACCAGCAGTGCCTGCAGGCACCCATTGGATCCGTTTTCTCCTCATAGTATTTTTAGGAGCTCATGTGCTGCCAAGGGAAACCCAAGAAGATTAGGGCTGATGCTATCTCCTTCCACATATCAGCTGTAACTTCTCATTTCACTGTGTATTATATTCTGTGGAGATCCCATTGCATTTCACATCACATAACATGCAAATAGAGAACACTGTTCTTTAATAGCACAGCATATTACTTTAAAATTATTTGACAAGCACAATGAACAAATACAACTTAAAGCTAGCTAAGTACTAGCCTTTTAAAATACGAATGCACACAAGCATGAACGCTATTAAAAAAAAATAACCATAATCATTATCTAAACAGATCTATGTAGTTCCTAATGTGAGTAGAAGGGGCGGAAAATACCTCTTGCCCACAACAGAAATGTACTGGCCTGTGGTCTTGCACTAAGATTACCATCACTCAGCCCAAACACAGAAACTGGAGGCAAAATGAAGTTCACTCTTTGAATTTGATTTATTCTCTCAGACTCCAAAGCTGGGCAGAAAGCCTTCTTAGAAAAAGGTGAAGAGTGAAATCTTCATTCTGTTCTGGTTAATAGAGAAAGTGCACCTGAAGTCTTGACCTCACTTGAAGTTCTATTAGCATTTCTGAAAGGAGCAGATAACAATGCATTCCTGCTAAAATAACCTCCACATTTAAGAGCATGGGTTTCTCATAGGGGTCCCACACCCACTGGCCGACACTGGGTTACATTGAAGGCAAAATGAATTCCTAGTTGGACAAAACACATCCTGATGTCCACTGAGCTACTCCTCCAGGTGAGGATGAGCAAAGCCATCTACAACAGGTGGAGTAGGGGCTTTCCCCCGGAGATCAGCATTAGTCCTTGAAAATGGGAGAGCCAAAGTCCTGCCCTAAAAAGCAAACAGCTTCACCCTATGAATAGGAAAAAATCCACCCAATCCAACTGGAATGATGCTAAACCAAACCATGAGTAAAACAGTGCTGTGCTTGGTATCTAAGACACTTGCAACGCCATTAGCTTCCTGATATGTATATTTTGCTAAGAGGATTTCTGCTTGTTATTTATCAGGAAGAACAATGTTTTGTCACTTGAGTGAGACACAGGAGAATGTTCTAAAGAGTTTGGTTTTTTTTTTCCCCACTGAAGTGTTTTGAGAAGTTACCACCTTTGCTTCCTATTTTCACTGCTGTATTTCCCTCCACCTTCTGAAGTTGCATGGGCTACTATTTATTCATCACTTTGCTTTATTAAGATGCAGTTCAGGTTTTCTCCTGTGTTGCATGTTTTGCAACCATGAAATATGGATCTAAGATTCAAAAGACAAGAGTGTAAAGAACCTTTCAGACACTTTCTGCTTTCTGAAGAAACCGCAGCAGATACAAGAGTAGTTCTGCAGACCAGAGCTGTTACCTATGACCTAAAATAGCTTTTAATATACTGAATTAATTCAGGTTTCAATATTGTTATGGTGGCATAAATATAGAGCTCCTTCTACATTTTCATCATGTTCTGATACAATCCCAGGTCTGACAGTGTATCTTGACAAAAGAGTCCACATGAAATATGTTGCTAATTATTTATACACCTCTTCAAAGGCTCAGTGCTTCTACTTGTACTTCTCACTACTCTTACCTACCCAGGCCCTAAAGCTGTTTTTCAATCACTGAACTGAAACCCCTTAGAGTAACAAGTTTATAATAGAGGTTCATAAACCTGGCAGTGATTAACAGCATGGGTTAATCAAATGAGTGTAGAACAGGCTTTTCCCCCCTTTTCTTTAAAGGAAACTGGCCCCAAGTGTTTTTCCCTTATTGCTACGTGGAAATAAATTTGCAATTAACTTTTACTTATTGGTGTCGTAGCAGCCTCTGAAGACCCCAGCCAGAAGCAAGCACCATTGTGCTTTTCAGCACGTACACACATACCAGAGGACAGCAGCCGCTCTGAAGATCCCAGAGCCCAGCACCAGGACGAGCCCCAGCAATGCCCAGGGGCGAGGCATGGCCAGAGACTGGGTCTGCCAGGACCCAACCCTATCTGAAAATGAGCAGGGAGCCTCACCCACACTCCCACTTACTAAACAAATTGCTTAATGATTTACAATAATTAAGAGGAATTATCCTCTACTGGCAGTGCTTGGTCAGCTTCATGAAAATAAAAATGATCATGTCCACCTACTGCCAATCCTACAATGCTTGATTTACTCCAAGACCAACAGGACACAATTCTCTGTCATGCTCTTCGCAGGAGATTACTATCCAGTTTCACCTGTTTGCAATCAAATTCCCACTGACCCTAAAGTAATGATGGGAAAGGTGGGTCCTGTGGCAGTTACCAGTCTGGATGGGCACTGAGCCTATGCAGTCTTGAACTTCCCAAATCTTGGAGCCAGCAAGAAGTATCACACAGAAGCCAATGGCTGATTTCTAAATGCCAAATGCATTCTTTGTCAGTCACTAGTCACAGCATTTTTGCTTAGAGTTCTCTGGAGCATAATCTTGAAATTAAAAACTTGATTTAATTCAATTCTGATGGAGAGAAAAAGGAAATTCCTGGACAGAGTTAGCTAAGTGCAGGGATGAAAAATAACTTCTGAAGAAGTACTGAAATGTATGATACTTGCTTCATCTCACTGAGTCAGTGTTTTGTTTTCTTGTGTGAATTGCTTCTGGAAAATAAAAACCCAAACCACTCAGTCACTGAAGCTAACAGACTGAGCCTGAACACCCAGCACTTTTGGCAGAGCTCTCCTTTGCGGTTATAAAAACCTGTACTTGCTCAGAACTTCCTCTGTTTTGAGCTGAGTTTATAATAATAAAACCATCATGTGAACCCAGGTGAATTCATCCTCCTGCCTGACAGCTCGCCAGGTCCTGGTGGCACTCACAGGCAGCACACACCCCTCGCCTCCTGCCTATATTCATGGCCTGGCCAGGACCTCTCCTTTCACTATTGTAATACACTGGTGCTCAGCACTGGAGCATCTAAGTGCCACCATAGGGAGTAAGTTCAGCAGAGCAAGCAGTGACTACTATGGGGTTACTGGGCTCCTCTACCCTCATCCCAACCACCCAGTAAATATTTGTTTTCCTCCTGCCTAGATATTTATTTTTTTTTTAACTGAACAACTGAGGCAACCTGAAATCTTAATATTCTGATGTGTGCCAGTGTAGAATGTAAGGTCCCACTACATTACTGCATTAGCTAATGAACTATGGAAGTGCTAACATACATAGGAATTTCTGCTTGCGTAATATAAAAGAGGAATGATGATCTCCAAAGGTAACTGTGTGTATACACTAAGCAACTAAATTCCTATAATCTCTGATTTGTCAGTTATTTAACTAAACAAAAAAACAAAACAGCAAAACAACTAACCAAAAGAACTCAACAACAGAAAACCAGCCACAGAACACAAAACCACTGAAAAACCACCAAAACAAGATTGCAAATTTCACTTGGCAGTTTTTCAGTCTTGGTAGCACAGCTTAAGTCTCTCCTCTCACTCGATGGCTGGCCTCTGACTTGGCAGGAACTTTGCCACAATGAAGAATGCACCCGCCCAGCTACCGTTTGTCATTCCCATGGCTTTTGCTTTGCAGATGCTTGTAGCACCCTAAGTGCACAAAGTCCCTGAGCAAGGGGAAAACCAGCCACTGTTCATACACACATAGAGGCCTGTTGTTTTCCTCCCCTTTATGTGTAACAGCTTGATTTGAATGAAAAAAAAAAAAAAAAAAGTTATCACGATTATGATTAAATAAAGAGACATGGCAATACCATGCAGAATCAAATAGTGAATGCAGCCTGTCTGAAAACCAGCTGTAGCATTGGACTGCCTCTTTAAAATAGGCGGTCTTGCCAAACAGCAGTATAGGAGGCGGTGTATCTCGGCTCTCGCAAGCAAGCTATTCAGCTATTCCCAGGTCTGGTTAAATTTCATAAAAGCATTGAAGTGTTTGGAGCAGTCACACACATATTAATTCAGCAAAGATGTTTCAAACTCACTCAGTTATTTCTGACTTAAAGTGGAATAAATAAGAGGAAAACCTAGCCATGTACCTTTGCTGAATGAGTGTTTCTTCCCTCCCCCTTTGTCCCAGCTTGACTGCTTTATGCACAAGTAGTGGTCTTGACAAGGTCAGAGTTGACACAGCAGCTCTTACCATTGCCTGATGCATTGTCACACCACTATATCATAGATGTAAAATCATTATCAAAATGTTACTGAAAAAAACATATTGTGTAGGTATGGGAGTAAGTCTGCTATCCCCTCAAAGATTATTCATTTTTATTATGCCATATTACAAATGAAATTTTTTCAGCACGCATCTTAGAAATACGAAATAAATGCACCAACCCTTTAAAAACAAGTTCCCTCACTAAAACTCTCCATGGAAGATACTAGTCCAGAGCACACATTTACAGTCGTATCCTAAATCTCTGGTAAAAATGGGATTTATAAAAGCTGTGCTGACACAGCTTATCTACAAGACTGTGAAAACTACAGCTGCGTGTAGAGAGCTCACTCCTGCTAAAACATGACCATATGAATATTGAACATCAAGCCCGATGCAAGTCTTCTGACTTTTGCAGCAGGTCCCAAAATAGCAGCGTTGCAAGCCAGCCCTGCCTCCTTCCCCTCCCCAGCCAGGGTTCACCCAGCCCACAGGGGACAGGTTCCTGTCCAGAGCTGGAGCACAATTTTGAATAAAATAAAACTCTTTTCATCACCTTCTCCCCCTCACTTGCCTGCAAGAAGATATTCTTTCTACCCATCTGTTTTGGTTTGTGGTTTTTCCTCTTCCCTCCCACCCCCACCTTGTAGTATCTAAAGAGCTGGACCTTGCTGACTGATGAACTTAAGTTGCTTTGTCCTCCAAGTGTGTAACCCTTACATGCCAGGTTCCTGGGCTTTTCTGGTCCTTTGGTTCCTTTTTAAGTATTCTTAGCAATTGATGAGTACAGATTAAACCCCCCTCTTTCTAGACTGACATGTTTCATACTAGGGACACAGTAGGACATCAGGTGTAACAGAGACAAGGTAAGAGTTCAGTTGCATTGCGTTCCAAGACACCTCTCACATGAGCCTCACAGCATGTGGGTCACAGCGCTCTACTTGATATCTTGAGGAGGGTTTGCTTTTGGCTCTGGCTGAGAGGGAAAGAGGAATTTTACCTATTCCCTGGAAAACAGCAGCAGGGACCCAGGCTGGGCAATGAGGAGACACCTGCCCTGGTGCCCCCTAGCCCTGTCCCAGCTGTGGGGAAACACCTTCCTGGGGTCAGACCTCCTGGTTTCAGGGAACTCAAAGGGTCTGATCCTGGTTTTACCTAGAGAAAAACAGACGACCTCAGGCTACCACCAACCTCTGCTGCCCTAAAGCATTACCTGGGGCTGCTGCCAAGGGAAAGAAAGAGAGTGAAGGATCCCAGTCCTGAGCCTATCTCCCCGGCATCTGGGCTGCCCCGACCTCCTGGGAAAAAAAACAGAAGGGCCTCTCACAGCCCTTAATTTCCTTTCTTGTCACCCCAGCTGCATCCATATGGTGGCGTGGTAGTAATTCAGCCATCCACCCTCCTCCTCACCTGCTGTGGGGACATTCACAGGGCCACCAACTCCAGGAACACATCCAAACAGACCACTGGCAGGATCACCACAGGCAGGGTGCTCCCTTCCTGAGTACATCCCTCCTCATTAAAAGCCATTCCACAGCTGTCAGGACTTAAAGCAGACAAGTTTTAACGCTTGTTAAAGCTTTGTCAGATCCAACCCCCTCATTCAAAAATACCCATGAGCATTACTAAAATCTATATCAAGTTCAAAAAAGAAAAATTAATTTTCCCCTAATAAAAAAACCCCAAACAATAACAAAACTACCTCACAAAACCCCACTATTTTGGTCTACTTTGGGCTACAGTGTCTGGACTCAGCAGGAACATTTTTGGAGGCAAGAGAGCACACTGGGAGCCCAACTCACTGGGAAAGACAAGGATAGTGGGACCTGTTAGGAAGTGTTACCTCAGTTTCACTGGTGTGAAGCAACAAATTCACTTACTCCAAGGATACATACTGGTCTAAACAATAAAAATAAAATGCATTTTACTCAAATAATTTCACTATGTCAAGATACCTACTAGGCAACAGAACTGTAAAGGAATTAACAAGTAAAAATATAGTTTGATGCTGTATTTACTATATACATACACAGCAACAGGCACATATGCAGACATATACAGTTTGATGATGACATTTGAAAGTTTTAAAATGACAGCCTCTTTGGGTTGTCCCAGGTCTGCCTTGGAAAACAAACAGTAAAGCAGTTAAACACGAGTTTAATTCATCGCAGTTCAGCAAAATACTTAAAGCAGGATGTCCTTCTGAGCAGATGCCTCTACAGAAGTTTGTGTTACTGGCTATAAACTGAGTTATCTGCGTTTTAAACTCTGGTTTGGGTTGATTATATATGTCAGTCAATCACTGATCTCCTGTACTTCTTGTTTCCAGGTATCATTTCTTCTGCATTTTTTCTTTATCTTCATAGTCCCATTTTCTGATCTGTCCTCTTTTCCATGTGTATGTTTGTGGTTCCTAACACAGAACTATTTCATCAGGTCTGATGTTACCAGCAAAACTCCCATTGATCGACTTGATTGCCTTTGGTAAGAGATTTCACTGGAATTCGATTGCCGTCCCAGGACTGCAAGAGATACGTGATAACATAGTCCTAACAGACTGTTTCCAAAAGGAAATGTTGATGTGAGCTGCAGAGGCATTTCACAATTTGATTTCATTATATTAACAATCTTCAGAGCATACACTATTTCATTTATAAAAAGGGATAAGAGAACGCAAGACATTCCTGCCCATGCACTGTGTACAAAGGCAAGGGCTTTGATGTGTGCCCAGAGGTTATAGGGTTGCAGGACAGGTGGAATGCATTTCTACTGAATTTTAACAACAAAGAAAAAAAGATTAAAAAAAAAACCCAAACACATGAGGATTTGTGAATAGCTTTGAATAAAATGTAGGCATCTATGTCCACATATAAAGTGGACCTCCCCCCACCATTATCATTGCTCTTATGCACAGATGTATCCTTCCTTCCAGAATTAAAGTCTGGTTTTCAAGGAGGATGAGCCTGTGGACTAGGTCTGAGCTCAGCATTCTTGAGCCTGCAGGGACCAATGCTTCAGCACATATCTAATATTTCTGGCAAATGCTGGTGCTAGCGGGCCTTCCTCTCTGGCCAGGGCCAAGTCCCATCACGCTCTGACTGTGTGGATCCTGTATGAAAGGGAGAAGCTTTTCTCAGGCATTTTCCATGATCCATTCACAAAGCAGGATGAGTCTGCGCAAGACCTCACCAAAATTACAGAGGTGGTGGAAAGCACAGAACACCTCACAGCACACACCAAATACCACAGCTGTACAGTATACACCTCATGTGGGGCTGCAGGACCCTGTCTACAGAAGTATTTTAGCACAGTTACTTTACAGCTCCAAGGTCCAAGTGCTGACCCAGTGACACAAGACACAACTGTTCAACCATTTTTTAAATTATGTCTATCCATTGGTGACCACCTGCCTTCTCAGAAACATGAGGTTTTCACCACCTTTTTCAATGCTTATCATTTTTGTCTTGGCTGAAAAGGGAATGCTGCTCTGTGCTGCTTAGTGAATACTGGGGACGTAGAAAGAGATCAGCCAACACCTCACATGGTGGAAGCGGGATAAAATGAACTCAGATTTACCTTTAAAAGACTGCAGAAGAAGATGGAGAACAGTGAACATTTGAAAGAGCTCTGAGCTGAGAACATGCCCATGTTGATGAGCAAATGGAAAATCAAAGTATTTTCTCTGAGTTAGAGCAAGTCCCCAAAGATAGCTGACATGCAAGCACCGTGTTTTGTCACACCGACTGCCTGCCACCAGCCTGCGGGCACCAGGCTTGCTTGTGCCACAGCAACGTGCTGAACACACACGTTCTCATTGCTCCACTTAAACGGCATAGAGGTAGAGAGGAGTTTTGTGCTTAATTAGGGGATGTGTTTGGAATATGATTTGTGATAATACATCCATAACAAGGGAAATTAATGAAAATAATTAATGAAGGGTAAGCTAAGATACCAGGGTTTTGTCTAAATCAGCAAGAATAGAGTCCCAAGGACATCCACATTTTGATTTATAGGATTATTATTTTAGTGATCCATGAGATCTTAATGTTTTCAGTGCAAGAAGAGATTGGGGAAGTGGTTAGGAAGGGAATCCACCTGTGAGGATATTTGCAAGATAGGTTTCTGTGATATTTAAATCTGAATTTCTTACTTACTTTGTATTGTCTGCTATTTCTTTTCCTTTAGAAGCCACTTTATGTCTGAATTTTGCTCCTTACAATTTTATCTTTACCTGTAAGTAAAAGCACTGAAGTTTGCCTCATATCCAACTGCTTTGATTTTATGGTGTTTGGACAGTAGGTATATCTCAAAAAAACACCCCAAACAAACAGAAACACAGGCAAAATCATGGCCTTGCAGGCTGCTCAAGACCCTTGAGCTATAAAGTATATGATGAAAACCCAAATTAAAATGGAGGCATTAAAAATAATTTTTGTATGGAGCTATGGCAAGCCAAGCAGATGATGTATAGTGCTCATATCAGCTGTCATTAAATAGCACAGTATAGCATGGGACAGGAGAGTCATCATTTCCATGGTTGTTAACCAAAACTATGGATGGAAGAGGCCTTTCCCAGGTCCTCCAAGGCTGACGGAGCTTCATGAGATCCCAAGAAGGTGTGAGGGAGTCCTTGTTCTCCCCTGCCAGGCTGGGCCCACCTCAAGCAGTAACTCCACCATGAAGGAGGAGTTGAAATCCACACCATATACCACAAAGGCAGGACCTACCCTTCACCTCCATCCAGCTTTCTGGAGATGACTTTCTGGAGGCAGCTTTTCCTGGAAAAGTACTTTTTGGATGGTATCGTGGGGAATGTGTGATGTATATGAGCAGAGGAGAGGTGGCATGAGGCGGATGGGTCCTGCTTAGCAGTCTGCTCACATCTTTCTCCCACAAAGAATATTCAGCTTTCTTTGTCTAAAATGTTGAGTGGTTATGAATAGTAAGGATAGACTATCTGTAATTATTTTTAAATTATTAATGGTTTTGTTAGATCCCTTCACTTTTACATTAGGTTTCTGTTAATATAAGTTAAATAAAAATGTACTTCAGTTTCCAGGCAGCTCCCAAATGTATTTTTCATTCTTTCATAACATTACTTCAACTTCTTGATGAGGTGTCCATGATAAAGTTTGCTCCCGAGCCGGCAGACTCCCAGTCCTAATGAATTCAGCAAAAGGCTCGCTGAGCAGGCTCTCATCAGCCAGGCTAGATGGCAAATGAGGAGGCCATCGCTGCATTGTCAGTTAATATACTACCCCCAGCTAGCAGGTGTCATACCCTATTCATAAGAAGGACTGCGGAGGCCACGGGGGTATCATCAAAGACAAGGGGAGAGTTTATCAGAATAACTGAGTTACTTTATTGGCACTTTCCATTACGTTTAGGAGACTCGGGTTGTTACACCAGACACTCCTGATCAGAAAATATCTGCCGAGCTCCGAGCTCAGGGCTCAGACCGCGCAGGCGGTGAGGAGAGGGTTACCGCACGCCTCCCTGCCTGCATCCCTGCCCCAGGAGATGCTCTCAGCCACGGGGAGGGATGTGGCGAGGTGGGGGGAAGCTCNCTGCTGAGAGGAGCGGCGTTGGGGAGAGGAGCGTGCGGAGTTAAACGCGTTGCATTCACCACAAACGCCACGAAAAAATGCCCGGATAAATTATGCAGAGGGATTTCTGGATTTCTTTCAAGTAATTAAGTTTCGATTTCTTGCATTTATTTTAGTGCCAGGAAGCACGAGGCGCCAAGGACGGCAAAAATCTTCATTGATCGTTCCGGGCTTTAAGTTTGACTTCGTGACTTGACTTGGCTTGCGGCGGTGGCAGG
>VZTM01033477.1:34945-57191 GCA_013400555.1 Jacana jacana | reverse complement strand
CGCGCCCTGTCCGGCTGCGGCACCTCTCACCAGCGCGGCGGGGCTCTCCGCGCCTCGCCTTCCCGTTTATACAGAACAGGATCATTTACATAAAGTCCTTAAGGCAAATAACTGTTGGGGCTCTAATTTATATCTGATCGAAAATTAGCCGTCATTATGCGCTCCATTAGCAGCGTCTTTAATGTGCTTCTAAGCACCATTTGTCAAGCGGCTTGTTAATATCCTTCAAGTCTTTAAAGTTGAGAGCTCATTAAAGAGTGCGCTCTGTTATTGATGTAATTTAGATGAGTTTGGAAGAGCAAGTGCGCCGCGGACAACCTGGAAGAGCGGGGAGAGGCTGGGGCTCCCCCCGGGGCTGCGGGAGCGGCACCCGGGCGCGACGGCCCCTCACCGTGGCGCCGGGCTCTAGCCGGGGTCGATTCGGGGCTCGCCTCCCTGCTCAGGCTGGGGCNCTCAGGCTTGGTCGTGGGGTATCCCCCGGTAGCGCGGGGCGGGGGGGGACACCCCTCCAGTTACACCCCTCCAGTTGAGGCGGAGTAAAACCCGCTTTAATGATGTGCAGCCACGACTGTGCTGTCTCTTCCCCCACTCCATCGGAAGAGCATAAAGGCCAATAAATTACCTCCGCTGCTTATCTGAAAATCCATCTATTCTGTCGGTTTTTTTTTTCCCTCCGCTGGCGCAGATCGCGTTGATTCAACCCGATGAAGCCGCCCCATGAGGTCGCGCTGCCGGGGAGCGCCCGTTGCCCCCCCTCCCCGCCACCCCGGGGCTCCCTCGGTCCTGCGTGGCGGAGGGTCCCGGCTGCCTCCGGAATCGTCCTCCTCCCCTGAAAACCGGGTGGGGAGGGGGAAGTCCCGACTGAGCTGTGCGTGTCCCCCCCTCCTCCTTCCCCGGGCGGTGCGGAGCGCGGCGAGGGGTTTGCGGGGAGGGTCCTCCCCTGCGCCGCCTTCCCCGGGCTTCCCCCGGGCGAAAGCAATAAAGCGGGTAATTAGACTGCTAAAGACGGATGTAAATAACGGGCAGGAGGCAGCGGTGACAGCCAGGCGGCGAGGCCGGCGCCCCCCGGGGGAAGGGTCACGGAGGCCCGCAGCGCCCGCCCCTGAGGATGGCCCCCGCTCCCCCCGCGGCACTGGGGCCGCGGTGGGGAGGGCGCCGGCAATCCGTCCCTGAAGGAGAGGACCCTCATAGCGCATCGGAAAGGCTCCTTTGCCCCCGGAACCCCCAGAGTGTATGGGTCAGGGGCCAGGGCAGAGGGGGCTGCGGGGTGGTTGTGTGGGTGCAGGTGTCAGCGGCCTTTTAAACCCCGCTGCGGTCTGGCCAGTCCCCGCCACAAACGCCCCGCCAAGGGCTCTAAACCGCTTTCCGCGCGTGAAAGGGGTATTTACCTCACTGTCTGCTCTCAGGGACACACTGACACCCGTGGGAACGTTTATCTGCTCTCCACCCAGGAGCGCGATGTGTAACCAGCCACACGGCTGCATTCAGCACTCTCCATCTCTTGGGAAGCCAGCCGGGGGGGCGGGGGCGGGTGTGCAGCTCTGCGGGGTGGGGGTGCCTGCAGCCCCCACGAGAGAAGGCTGCTCCAGAAGAGCTGGACACATCGAATTACCGGGCCACCACCAGCTATGTGAGCGCCTCCTAGAGCCACCGCCACTAAACCGGCCCCAAATGCTCCCTGGGCAGAGGAAAAGAAAAACACCTTTAGGACGACGAGTGAAAGTGTCACCCCGGGTAGGCAAAAACGCAAGGCACGAAGTGTTGAATTGTACTTGCAGATGGATTCATAGGTATTACCACCTGGAACGTTACAGGAGGTAGCACAGTGGCACGTTGCTGTGCTCGTGGCTGGCACGCGTTTTCCTTGTCCGTTTGCATGTGGCATTTGGGGATCAAGTCCTCTCAAGGTGTGTGTGGGCACAAACACGGGGCCTACTGGATTTGAGAAGGGCTCATTGCATGGTGGACAGCCCTTACGCGCCTGCTCACTCGAAACCCTCGTAACTTTTCCCTTGCTGGTGGCACCACATAATTTTGGGGGCAGGCTATGAAAGTAGGTGGGATACACGTAACATTGAGAACATCCATTTCTGGGGAGGGGTGGACATTTTATAGGGAGATAGCTTTGCCTGTAACAAAGCCATGCAAAACTTTGTGTCAATCGTAGCTGGGCAAGTCAGCCCATGCCAGAGGGAGAAGGAAAGCCATGGAAAGGCTTTCTGTTATGACAACAACATTTTATGGCAGCAGCAGTTACAGCTTTTAGGCTAGTGAAAATCAGTTCAGTTTCGTCCCTTGTTTTGTTGGCAGAAATGCCGGACATGCAGCAGTAAATGAGCAACGTACAGATCCCGTTCTTACCCCAGTAGTGGCCATGACTCTTGGTGGGTGGGGAGCTTCTGCCAGTGACAGATGTGGCAGCACCCACTGGGCAGCAACACGAAGCCAAAGAAGAAGGTGATGAGGAGGGCTTGCGCAGACCGTGGCGTAATAAAAGCCTCCACCCCACTGGTGCGAGCTCACACATATACTTAAACACAGCAGATGCCATGCAAAAAAAGCAAAAGATGTCACCTTTTGAAATTGTTTATACATCCTGAGTTGTATAATTTTTTTTCCCAACTGAGCTGCATTTTAGAAGTTTTACGAGTACATTCTTAAAATGCAGCGTCTTTAAAACCGACTGTGCATGGAAACGCCTTGCCTGGTGCCCTGACACATAACTCTCTCAAGTTTCTTCTACTTAAATACCTTATATGAAGATGCCCACAAACCTTTCCTACTGGTCCTTCCTCATGGAGAAGGAGCATTGCCGTGAGGGAGACCCAGCCAGGATCCCCTTGCTAATTGATGGAGCTCACCTGTGACGGCTGGGGTGGCTGCCTGCTCCTCATTACCCCACCACCTGATTGCAATTTAAACCACTTGGTAGTTCAGTTTCCATCAACAGGCAGACACAAGGCAGCAGCAGGCCCGAGGTGATGGAGGGGTGATGTGTCTGGTCCTTGTCTCTCTGTCCAGGTTCATCCCTTGTCTGCTCAGAAAAGTGGGGGAAACACCTCCCATGGCTGGGGCGGTTGCATATGGAGAGAGGTGGTGGCAGAGGCACTACAGGCTGTGCCATTGCTGCAAGCTCTGCTGGGGACATTGTTAAAACCCAGTGCTGGCATTTGTGGCAACACCTGTGCTCTAAGAAGAGTATCACCATCCTTCCAGTTCCAGATGGGAACTGTGCAGCTCCCTTCCCGAGCCCAGGGTAGAATCACAGGTCAGCACCTCCTGGCTGTGCCTGCATCAGGAAACTAAGTAAGGTGGCACTGGGCTGGCTGCAGACAGCACTGGCTCTGTTGTGCCAGAGAGCTTCCTGGCACAGCCCTCCCATTGGCAATTGGCTAGGGACAATATGTGCTCCAAACAGGCGGTTTGTTTGTGCCCATGAAGTTTTGGGGGGGGAGGGGGGCGGGGAAGTGGAGGGGCAGGAGCAGTCAGGCAGTGCTGCTTGGCCCCGGGGCTGGAGAACAGTTCCCAGCTGGTTCTGCAGACTGGCAGGGATGCAGCCACCAGAGACCACCCACCACTTACCTAAAGCTTTTTCTCTTCCATAAAGCCTCTTCCCCGCTGGGGAGGCTGGGCTGTGTTTGGCTTGGATATGAAAACCAGTGCCTCTCCCTTCAACCTGCTGAGCTGCTTTGTCCCCGGGAATTAGCCAGCGTTACTTTTAACTCATTGCATAGTCTGGATTAGAGCCAGCCAGCCAGTGGGCTCTTACCCAGATGCAGGTTTGTGAGTCAATGGCACCAGGACTTGGCGAGGTCTGGACCTTGCCCAGGATCTTACCACTTGTCCTTTGGACCAGCCCAGAGTAGCCCCCCGTGCCCACTTTCCCAGCACATGTGCCAATGAGCAGAGATGGGGCAAGCACGGGCTGGAGCCAAGTGGCCACTCTCCTGGGCAGCCCATGGGGATGGTGTACTGGGAAGCCCTGGGAAGACAGGGAGAGGGTTTTACTTTTTTAGACAGCTGTTCAAATGTTTTCGTTTAATCAGCCACGGTATGTACGCCTCCGTTAAACAGCTGGCATCTGAGCTGAGACGCAGGGATGTGTAATTTTGAGTCCTACCTTTCTGTTTCAAAGCTGTCTCGTTTTGAGCACTTTGATCCAAAGACTAAACTTATTGTGGCATATTTATGTATATGACATTTTAATTCGCTCCCTTATTTATTTATTTTTGCAAAACACATCACTTACCAGTGCCAAGGCGGCAGTGCTCTGTGAAGGAAAACACACGGTCCAAACTCCAACACTTGTGTGTGCTGCAATAGTTTGACACACGTTGCAGGCTTAAATTGCAAGAGCAGTGGCAATGCTGTAGAAGACAGCATGCAGACAAGGGAAAACCACGTTGGTGGGGAGGGGCAGTATATTTAACACCGTGTGCAGTGGACTGTTTGTTGTGTTGTGGTTTGGTTTGGGTTTTTTTTTCTAGATTTTTCCAATTTCTTTCTGGGTCTTTGTGACAATTCAGTGCTTTTGCCCCTCTCTCTGGCAGTACCAGAGTGCCTTAGCATACTGATCCCCACAACACCCCCAGGAGACAGAGGAGCACTGCTACCCCACCTTACAGCAGAGGAAAGCAGGAGTTTGGGCTGGATGAGGAACTGTATGAATCCTAGGAGAGCACTCAGACCAGGGGACCAACCCTGCTCCATCTGGCGGTGCTCTCCAAAAAGCTGAAGCAGTAGCATCCTTGAATATCTAATGTGATATGCCCAGTGAAACACCCATTCACCTCAAACTGCAGGTTAAAGTGGTTTATTTCCCCAGCAGCAGCACAGCAGTCGTTTTTAAAGCTCAGCCTCAAGGGTACCGTGGCAGGGAGGCAGAGTGGCAGTGGAACAGCAAAAGCTGACTTCCCTCAGATTCAGGTCTTTCGGTTGGGTTTTCTGGTGTCAAATACGGCAGAAACTCCAACCGATGTTTTCCCCAAGCCTGGAGCATTAGTAAAAGCCCTTGCCTGGGGCAGGCTTTCTGATACATGTGTGATTTTCAGCCTTTTCCCTTGTGTGGGACACACATGAGGTCTGTCCTCTCTGTCAGCTGCTTCACCTCACAAAATTTGTGGGGATATATTCACAGTTAAGTCCTTTCCCTGTCAGTTCCATTGGTTTGAAGTGGGCAAAGCATTTTAAAGCCAGTCTGAGGCCAGGGGAGGCAGAGACAGGTACAGACGGGGACAGCCATGCAGACTGTGGTCTCCCAGGCCCCCGTGAGGCAGCCAGGCTCCCATCTGTGACTAAGCTACCTGAAGAAGAGCTGCTGCTCAGGTGAACGTTTCAACACCCAGGGTACCTCCTGTCCCCCAGCCGCTCCTATTGCAACAGCTCTCCCCCTCCCAACTGAATGCAGCTCTGCTCTGAGACCAGCTTTAATTGAGTGGGTCCTGCACATACATGAACATGAACAGCCACATTATCCACATGGAAATGGACATTTCATTGCTGTAGTAACATTGTAAACAGCTTCATCAATGGTTTTAGAAGGTCTTGGACTTCACATTAGGAGAGATCTGACTAACGTTAAGATTTAACTGAGAAAACCCAAAAGGTTAAATTGAAAAAAACATGAAGTTGCTCCTTCAAAAGCAACAGAGGCATTGCCAGGGCTAGTCAGTTCTCACCTTTAGAAAAGGCTCTTTAATTCATACACCTCCAAGTCCTGAATCCCTGGGAAGGAAGCACTGACATCAACCCTTCCTTCACTCCTCCAGATCCTATCTTCCCTCCTTTGCCCTTCCAAATATGCCTGTGAGTGTTAATGAGCAAGTTTTCCTGCCCAGGGGAAACTGGCAGCTGACCTGGCTGCTGACACTGGGCTGCTCCGTGTGAGATCCCAACTGGGTGGATGTGTCAGGCATGACAACCTTTGTCCTTAGTTAAGAAAAAACAGAAGCTGTTTACAACAAAATGGTTTATGATGTAATGGCAGGAAAAACACCTGTAAGTACAACCAAACAATCGATGTGGTTCATTTTCAACCCAGGCTATCTAGAAAGACGATGATGCTCCACTTTTCCTCTCATATTTCCTCTCATTTCAAAATTACAAGCCTATTCTTGATCCGGGAGAGCATTGTGCACCAGATTATAGAATCACAGAATCCTTTAGGTTGGAAGAGACCCTTGGGATCATTGTGTCCAACCATCAGTCCTACTCTTCAAAGTTCTCCCCTACATCATATCCCTTAACACCATATCCAATTGACTCAAACACATTCAGGGATGGAGACTCAACCACCTCCCTGGAGAGCCCATTCCAATGTCTGACCACTCTTTCTGGGAAGAATTATTTCCTAATGTCCAGCCTAAACCTGCCCTACTGCAGCTTGCAGCCATTCCCTCTTGTTCTATCACTAATTACCTGTGAGAAGAGACCAGCACCAACCTCTCTACAATGCCCTTTCAAGCAGTTGTAGAGAGTGATGAGGTCTCCCCTCAGCCTCCTCTTCCTCAAACTAAACAGTCCCAGATCCCTCAATCACTCTTCATAAGATTTATGCCCCAGGCCCTTCACGTTTCGTTGCCCTCCTCTGTACTCGCTCCAGCACCTTGATATATCTCTTGTGTTGAGGTGCCCAGAACTGGACACAATACTCAAGGACACAATACTCAGCCTCACCAGTGCTGAGTACAGGGGGACAATCACCTCCCTACTTCTGCTGGTCACACTATTTTTTATGCAAGCCAGGATGCCATTGGCCTTCTTGGTCACCTGGGCACACTGCTGGCTCATATTCAGTCACTGGTCAACCAGCACCCCCAGGTCCTTTTCTGCCAGGCAGCTCTCCAGCCACACTTCCCCAGGCCTGTAGTGATGCATGGGGTTGTTGTGGCCCCAGTGCAGGACCTGGAACTTGGCCTTGTTGAAGCCCATGCCATTAACATTGGCCCATTGATGTGATCTATCCAAGTCCCTCTGTAGAGCTTCCCTGCCCTCATGCAGATCAACACTCCCCCTAACTTAGTGTCATCTGCAAACTTACTGATGGTGCTCTCTATATCCTTGTCAAGATCATCAATAAAGACGTTAAATAGAAATGGCCCCAGTACTGAGCCCTGAGGAACACCACCTGTGACCGGTCTCCTGCTGGATTTAACTCCATCGAGCACCAGTCCTTCCAGCCAGTGCTTGACCCAGCAGATCATATGCTCATCCAGGCCATGAGCAGCCAGTTTTTCCATGAGAATTTGGTGGGGGACAGCGTCAAATGCTTTTCCAAAGTCCGGGTATATTATGTCCACTGTCTTCCCCCCATCCAACAATTGGATCATGTTGTCATAGAAAGAGATCAGGTTCGTCAGGCAGGAAAATACGATGAACAAGCATCTCAGAACATGTGTAGTTCTTTATTTTTGAAGTACCTGTTGGCATTTTTCACTGGCGTTTCATCACACCTCAATCTTCTTTTGACTGAGGCAGAATCACTCTCACACTCTGTAAAACAACATCACTACCTTGCACTGTAGGCAGTGCACTCTAACTAAAACACACACATGCAGCCACATCTTTTTGTGTGTGTGTGTCAAATAACTCTGCAACACCGGCTGTATAACAGTGTCACATGTATTAGTCATCGGATTGCCCCACTGACACCCCGAGGTTAGAAGCACTCTGCTTTCTGAAGCTGAAAATGCTTCTGGAGAACAAAACTGCCAGAAGAATGTCTATTGCAATTACAAATCTAAACTGAATACGCAGTATTATGGCCTTTTCAATATTAAATTTCTGTGGCAGGGTTTTCCACTCTGCACCGTTTGGTCATGTTGGGACAATTTGTTAAATAATTTAGAGGCACTTCATCATGGAACATATTTGAGGTGATTTACAGTTCAGTCTTTTAGCAGCACACCTGTAAACTGCTATAAATAATGCTAAGCCCTATTAAAGAGATATCAGGGTGCTTCCAGGCAGAGAGAATTAATGGGGAGGCAGTTGTGGATGGTACTGGGTAAAAGTGCTACCTGTTTACAACTGATCGGGTTGCTTTGATACACAGATCCATGAGCGCACCCTACAGCCAGGCCTGAAGATGAGGATGGAGTTTCTGAAGGCCAGAGTTTGGTGGGCATTTAGCAGCAAGCTGGTTTGCAGAGATCAGTGACATTCTAGGCTTAAGTCCCTCTGTTTTTCTTGAGGGTGTAACGCAACTGTTTGCCACAAAGTTAATTGGAAATAGCTCACTGTTTTCTCCTCTGTACCATTTGTTCAGCGGGCATACAAGATTAACAACAAAGGAAGGCTATGAAGCAAAGTAGACAGACCAGAATCCCAGGCTACAATAGTATAGAGCAAATCCCGCTATCTCAAAAGTTTCCAACACCTGAAAAATAGGGAAAACAGTTGTGAAGTCAAGAATAAGTGCAGATAAACAGAACTTGCCCACTTTTCAAAGCTCACTTCAAAGTTTGCTCACTTTTCAGCAGTACAGAATGGTTTGATTCTTCCTAGCAATGTAACCACACAATCATTTTGGAGACTGGGATTAACTTTGGTCAGCAAGTGGTTTCAGACAATCAGAGAAAAGAGACTGTGGTTCCTCATAAAGAAGAAAGTGTCCGTGCCACCTTTTTGGCAGGCAATGTGAGGCGTGGGTGAACGAGCTTCTGCAGAACACTACGTTAATCAAAATTGTGAAGACAGAAGAGACAATTTAAATTAAGGGGAAGAAGGAAACAAAGGAGTACAGTGGGGAAAGTGGGGAAGAAAGTGCCAACGGGAAGGGAATACAGTAGGCTCAAAAATCTCAGTTTTACTGTAATTTGTATTTGGGTCTTGACCCAAAGTTCTTCTGCCGGCAAGTGAGATTCTGACTTAGTTTTGGTGTGAATACAAATCTAACCTGGACAACAGATTTTTTTTTTTTTTTTAAATTCTGCATATGTAACAAGGTGAGAAAAGAGGCTCAAGCTCCTAATCAAGAAACAGGTCATGGCAAAACAGCCAAAATCATGGAAAGTACTTATGCCCCAAATGGGTCATGATTACGCAGTGATGCGAAAGAACAGCTAAATAGGACAGGATCTCTTTAAACTATGAAGTAATTTTTTTCAGCTCATAGAACCACTATGACTATTTGTCTTTCAAAGGTGTTGAAGAAGCTTTGCAGGTGGAAATTCAAAAGGCCTAAGTATAGCCATCAGGAAGCAAAGACGTGAAGACACACAACTCAGGGCTACCACATGCAGATTTTTAGTTAAGCTTGCAATATCTGGAGGGGCTTTGAAGCCTTTACTTCAGAAGTGACGGTCTGAGAATTGCAGCTTCCATTGCAGGAAAGCTGTTGCAGGAAGGAGCTTTAGCATACACCCTGAAAAAAATTCAAAGGCTCAGAAACCAGAGGAAAAAGTAAAAGGACTTCAGCATGTCTTCACTGACTGCAGGTCTCAGGAGGCCTTCTTGATCTATACAATGATTTGAGATTACACTCATGATGATCATATTTAAAGCAGACTATGTACACATGCTGGTCTCACAAAAGATGAGAGGAAACCTGAACTCGTACATGAAACTTTTTGTCCATTCGTACGGCTCTGTGGAGCCACTGTAGCACTACATCAGGCAGAGGAAAGCTTTGCTGGGTTGTGGAGGATGAATTCGCACAGAAGAATACATCACGCAGCACAGCCTTGTAGCAGGTGTAGGACCTCTCCTCTGTGGGGGAGCAGCTGGTACTCATCAGATGTGGCCACCTCCTGGCAGCTGTGTGCAGGGCCAAATGCTCTGAGCTTCTCCTGGGATTTGGCTGAACTGAACTGGCTCTGTTTTAGAGGTGTGAAAGCCTCTTTCTGGCTCACTTAGTTGATGCTGCCACAGGCTCATCATGTGCAGTCCAGGAGTCTGGCCTTGATTTCACATGCTCTTTCAGCTGATGAAGACCACTATGTATTTCCAGCACCTTTTTCCTTTGAAAAAATAGTTAACTCCACTCTCACTCACAGTCCTGAAGATATTTAACTCATGTCTGATATTAAGAAACGTACAACATGGACTGCAGAAATGAAGCACACCATCTGATGGTGAGATTAAACCCAGCAGATTTCAAGGGAAAGTGCATTGTCTCACTGATGGAAATACGGCAGCTCCCTACAGTGGGATGTGGGATCAGGGGGAAAGAGAGCGGGTGACTAAGGCAAGCAGACTTTGGACAAATATATTACTTTAGGTTTTTTATTCTTTTATTTCACTAACCCTTAACAGCTTGTTTTTCATTCACTTTGCACAAACTACCAAGTTTTCCAGCACAGATGGTCTCACAAAGTAATTTTCTAGGCAGATTCCACTATTCTGCAATTTTCTAATCAAAAAGGAGGGAAAAAACCTAGAATACGACTTACATGACTGCCCCCAACCAGTAAAACTGATTGAACATGGCCTGCTTGTGGGTGGTTGGACCCGTGTGCAGCTTGTGCCAGCACAGCACTCCTGGTCTCCAACTACTGTGCCAAGCCTGGTTTCAAGGTACAAGTTATCTCAGAGATGGTTGCTAGCCCTAACATCTTACAGTCTAACTGGCTCCTACTGTGCGTAAAGTATTCATACTTACCTTGGACATAGAATCATAGAATCAGATAGGTTGGAAGAGACCCTTGCGATCATCAAGTCCAACTATCAGCCCTACTCTACAAGTTCTCCCCTACANCAGTGCTGAGCACAGGGGGACAATCACCTCCCTACTTCTGCTGGTCACACTATTTTTTATGCAAGCCAGGATGCCATTGGCCTTCTTGGCCACCTGGGCACACTGCTGGCTCATATTCAGTCACTGGTCAACCAGCACCCCCAGGTCCTTTTCTGCCAGGCAGCTCTCCAGCCACACTTCCCCAGGCCTGTAGTGATGCATGGGGTTGTTGTGACCCAAGTGCAGGACCTGGAACTTGGCCTTGTTGAAGCCCATGCCATTAACATTGGCCCATCTATTCAGTCTATCCAAGTCCCTCTGTAGAGCTTCCCTGCCCTCAAGCAGATCAACACTCCCACCCAACTTAGTGTCATCTGCAAACTTACTAATAGTGTTTTCTATATCCCTATCGACATCATCAATGAAGATATTAAAAAGGAAAGGCCCCAGTACTGAGCCCTGAGGAACACCACTTCTGACTGGCCGCCAGCTGGATTTAACTCCATTGAGCACCACCCTTTGGGATCGTCATTCCAGCCAGTGCTTGATCCAGCAGATCGTACGTTCGTCCAGGCCATGAGCAGCCAGTTTTTCCATAAGAATATGGTGGGGGACAGTGTCAAATGCTTTTCTAAGATCCAGATATATTATATCCACTGTCTTCCCCCCATCCAACAATTGGGACATATTTCCTGCCCCTGCCAGAATCACCTTTGCTGGCTCAAAAGTCTGTGTTTCAGGAGATTGACCTGGCTTGGTCCAGGCTGGTTTCACACAAGTGTTATCCACTTTGGCTAATGAGAACTTCCCCTGCAGGCACATCAGTAACCCTCATTCATGGTGTTCCCCCTTAGTTATACAGGAATATGCAGTGTGCCAACATGGATTGTATTGCTTCTGTAGAGCCCTGAGCTCTGGTGCCGTGGCAGGCACACAGCCACTCGGCTGACCTACAGCTATCATTTGAGAAATACCAACACCTGCACATAAGGGAGCTGCCAACTGCTGCTAGAGCCTCTGTACAACCAGCACAGGAGCACCTACATTTTAGAAGCCCATGTGGGTGTTCACTCACCACTGGCTCTGTGCACATGATCCTCTCTGCTGCTGCTGGCAAGGCCAGATGCACCCCTCCCTGTCCCTGAACAGGGTACGCTACTGCTGGGTGTCAGCAAGGCAGGAAGAACTCAAAGGGCCATAAATCCTTGTCTCTTTCTGCTTAGCTGTCCCCATCTCAAGCAATTGTTTAGCCATTTCTGCCCAATGCACTGCAAGGTATGAATGTATTGGTGATATTGCTCTCCCAGAATGGAGGTTTGTAGAGGCAAAGTAAAAGCAAAGGCTATAATTCATCAAAATATTCTAATATCACAGAACTCCTCTGAGAGTATCAAGGCTCAGCAGATGTGAAAACTCATTGCAATTCAGAATGTAAAAGTTAAAGGGGCTGCTGAGAGGGATTGGAGCCTAGAGACAGAAGTTAGGTAAGTCTGAACTTCCCTTATCATAATATCTCCCTCACCATGCTGAGGGAGAGCTCTGTGAAGGTGTTTTTAGAGGCAGCGCTGTGGTTAAATCCAGATTCAAGCCACTTGGATTACAAATGGTGAACTTGTAGCCAGATGGGGCAATGTCTTCTGAAACAGTCCAGGAAGCCCAAGGGAGCAATGTTGCCTGGCACAGAATATCTAACTTAATGTAGGGGGTAGCAACCTTTCAAAGGTGATACACCTCTATATATAGACATACATTGTCCAAAAAGGAGGCTAAATGTGCCAGTTATGAAAGCTGGTGTTGAAGGAAGCTGCCTCTCAAAGACGAGGCTTCCCTCTCATCAGTCTGTCTGGGGTAGGAGATCTCAGTCCTAGCTGGGTTCAGAGCTGAGTGAGAGCCAGGAGCTATTGCTGCTCCCAGACGCTACTCTGAGGATGCCCAGGTTCCCAGGCCCTGGGTCTTCCAGGTACTACTGAAAAATCTGCTGGCCACCAGTTTTCTGTCTACCCATACAGCAGGGTGCCACTCTGCAGAGCTGGCGAATGGGTAGCTGCTGGGACAGCTTGAGACTTTTCCTCCCCCTCTCTGTGATCTTACAAAAAGCTGAGCAATTTTTCTGGAGCTGCACACCCTCCAGTTCCAGAGACTTCAGGCAGGGCCATTGTCAGCACTTCAGATCTCACCCAGGTTTGCTGTGCTTGAAAGCTGCTCTTGCTGCAAAGTTGTCTGTCTGCTTCTCATGTGGTAATGAAACAAGCAGGTAACTTAATTGTTAACCTTGTGAAACAAACCTACTCATTCATCAGGGACCAGGAGGGGGGATTTTAGTTACTAAATTGCTTTCTCACTCATTGCAATGAATTCCTCCAAGCCATCCGTGCAGCAAGCAGGTATGAATCTGTGATTCACTTTGTCCCTCCCACAGATGAGCCAGGATTAAACAGCAGGCTTTCAATTAAAGGCACACTCACACCTTCTTCTCTTTCTTCTCTTCTGCTAAATAGGCTTGAGAGCTCATGTGACCAGCAGCCATTCTGGACTTTTGTTCTGTAGTTTTGAAAACCTAAACCTTAAATGTTTAGAAAGAGAAATCCTAAGATTAAACTCCTGGCAACGTGCTTTGCCATCATAGCCGCTGGGCTCCTTTACACTCAGCATCACTCTCCAGTGTTATGTCTGTATCAAAAGAAGACACACACGTGGAAATATTCATTAACATGTTTGTTTATCTTCAAAGACAGCACATACATTCTCCCTACTTGTAAGCCAGAGTGTGGCAACTACAGAGATACCATGAAGCTATGCTGTCAAACAAGACACAGTTTGGGAAAAAAAAAACATCAGTCCTCATTCTCTTCTTTGTAGGAGCTGTCTTCAGAAATACCTGACTGAATCTCAGTACAAAGTTCTGGATGTTCACCACTTCTGAAGGCTGATGAGTTCTCACCTTGTGTAATAGCTGAATTTCACATAACTACTTCAGATTTTAACCTATTTATTGCATTTTTACATGCATATTATTGTTTCTTCCAGTTATGTTCTACTTTTTCCTAGCAGGAAACCAAAGTGTGGCTTTAGTAATACCTATCATCAATCTTATTTATTCCATCTATTTCTAGGTAATTATATATAGTGTGTTTCTTCGTCTATATTCGGATGGCCTATTTAGAGATGAATGGATTCCTTCCACAATGGCAATGACCTTTATGTGACTCAAACATTAATTTTCTAAATGGCTTCACAGGTGAAATACCTTATATATCATCATAATTAACAAGATATACCCTATTAATGGTCAGAAAACATGCTTTTCATAATTATAAACAGAATCCTTTCTGAGGTACAACCTTCCCCTATGAATTGTTAGTCAATACCATCTGATACATCCACAGTTAAACCTACTAAAACCCTATTCAAAAACCAGTTTAATTGCCAGGCTTGCATATCTTAGGCACCCTCAAGATGTAGATTTTTAGAGACATCAATATTACACTTCAGAACTATTCAGAGATTCATCTGCTGTAACATGCTTGACAAGTCTTTGATTTGAAACAGACAACTAGCATTATCAGCTAAATTGATTTACCTGCTCTCCTAACTTCATTAAAGTCAACTATGCCTCTAATTTCTCAGAACACAGAAAAACTTGTAACTGCAATTCATACTCTCTCATGAGTCCTCCTTTCTGACTGCAAACTCTTAGGGATCAGGATATTACAGGGTCTCTGGAAAAACTTGGAGGAGGAATTGCAATCATAATGAACCAGGCAGAAAGGGGAATAATTCTGTTCCATGTGAGGAGCTCCTTAAAGAAATTAGAGTGTTTCTCATGTAAAGAGTGGAAGGACAAAATTTCCACTATACTACTTTGAGCTTTGATCTCAGTAGATCTTATGAGCAGGACAAGAGATCAGCAAAGAAAAGTGATGCTGGAAGAGGCATTGGTAATTCAGCAAGTGGTGATTTTTCTTCTAAAGACCTATCGAGTTGATACTGTGGCCAAGTACTGGTGAGCACTGTGCCTTCAGCTGGATCACACAAGGAGGCCTGCCCGTGGCCCATGGAGCTCTGACCATTTCAACAACTGAGAGGTTTATTCCAGGATCCTGTCCAAAGTATAATGTACAGAACAACATTCTGCCTGAACCTCCTTGCTATGTTAATTTGAAGGGGAAAGCAGAGGCTTTGTTTTCCAGCTGACAAAGTCTGCAAGGAGCAGAACAACGCTTGGATTCTGCGGGACAGTGACTCGTCAGACAAATCATTACTGGGATGGGAGGCAGGTTCATTTAGCTCAATAAATATCATTTCTCCCAAAGCTTCCTTACTCTGAAGAACACAACTTGCATTTACATTATTAGAGGATGCTCAAAGTCCCCTTATTTTTATTAAAAGCTTTATAACTAAAAAGCATTGCTAAAAAGTAGGGGAGGGCTAATGCTCTAGGGGACTAATTTGTGACCATTTTTTTCCCAAGCATACAAGAGTTATCACGTAGTAATGAGTGCACATTGGCAGAACACAGTGATGATCATGGATGCTATTTAATATAACTGCATAATAACTTTTGAGACACATACACAGAATGCTCAGCTGTTGCACAAATGTATACTGTGCCTTGAAAAATTGATAATTGTCCTTTCTAGAACATCTGCTTGGTTTATGTTACTCTGTACATTTTTTTTTTTACTATGAAGGATAAATTCAAACAGTCCATTTCTTTTGACAATATTCTGATAAAAGAAATTCCAAGCATCTATAAATAGCAGCCTCTTACAAGCAGTCATGCTATACTTATCAAGATTGGAAGAGTTTGCAGATTAATGCCATTTTCAGATATTTGCAAAATTGTGCTGGTTTTATAATTTTTTTTCATCTTTCATATCAGTAGCATTAAAATATAAGCAGTAAACTGGAAACTGCTATTGTTTATATTTAATTCATGGTCCTGTTTCTCCTCCTGGTTTTCCTAAAATGTTTTCCTCTTTTTAACACTCAGTAAAGAGATTTGTATGTTTATGCGTGTGCATAATTGCATGTAGGAACGTTCCTATGCAAGTTTTCAGCCTTATAAAAACATTCTAAATGAACATTGTTGTAATAAGCTTGTTTTTTAGAGAATGAAGACCCCTAAGTAAAAGAATAAAATTATTGAGGTATTTGTATTTACATTGTGTGTACACAGCATCTTAATCAAAAATGGTCTACTAAGCTAGCTAATGACAGGTTTTTACTATACCTTAAAGGAGAAATCCTATTGCCACATGTCAACCAATTACTGAAATTGCAATCCTGAAGAAAAAACAGTGAATTGAGTTATTACTAGGGTAAAAGCTATTGCTTGCTCAAAGACTGTCATAAAAACTGATTACGGGTCTAATGGACCTTGCTTCAAACTCCAAATCCAGAAACCTCTGTTCAAAGAAAGGAATGGTTGACTATTGGCATTCAGAAAGCTTTGTTTATGTAGTTTGAATGAACAGGTCTTCTAACACATGAAATTATGAAAGATTGCATCAATTTTCCTAATTAAAATTCAAAGGTTGCAAATTCTGCTTTTACGTATAGTTTGCAAAGTGATAACGACCATCTTCTTTCCTCTATCTCTTCTTCAGGCCAACAGTGATGGTAGTGAGGGAAAATACCCTCTGAGGACTGTGAAGATCACATGGGTCCGACTGCTGTGGGTCATGTGGGGAACTCCCTGTTAAGAGCTTCATCAGCTCAAAAGGGGAGACAATTCTCCACAAGTTCTCCAAAATCAGTGCTTCAGAGTATTTATCAAAAAGAATCCAGGCAGAATTTTAGTTTACCTGATTTTGTGAATGAACAGAGGTTTTGCTAAAAGGGGAATTTCAGGTTCAATTCTGAAAATGTGACATACAGGTATTCTACCAGGTGGACATTCATCGTTAAATACAATTGTTTCAGCTGTGTCTATAGACTGATGTTGCACTTGAGACAAACAATGGCATTTCAAATTCTTTGATTGTACAGGCTGTCAGCGGTTTCATGAGTGTGCTCAACCGGATTTTAAACAAACTTAATTGTGTTTTGGGTCCAAACTGCGTTATAGAGTAGATCAAAATTGCACCACAGTGTGCTACCCAGGCTGGATCTATTCTATTCATGCTAGAGTTGAACTGTAACTTCTAAGCACAGAGGCTAAAATCACTGATAGCCCTATGAATAAGGCATCGAGCTTGTAGTTATTTTTTTTCTGAAAGGGACAATAATCTGGGATTTAAAGGAAACTCTCCAGACACATTTAGAAGCTGATCCTACGAAGCATCAAGCATCTTGGATTCCTGTTCAGTAGGCACAGAGGGTGTTTAATATCTTAAAGGAGGATCTTGACACTTTGGAAGACTATAAGCTTTAAGGGCACAAAGTACAAACTTTCTATTCTATATTACTTTTTGTCTTTTTTATTTAATTTAATGACACCAGTTATTTTTGATAAAAACATGCAACACATAGTGAAGCCACACTTCAGTCAACACAAATTAGAGCTCTTAGACATCTTTACTGCAACATTGTGCTCCCATTTAAATGACAAAATTCCTACTGAAATTCCAACTTTGTTGCATGACTCTTCAAGGCACCTATCAACTTCTCACTAGGTAAGCAGACATTCTCTATAATGAAAAACAGCAAATAAAAAAATAACAAATGTTATAAGTGTATACATACACTTTGATATCTACATATTTTATATTAGGGTTCATCATCTGGTTAATACATTTGTTTCTGTCTCATAGGCTTATTTCTGTAAATTAAAAGCAATTACATGATCAAAGGCAATTAAATTCTCAAACTGGGAAAACAAGTACAAAATCTGAAGGAAGTGTGAATTTGTTCATTTAGGAGCAGGAAAGATACTGATATTTGGACAAAGTGATACAGAGATGTGGAATTGCCTGCCAAAATCAGGTTTAATTTTGATACTAATGACATCTTGCAAAGATCTGCATATTGATATAAAGACAATGAATTTAGAGCAAATACTGTACCAGAAAGGATCTATAACTGGTGTCTTTGGAAGAGGCTCACAGAGGCATTGAAGGATTTGTTTCTTTATGAGGTTCTGTTATGAAAAAAAAAGAAAAGAAAAAAAGTGCATTAGTGCTTTACAACATCCCAACGTACTTCACAGTAAAAAAGCCTAGAAGGTTTATTTGGAAAACATGTAATACATTAAAAAGTCACAAGAGAAAGCAATTTAAGACAACACAGAAGTGAGTCTTATAAGATATAATCCCAGAAATACAGAACTGACGGGCATTTCTGTTCTTATTTCTTGCACTCCTGTGCAGCACCAGGTTGGGTTTGCAGGATAGGTTGAGGTGGGACCACCTGGGCAGCCAAAAAGGAAGATGTGTCTAGGAGAAGATGATAACAAAGACAGCACTGAAAGATGGTAGGCAGTAAGAAAGCTATCCAGGGGAAGAAGTGAGCAATGCAGAATGTGAGAGCAGGGTGAGAAGGTTGGGTAAGTAAGGCTGCTGACACGTCTCAGTGGGGTTGTTCTAATGGGGTGTGATCAAAGAAGCAGGTGGCTGGAAGGCATTGGCTTAATTCCATGCCTTTTGGCAGCCACACACTTCCTCTGCTCCCGTGACTTGTGATGCTCAGCCTTGCTCTTTCCTTGCTCCATTTCTGCACCAAGCTCCCACGTCCTAGCTGCACTTTCTGTCTGCTCCCAGTGACTCTCCAGCAACATACCTCCCTCTGCCTAGTTACAACCACACCATTCCTTGGGGACTGTTTTCTATTTTGGGAACTACTGATCTGGTTCACCTCTTAAATGAAGAAAGTGCACATATATCTAGTCGATCCCTGACATCTATTTGTCAAATCTATTCTCAAAGTCTTCTGATGAAGGCTGTTTCACAACACTCCTAATCTCTCTGTTCCAGTGCTTCACAATCTTATAGATCAGTTTCTTCTCTAATACTTAAGATAAATATTTATTGCAAATTAAGTGTTTTTTTTTTTCTCCTTGTTCTACCTTTGGTGGTGTTTTGGTTTCAGCAGGGACAGAGTTAATTTTCTTTCTAGTGGTTGTTGTGCATTCAGATTTGGTATGAAAGGAATGCCAATAATGCATATTGTTTTAGTTGTTGCTAGGCAATGTTTATACTACTCGAGGACTTTTTTTCAGCTTCCCACAGAAGCTGAGAAGGAGCACAGAGAGAGCAATAGAATGGCCAATGGAATATTCTGTACAATAGATATCGTGCTCAGTATACATCTGGGGGTTGGCCAGAGGGCAGGAATCCATGGTTACTGCTCCAGGCAAGCTGGGCAATCAATTTACTGGGTGGTGAGTAATTTGTATTGTATTACTTTAACTTGTGTATTTTTTTACTATGATTATTGTTGTTGTTATTTTCCTTCTTCTGTTATTGTTCTATTAAACTGTCTTTATCTCATAAGTTCTTTCCGCTTTCCTTTTCCTTTCCTCTCCTTTTATCACTCTTTACCCTTCTAAGCGAGAAAGGGGAAGACTGCATGAGCAGCTGCGTGGTCCCTGCTGCTGGCTGCAATTAAACCACAACAGGTAGACATGAAGAGCAAAGGAACACCATCCTCTTTTATAATCACTCCTTAGAGTTCGTAAGACTGTTTTCCTTCCTCTAATCTCCTCTTTTTGAGATTTAAGAAAATGCAATCTCTTCAACATTTGACAGGAGCTCTTGTCTTCTGACCTCTGCATAATCCTTGGCTGGATCCTCTCAGTTTGTCACTACCTCTTTGCACTGTGATACCTAAAACTGGACTCTGTGTCTCTCAGTCACAGCAATACCAATGGTGCTTATATGGCACCCTAATTTAATTCATGTCCAAAATAAAGACATTAATCCAGTTATGGTGGGGATGAACAATAATGTTCAAAGCAGTGTCTCTGTCAGTACAATGTTTGGAAGAGATGTAAACTACTGGGCCACTCAAGACTCAATAAAATTTATGTTTCATCATATCACGGACTTTTATTAAGTATAATTCCTAACTAGGACTTCATCCATAGTTGTATGCCAGTAAGAGTAGGATAAGTAAATCTATGAAGAATATCTGAGAATTACTCTATGTTATAAAACGAAATCTCATTTTGTATGAGGGCAACAGTGCACATTAATGCTCTACTCTGTATTTAACAACATAGTTATTCCAGGTAACATTTTCTGAAGCCAGGCCTCAAGTACATCAATGGAAATTCCTTCACTACCAGATCATGTCTAAACAAAAAAATCTAATTAAACCTACTTGAATACAAGAGGCTCTGCTCATGGCTGCACAGTCTATAACTTCTGTTTGGCTCAAGAACTCAAACACCATGAAGCAGCTGAGAACCTCAGTCAATTCAGAAGTGCTAACAAGGAGTCTGAGCTATGGTACCCACCCCAGATTTACTCCAGTATAGGATTACTCTCTCTCCAGTGGAAGTTTATTGTTGAAAAAGTGGTGCAAGTCAGGTGGGTGACTCAAGCCCCAGAGGTAACTAGGTATTTATAATAACGTATGAATTTGCAAGTAAATAAACATAAAAGTGTGTCTCTGTCAGCAATGTACCTTACATACAACGACACATTCAAAAACATCGGGGATGTGTACATGACAGATGAGGAATTACAGCATAAATTGCTTTTCTCATGCACCTTTTGGCCTTTTGCCTTTACACATGGACACCAAGCCATTATTGTCAGATTAACAGTTCTCCCCTCCCAGCAAATATGAAGCGTATCAAGGATAACGGATGGAATGCTGAGCCATAAATGTTTTCTTGGCATTTGTTTGGCCTGTGCTATTTGGGAACAATAAAAGTATCTCATATTCATAATGATAATACATATATACCACCACAGATCACACCATCAAACATTCTCCTTCTATATTATTGTGTTGCACAAAATGCAGAGATAAACATTAATATATATTAATAGTATGTAAATATAATTAATCATAATGGGATGTTCCTGACATATTATCACTGCTGTTGATAAAATATAATTAAAATTGTCTGGTCAAATTTTCGGTGCCGCTAGAATTGACATCTCTGTTCTTGCTGTTTACGTGTGTCTATCTGAAGATTGCTACACTTCTAAAAATCTCATTAATTCATTATGTTCCTGAGAGAAAGCTAATCAGAGTGGTAGTCCTTTACATAATATAATTAGTGAAAAGTCACACAAAAGAATGAAAGCCACACCTGCAAAGACTGAAGCTAAAACGATCACCAAAGACTGAAGTGAAAATGATCACTAACTCCAGAGAGGACGGGAATTCTAGGCACCATCCTCTCCAAAGATTATAAAGAAAATGAAACAGTGCAACACTTGTGTTCCTGAGCTGGCATGCCCAGGTGATGGAAAAGCATTCAAATCTAAGTTTTACATTGTTCAGAGGCTGTTTGACTTTAAAGAACTCCACTGAAAAGCTCCACAAACTGATGAAGAACCCGAAGAAGACTATTGCCTTAGGGAGCTGAAACTGCTTTGAAAAAATAGAAAGGCAGTATTTTGAGGAGACAACAAAAACAAGAATGAGAATACCACGCAGAAAGGGACCCCCAAACCCCAAACCATTTTTCACTGTCTTTTCCAATGAAAGAGTGAAGTAGGATATACCAAAAGTAGGAGTTGGTGGGCTTGGAGACAAAGGAAAGGTTTCTTCGTGCATCACCAAACTCATCCTTGGAACACCCTGCTGCAGGATGCTGAAGATGCCCTAATTTTCTATGGGCTCAAGAATTGACAAGGCAAAGAATGGGAGAGAAGTTGGTACCCTCTCCTACTCTTCCTCTACAGCTCGCTTGTATGGCATAAGTGGCATAAAATCCTGTAATACAACACTAATAGAACACCTCAAAGAAAAAACAGCCACAGTGTTTTTACATGTATTTAAGTACACATCTGCAAACAAGACCCTATTTGCAACTGCTGTCAATGTGAGTGAACTCTTACTATATTGTACACACACAAGTAGCAATATAAGGCAATGTAGTGTTTTTATTACCTCTCTTTTCATTTAATACAATTCCATGCATTCAGGCTTACTGTTAGCCAACATGCTACTTTTGTCACAAAAGGGAGAGAGAAAGCAAGACCATCTCACCATATTCTTTACACTCTCCCCATGATTTGGTGGGATTGTATCAAGTCGGCATAATGCAGCTGATGAGATATAACCCATTATTGCTATTTTAAAATTACTTGCATTTTTAAAGGTCATGCAGCTGTTGCCAGTTATATTATCTGTAGAATGCTGTAATGAAGCAGGAATAAAGATAGAGCAGCAACTAATGTGACTGCCAACAAGGGGAATGTCCCACACTTGAAGATCATCCTACTTCTTTCTTTCTCTCGATAAATGAAAATCAATGTGATGCTTTCTTAAAAGCAGATTGGGCCTACACGTTTAGCCATGTATCCTGACTGGGTTCTCTTGGAATGGAGGCAGTCGTACTTGGAGGTTTTATGAATATAAAGATTAATGAATTTGTACAATTTGGGCATGCAAAGCATTTTTATCAGGCATATTCCATTTAGAATAAGCAGTAAAGCATATATAAGGGTT
>VZTM01033477.1:0-31212 GCA_013400555.1 Jacana jacana | reverse complement strand
AGATTTTTTTTCTCCTTATCTGACTTTAGTTTTACATCTTCTAATGCATCTCAGGCATGAGTGCATCCTCTCTGGCTCAGAAGGTGTAGAAGAAGCATCCGGAAGATTATTTTCTTTAAAAAGAAAATACAGAATCCCCTACGGAAGTTTTCTTGTGACTGAGGTTTTCTGGGGAGAATATCATTCTCTGTACCAGCTAAAGTCCTCCTCTAAGACTGAAGCAAAGTGCTCCTATTTCTCTCTTAAAAAGCAAAAACAAAGCAACAAATCAGCTGCTGGACATTAGGGCCCAGGTTTATGCAGGCTCCTTGCATTCATAGCGATGACATGGATATAAATACTATGTGAGATACCTCTTCCATGGCCACTTTGGAGATGCTTCTTTGTCTTAGCTTTCCTTGCTGATTTCATGAACAGCGTGGGATCAGACCCACTTCTCTTCACCACGCATTGGGAACAATACTTTTCTTGGTCAAAGCAACACTGAATGTTGGGTTTCTCCCTCTCACTTTTTGGATTTATGGCCATGTTCTTTCAGACAACATGAGACAACTTGAAAGGCTGCTACTTGTATTCTTCCATCTTTACAGATAAGTAGAGAACTCCAGCTTTCAGGCCAGTCATCCGCTTCTTTTGATGAGAAATACATTCACATGAAAAAAACATTACACTGAAAAATGGAAATGGATTTTCTGTTTTATTAGCAGTCAGCATAAGACTTGTGAGCTACTTCAGAAAGTTGTAGAACTATGGAGATTTTTCAGAACGTGCCAGTAGAAGCTAGAATTTAAAAATAAATGCTCTGGCTAGTCTGGGCCCAATCCTTGAGTGATGCACCCAGTGCAGCTTCACTGAAGTCAGCATGGTTATGTCAGCTTTGCCAAATTGCCTCAAAACAGGTCTTTTTAGAAAAAAAATTACTTAAGTAATTTCAAGTTCACTTTAAATTATGCCGTACCGACCACATTGTTTTTCTCTAGGAAGAGCAGAGCTTAGAAACATTCACCAGGCAAACAAATGTCTTCATAAAGTAAAAGATGTCACTCTGCCACTCCACTCCTTGATTGCAGTGACAAGGCTGAGATGAGAACCACCACCGGACACTCTCAGTGTAGCAGAGACTTAATGAGACTGAAGGGATGGATGGACATCTTGGCCTGAGGGAAGGAGACCAGTGACAGTTGATCTGGTTTCTCTTGAACCTTTCCCCCAGCAATAATGCAAGGGGGGGAAAAGTGAGCGGGGTTATTTCTGTGTTGCTGCCAGACTGGACTGTTAAGGGAAGGTTTGATTCAGTCCTGGCCATCACAGAGGCATCAGTGGAGATGGAGGTAGTCACCATTTCAGCTCCAGCTGCTGACAGTTTGAAATGCCTTCCTAAGATGTGGTAAATGATGTGAAGTCTAGAGCTGAGAAATAAGGAAAGAAATTTTCCCTGGGGCGCAAGTCTGAGAGGGATTCGGGCAGATTTTTTTTTTTTTTTTTTTTTTTTAAACTGTTCTCACAATCCAGGAAACCAATTTCGAAATTAACACAGATTTGAAAATATCACAGTTTCCTGAAATTCACAAAGTCAAAGTGGAAGTTAAGATAATTTCAGCTATCTGATAGAGACCTGGGGACCCCACCATTAACAATGCCATCAGCCCCTTTGTTGGAGGAAGTGAGAGTCTCTTTGGAAGCTGGATAAATTCCAAACATNCTCAAACTAAACAGTCCCAGCTCCCTCAATCGATCCTCCTAAGATTTATGCCCCAGGCCCTTAACCAGCTTCCATGTCCCTCCTCCACCACTCGCTCCACCACCTTGATGTCTCTCTTGTGTTGAGGTGCCCAGAACTGGACACAATACTCAAGGTGCGGCCTCGCCAGTGCTGAGCACAGGGGGACAATCACCTCCCTACTTCTGCTGGTCACACTGTTTTTTATGCAAGCCAGGATGCCATTGGCCTTCTTGGTCACCTGGGCACACTGCTGGCTCATGTTCAGCCGCTTGTCGACCAGCACCTCCAGGTCCTTTTCCGCCAGGCAGCTCTCCAGCCACACTGCCCCAAGCCTGTAGCGATGCATGGGGTTATTGTGGCCCAAGAAAAGACTCTGGGCAACAGCAATTTGATAGTTTAACACTAGACCGTACTCAGATGAACCTTTGGTGCTTTGATAGGAAAGGAAATCTTCCTGATAGAAACAATAAATGTGCAGCTTTCTTCTTAAAATCCATGCTGGAATCTGTATGTCCCAATCAAATCACATTCTAGCCTCATCCCAAAGCTCACAAGCTATAATAGACAAAATTCCTTGCTATAAATTAGAATAAGACACCCCTAGATGGAGTTTGAAGAGTCTTCAAGCATAGCCTCGTTCCAGCAGAAGGAATATTTCTTAGGCACAATCTTGCAGATTGCCTTTTTGAACAGCAGTGCCCTAGTTTGATCCTGGTGTGCAAATTCATCTATCAGGCATACATCTAGAAACTGTACTTTGGCTTCTTCTGGGTTCTGTTTAGACTGTACCTATTCTATTATGAACCAGTTAAGAAGCATATTTATTATACAAAAGAATAAACATGCCAATCCTTTGTAGGGGCATTATCTGAGCTGAGCATTGGTTTGTGGTGAACTTGACAGACTGCTCGAGCAGCTTCAGGCCAGTGCACTCAGTAACACGAACAACCCTATCCTTTACAGGCATCTTCAACGATCTCACAATCTCAGTGTGCACAACGGGAGCATGGTGGGGCACACGCAAGCCTGTCAGGCTGATGGCAGCGGGCTGACAGTCTTGGAAAGGTTTACTTGCCTGACTGCAAATCTCTCAACTGCTTGCTGTGGCTCTATTTAATTCTTAATCTTTGTTTCTCTGTTTAATTCTTAGCTGCTTTAGAGACCTGTTGTAACACAGCAGTTAAAAAAACATTCACATGTACCGTCAGACCTCCCCAAAGAGCACTAACTTGACACGTAGGCCATGGCAGCTGGGCTTGGACTACTAAGAAACCTAATCCAGGGTTTCCATCATCTCAGTTGTTGCCTTTCTTTCATTAGTTTGACTCAGCCCCTAATGGATTCAGCTTTATAAAATCAGAAAAAGAGGAAAAGAAAGCAATTTATTCATGTTTCACTAGAGCTCACAGAAGACATGAAATTTCTCTAAAAATGCAAATTATTTTGTGCCACACAAGTGAGACTGGGCAGCTAAAGCTCTTAGAGGAAGGCTCTTTCCCAGTGCTAATGTTTTTATACCCAGTGATTGAATAAATCGATACTTTTATTATCACATCACTTTTACTCTCCTTTTTCTTCAGAAGGATGTATCCAAAGGTACCAAAGCAACCTTTTTAACTCTAAGAAAATTGATTATGCGTGTTAATTTTGTTTTTAATCCCAGACATATCAAAATAAACACCATAGACATGTCTAGCAGAAATCAATATCTCTTAAGCATCAAGTTGCTAAAAACAAGGATTTAGTAAGAATCCAAGATGTAAAAGACTAATGTACAAACTAAGCCCTTATTTATGTAATGTGCCTTTATACAAGCTCAATATAAACCTGAAAGAAACTATTTCAGAAAAGCAGAAATGGTTTACTTGCACTGCATCAAAAATGACCCCATAAGACCTCCTTTACTGAGATAGCCCAGATATTTAATGTGAACATATGTTTTTAAAGGATTTCTTGTCTCATGTCCAGTCATTCTTGTTAATTCATGGGACAGCATACTGCAGATGTGCTCTTTTTTGCGTTACATAAAGCAAAAATTACATTTAACAAGTGTAAGGTTGGTCATAAAAAATAAATAAAAGTAGCCTCTTAAAAGCTGGGAAATCACAAAGTGAAGCTATCAGTCATTCTTATTGAGAAGGGTGAGGACAATGTGAAATAAAACTTGCACATCTATGAACAGACGTTCCTAAAATGCCAGCACTCGGCTGTTATTTCCCATTCTCTATAGGTTGCTTTTATCGGCCCAATATTTCTTCCTTTAGGGTAAGCTGCAATGCACATTTGCACTAGATGACCCTTCTAGTCACGGACTTCAATTTTAATAGTAATGAAACTAAATATTTTGAACTTATCTACAAGTTTGTGCACTTGAAAGATAGAAAACAAAGCCAGGGTTAGTTTTTGTGTGTTCTGTGTCTGGTTAAGAGCTCTAACCTTAACTACATGTTCATTTTAACACTATTATTCTTCATTAATGGAATTGTTTAAAATGCAAATAAAATAACTTTCACAATGATTAGTTTTCTAATACTAATTGAGATCTAAATACCAATTACTATACCTTATCGATACGTACACTATCATACCATTTCTATTGGTATTTAATTCTGTATGGCTTTACTCCTTCCTGAGTGCAGATGAGATAGGCAATACGTCTTCAAAAAGAATATTTTCTACTGACACTAAAGATCTTCACCCTGCATACATCATTTGTAGCCAAGTACTATTCTCCCCAAAAATCTCTTCATAAATTGGCATAAGATGGCATATTCAATGACTTACTACAAGGAATTTCTAATTAGAAGTGACTCTTAGAGATTTGGTACAGTATAAATTCAAGCCAAGACATGGAACCAAAATGACTTGTGAGGCAGTGAGGTCAGATTTCCTTCTGTCAACATGGAAAGGATAGATAGCAAACTTGTTCCTTTGGACCACTCATCACCATTTGACACTACCAAACAATTCTGTCTCACCTCAACCGGATGGATAGAGTCCACAGTAAATCAACAGTGAGACTTTAACACAATTTGAACCTTTCCCCAAAGTGGGCACTCCTACAGTAACCCAATCCCAGCATCAGCCCTCCCACTTGGAAAGCTCCACAAGGATTAAGTCTAAATTTAGTTCTTTGGGTAAAGTCATGAACGGGAAAGAGCAGATTAGACAGTACCAAATGCCAGCAGCACGTGAGTGACTTGCACAGACCAAGAGACTTTGATTTGAAGCACAAGCCAATGTCTCATTTTGATGTGTTTATGTTGTCCATAATGTTGCCTGATTCAGACCAGAAGAACTACATCCATGGAGGCACATCTGCACATTAGCTAAATCACTTCTGAATTTTGGTTGGTCTGTCTTACTATTTATTGTTCCAGATGTCTAAGTGAAATTCAGAAAGAAGAATCATACAGGGGTTTTCTAGGACACTGTTAATTTAGAGATTACTAAGCAAACTCACCTATATTAAAAGTATAGTCTTCTCAAATACACGTAGCATCTTTTTGATATATTTACTTTCACATTATTGTTTGTAATAGCAAAACCTTCACAATTAATAATTATATGGAAAGGTACATTTAGTATGAAAATGGTTTTCGTATTTTGTAGGAAAAACATGTCATAGAGAGCAATATTTACAATTCAGTTCCCTGGGACCTTTTAAGTAATGTTGTAACAAACCAGAGTATTTTATTATAACTTATTCTGAAGTTTAATTACATACACACACACACAAAGGATTTACAAATAAATAAAGACGACATCTACTGGCATTTTAAAAGTAGTTTTAGCAGAGAAGCTTGAATTATGAAATGTGAGAGATTCATTGTTCAGAGTTCTAAATCTGTTTATGGACAACTATACGCTAAGGAAATATCCACTCACTGAAAGCAACGATAAACAAAAAACTTAGTGTGAATTGCATCACGGCGCTCAAATTAGTGTTTCAGGCCTGGACTGAATCCTGACTTTGTTAAACTTCACAAGTCTCTTTATTAGCTACTGTGGAGATTGATACCAAATGGTTGAAATTTTAAGAATCTTAACTGTATTCTTCCATTAATGGCAACTGAACTCCAGTGATTCTAATAAAACATTTTTTGTTTCTAAATTACAGCTAAATATTCTCTATTTTCATATTGTGAAATGTTAGGTCAAGGTTTCTAGCTCGCACTCAAGTCATCAAGGAAATTCAAAACCTTAAAACTATATTTGTGTTCTCAAGATCTTATATGAAAAAAAAAAGAGGGGGAAAGACAAATTTAAACACACTAACTAGATCCTCAATAATCTTAAAACAGACCATAAAGAACTACCTCGAATACAAGGGAGCTATGAAAGGAATTATAGGCTACTCTCCCAAAAGTGAATCACTGAATCAGGCATCAAGGAGTCCCCGAGAATCTCAATTTTTCAGCTTTTCAGTCTACAAGCTCGAATCAATACCCTCTGAAATTTTAGGGTCATAGTCCAACTGTAGCATTCACATAGTATAAACTTGTTCATTGAAGTATTAAGCCTTACCTTACCAGAAGTCCCTAATGCTTTATTTTTTGGGCTACTTCAAAACTTTACTCTTTCAGTTCCTGACCTAAACTTAACAATAAGCAAGTTCATAAAAACTAGTATGTTCTTTTGTCAACATTATCCTTTAATTTAAAAGGTATTCTAACTCGGTGCTTATTCATCTCTGTGTGTGCGTGCACTCCAGTAACTGCAGTGGCCTTTGGAACACACCCCAGGTATTTCATTGTATGCAGAGCTTACACTAGAAAGCTTAAAAAGATATCTGTCTGGGCTTTTTTTTTTTTTTTTTTTAATATGGCATTAGGATGTTACTTAATTAACTTGAAAGCAAAGAGGCCTTATATTTGCAGACAAGGCCTTAATAGAAAAAGGTTATATAATACCCATCTAAGATTCCATTTTTACCTACATACTGTTATGCATTGTTCTTTTAAATGTAGGTCTTGACTATGTAAAGAAAATAGAAAAAACAGGAGGTTTAGGCCACTGTAAAGTGAAAGATTAAAAGTTAAGCTGTTGAAAAACAGACATTCTTTTTCGTTGTTATTTTTTTCCTTTTAATTTTTTTCAAACATTTAAGCAAAACATGACATCTTAATTCAAGCATACATCGGATGCTTGTGAGCAAATTGTCATTGCTAGACCACTCTCCAGCATCTTTGGTAAGTCCTGGGGAATGGAAGAGGTGCCTGAGGACTGGAGGAAAGCAAATGTCACTCCTGTCTTCAAAAAGGGCAAGAAGGAGGACCTGGGTATCTATAGATCAGTCAACCTCACCTCCATCCCTTGAAGAGTGATGGAACAACTTATCCTTGGCACTGTCTCTAGGCATATCAAGGATAAAAGGGCTATTAGAGGCAGTCAGCGTGGCTTCACCAAGGGGAAGTCATGCTTAACCAACCTGATTGCCTTTTACGAAGACATAACCAGGTAGAGAGATGGTGGTAATGCAGTGGATGTGGTCTTCCTTGACTTCAGTAAAGCATTTGACACCATCTCCCACAGTATCCTTGCAGCTAAACTGAGGAAATGTGGCCTGGATGATAGGGTAGTGAGGTGGATTGTGAACTGGCTGAAGGAAAGAAGCCAGAGAGTTGTGGTCAACGGGACGGAGTCTAGTTGGAGGCCTGTATCTAGTAGAGTCCCTCAAGAATCGGTACTGGGACCAGTACTATCCAATGACTTGGATGAGGGAATAGAGTGCGCTGTCAGCAAGTTTGCTGATGCCACAAAAATGGGAGGAGTGGCTGACATGCCAGAAGGCCGTGCTGCCATTCAACAGGACCTGGACAGGCTGGAGAGTTGGGCAGGGAGAAATTTAGCAAAATATAGTCTTGCCTCTCATTAATTAAACTAATTAAATCATAATTAAACTCATTAATGTTTATAAATATGTAAAGGGTGAGTGTCAGGAGGATGGAGCCAGGCTCTTCTCAGTGACATCCAATGAAAAGACAAGGGGCAATGGGTGCAAGCTGGAACATAGGAGGTTCTACTTATATAGGAGGAAAATCTTCACAGTGAGCCTGACTGAACACTGGAAGGGGCTGCCCAGGGCGGTTGTGGAGTCTCCTTCTCTGGAGACATTCAAAACCCACCTGGATGCGTTCCGAGTGACCTGATCTAGGTGTTCCTGCTCCAGCAAGGGGATTGGACTGGATGATCATTCAAGGTCCTTTCCAATCCCTGATATTCTGTGATTCCGTGAAATGTAATTTGGCAAAAAAGTAATATGCTAGCTTTAAAGATACTTTTGTAAAGCTTACACAACACACCACAGAGCACACAACACATCCAAAACTCTGAATTTAGCAAGCATTGAACCTTTATAAACACATAAGGGTCTAAGGATGGGGGGACCAAACCAAACCAAAAAAAACCCCCAAACTATTAAAAAAACCAACCAAACCCCCCAAAAAGGATCATAAGTTGATTTTTTCATTTCTTTCAAATACGTGCCCCCACTTTTTGGGTGACCAGGCAAAACTCTTAGAAGATATGTATCTTTGCTTGTTTGAGTTCTGATGCTTTCTATTGTCTCTCTCCCCCTTTTTCTCACATACCCAAAGACTTCTAGGATAGCTTCACTGAACTATTCTCTCCCTTTGTTTCCCCAACCAGGTTCAATTTTTTCCTCCATTGACTGATGAATAACTAATGCAGTGGTATTTGCCTAAATCAGCAAGCAACACAAAGCCATGTCCCTTGAGAAGAAAATTGCTTCTTCCAATCCCAATTTGGTTCAGATGTTATCTTTAAATTCAAATAACAATACTTTGCTATCAAACTAAACTTAATCTCTGATTATTTAACTAGTGCTGTGAGAAAAGAACTAGGCCTAAAGACCAAATTTCCTGTGAGCAAAGAAATGCAGGGAAGAGATGGAAGAAAGCCCCGAAGATAGCAAAAATGTGAAAAGAAGGATGAAGGAAGAGAGTGGAAATGGTCATGAACAAGAGAGCTTTCTTTTTTTTTTTCTTTTATACAACTAATGAGTAGGACAATACAGCAGAAAATCAGTAAGTCATTAAAAGTTTAGTTACCATATAAGGTTGTATTATTCTGCCACTGGTTACTCTGGAAGCTTGGGTGTTGGCCTCTTCTCCCAAGTGAATAATGACAGGACCAGAGGAAATGGTATGAAGTTGCAGCAAGGGCGGTTTAGATTAGATATTAGGAAGAATTACTGTACTGAGAGGGTGGTTAGGCACTGGAACAGCCTGCCACAGGGAGGTTGTGGAGTCACCATCCCTGGAGGTATTTAAGACACATGTAGATGTGACACTTCAAGCTCAAAGATCCCTTCCGACCATGAAGATTCTGTGATCCTGTGAATAGAATAGTGGGAAAAAGCAAAACTTCATGCTTCTTTTTAATATCTTTTCATTGGGATGGTGGTTACTAAGGAAGACCTCCAGCAGAGATCTACATCAGCATCTTTATTTTCTAGGAAAGAGTGAGAGGAACAGTCCTAAACTGAAACAACATTAGAGGAGGATTAGAGCAAACTGAGAAATGAATCAGCCAAGAAAGTGGTATTTGCTCAAGAGGTTTAAAGGGCATGTACATAGGTATTGCTTAAATCAGCCTCAATACAAGAATAATATGAAGTGATAGCCAGGATATTTATTAAAAAGAAGAATGTTCCATGGGAGGCAAGACCAGTAAAAATCTGACTTCCATAACAGGTAAATTAGCTACAGCTCTAACAAAGAATGTAGCAAAAGATAAGTGAATTAAAATGTTATAATGAGGAAAGGAAATCAAGATAGCTTTTGTAGAAGTCTCATGAGATTATTGTTCTTTTGAAGAATGCATGAGGATCTGGATGAAAATTACCTGGTTGATTAGATTCCCAGAATGCTTCAGAGGGCTTCTCTGGACTAATAACTAGTTAAAGATAAGAAATAAAGGTAAGAATAAATGAATTGGCTTTCACTACAAAGACAAATCAGTAGTGAATTCAACAGGGATCTAAGGCAGAATTTGTTAAACATTTTAAAAAGAAGAACACAAAATGTTTGTGAACAGCAAAGTGACAGAATCTACTGATACAAAATTACAAAGGGTAATAAAAATCAGAACTGTAAAACATTTTGTGACTGGGCAATAAAGCATCCAATAAATTCAATGTTGATAAATGCAAATTAATGCACATGTGGAAAAGTCTTTTATGCAGAGAGAGATTACCAGCTTCAGCTTGATAGAAAGATAACTGATGGTGAGATATAAAGACATAAAGGTATTGACATGGGCACCATGAAGAAACAGTGAGAAATGATAACTCCCTATATCTCATGGAGCACAAGTTGAGGAGCAGCAACTGAAATTGCAAAACAATGGGCTAAGGACAGATTCAAGGAAGCTATTTTTTAGCTGTGAAATTCAATGAGGTATTTTGGCTGCCACAGTTATGCAACATGTAGAAATACACCAGGCAACTTCATGGACAAGAAGGGGAAAGCCTATTAAATATAGTGGGATCTACATTCAACTTCTTCAGAAAGTCTCTAACCTTTTAGGCTGCTGAAGATGTGGAGAGAATACCAGGCACACGTATTGCTTCCGAATTTCCTATCCTTATAGTTTTTCCTAATCTATTAGCCACTGCTGATACACCTTAGACCTGGCCTACTGCAGTCATTTTTTTATCCTGCTATTATTAGAAAAGCGTGATCTCTAAGTGTGGAGATTAGAGAAAGTTAACACAGGAACCATTCCGATTGTTTTCTGTGTGAAATGAGGCTTAACTCTGCTATACACTGTCCCAGGGTTTTCACAACTCTCTAAATTTCCTTTTTTGGGCCACTAAAACTCATTCTATTATACTTGGCATGCTCTGAACATTAGCATCTATTTGGCTTCCATTCAAAAGCTAGTAATAAATGATGGTTTGTGAGTGCCGATCTTTCCAATATATCAAATGACTATTTTTGCTTGCAAAAATAACTCTATTTCTACCTGTTGTGCTGATATAAAGGCATCCTGTTTCCATGTTTTTCTACAATTTTTATCAACAACAGAGCATAATAGCTTTGTCATAGAAAGACTGGGCATTAAACTATTATCTCAAGATAATACTTTAGTTTACCCAACAGCTAGATCCCTTCCTCTCTATACTGAAATTGGGAGTGCACTACTAGTTACTAGAATTTCCATCCCCAACAATGATCTTTAAAACCAGAAGCACTATTTCCTAGAGAGAGTGGAGTTTACAGGCTAGTCTTCAGCTTACAGATCATCTGCAGCAGCCCTGTGGGAGGATAGTTTTTATAAATAAAATATTTGTGAACAGCAGTAGTCACAGCATTATTACAAAGTCCAAAAAAAGATATCAAAGGGCACTGTTGCATGTGCTGAGCAACAAGTCTGCATTTTTTTTTCCCAGAATGGTTGTATACTTCTATATCATGCCCAGAAAAAAAGAATTTTTAAGGTAGTTTAAAATGCAATGCAGGACACTTTTTTAAAAACCCCCAAACCTAGTGATACTACTTCCGTGTACACAAGGAAGTAATTTTGCCAACTGAATTAGTTATGGTTGTTACCATTTTTACATATTTTACATTTGACTGAGATACATTTTGAAATAATTGCTTATGCCCTAACTCTGTTTTTTTTTCAGTGGAAGAATGAAGGCCTAGGGCAAAGATTGAGAAAACCTTTTAAAAATGAGGAAAAATTGCCATCCAATTTGGTGAACTCCTGTGCTGTCCAGGTCTTTGCGTGCGCGCACACACACACACACTGGCAGAGTGACTGTGGAGACTGGCGACGGGTAAAGAAGTCCACAGGAAAAATAATAAAGCTCTTGTTAGAATCATCTTCTAAGAGTCTCTGTCTCTGCTGGAAAGTTGACAATGTGCACCTATCCTCATGTTTTCAATTATTTGGTATCTATTGTCCTCTTCTGTGAGGAACTTTGATCCCCAAAGGAAGTATTGGCCTATTAGGCCATGGGAAATAACCCACAGAATAGTGCTTTTTAATTGAAACATTGGTCTGAAGACTGCACAGTAGGTCGCAACACATCTTGATCCTTGACAATGCTACACTGTTCAAATAACTCAGGAACTACCCTGACTGCCCGTTTATGCAGGATAAACTAAATTCCTAAGTGTTTATTGCAGAAGTGGGGAGGACTTAGGTAGGTAGAGGCTTGTGGGCTACTGCAAATCTCATGAGTTCAACCAAGCCAAGTGCAGGGCGCTGCACCAGGGATGTGGCAATCCCAGGCACAAATACACAAAGAAGTGTGGCCAGCAGGTCACAGGTGATTCTACTCCTCTACTCTGTGCTCGTGAGACCCCACCTGGAGTACTGTCTCCAGCTCTGGAGTCCTCAAAAAGAAAGGACATGGAACTGTTGGAACAGGTCCAGCGGAGGGCCACACAGATGATCAGAGGGATGGAGCACCTCTCCTATGAAGACTGGCTGAGGGAGCTGGGCTTGTTTAGCCTGGAGAAGAGAAGGCTCCACAGAGACCTTATAGCAGCCCTCCAATATCTGAAAGGAGCCTACAGGAGAGCTGGATACGGACTCTTTGTCAGGGAGTATAGAAATAGGACAAAGGGTAACAGCTTTAAATGGAAAGAGGGGAGGTTTAGATTAGATAGTAGAAAGAAATTCTTTGCTGTGAGGGTGGTGAAGCACTGGAACAGGTTGCCCAGAGAAGTCGTGGATGCCCCATCCCTGGAAGTGTTCAAGACCAGATCGGATGGGGCTTTGAGCAACCTGCTCTCATAGGAACTGCGCCTGCCCATGGCAGGGGGGTTGGAACTTGATGATTTTTCCAACTCTAACCATTCTATGATTCTCTGATTCATGTTTTCTCTGGTGAGCAACATGATAAGGACTTCAGGATTTGGGTTATAATACGGTAATGAAAATAACTTTCTTGTTATGCTATTCTTTCTGGCTTAATTTATAGAAACTTGTGTTTGAATAGAAATACTAAATAGTTCTTGGATAATATGCTTATAATACATTTAACATTTGCATTGGAAAAAATGTGATAGACTAGAAACTTGCATAAAGATATGAAAACCAAGTTCATCAAAATACACCACCCAGCACAAAGTATGTGCCAGCAATGAGTCTGCCAGACACAGAGGCAGTAGGACAATGTGATGTGCAATCTTAGTTCTTTGTAAACAGAGCATTACACTGAGTTGATTAATGTGAAAAGCATGGATGATCCAAGAGCATGCAGTGGGATTAAATATTACCACCAGACCTGCACATCATTCAGTAAAAACTGGCAAGGTTTTTATTCCTTTAAAGTAGTTACTGAATCACAGTCCAGACTTTCAGAGATGCTATCAGTACATACACAAATACAACTATCTGTATTGATCCTGCTGTTTTCTCCCACACAATGTCATTAGCTTCAATTAAAGACTGTAAAATACAGTTGAGCCTCAATTTTTGCATGATCACCAAGCATAAGTATTATGGGTGGCAGTGATTTATGGCAAAAATTTGATGGCAGTCTTGGGGACTTTTAGGATAACACAACATGCAAACAGAAATTATTTCAAACCAATAGATTTGCATACAGATTTGAGTCAGATCTCTGGCTCTCATAAAGTTATCAGTACCTGCATTTAAGAAAATTCTAATTTTCTTCTGCTCTACTGATGTAAAAGTGTTCATTTTGGTTCCTAACTGCCCACAACTAAGCATTGGTCACAAAAGATTGGACATTAATCTATTAGAATGATGTAATTTTAATTTTGTTTCTTTATAGGAAACGCCTGCTATGCTACAAGCTCACAAAAAAGAACTGCCCCCTGTTCTTGTGGTTAATGCGTATGCTGACAGGGCTATCCTTGTGGCTTCAACAATGCATTTTTATAAAGGTAGTCACTCCTATGTCCATCCTTCCAGTAACCACAATAACTTCAGAAAAAACCTATTCAAGGAAGCTCCCAATGCAGATTTTGTTTCCTGCATATATTTCAGTGTTGAAATAGGGACTGTGCAGAACAATCCTGGATTATATCATCTGAGCTGAGGGTCAAAGCTGCCTTGTATTCCTTTGGGTAGCATGTGGACTTGGAGAAGGCTTTAGCTGAGCAACAGTTTTGGGTTCTTATAGGTGGTGGGTTTTTTTGGTCTTTTTTTTTAAAACAGACTCATGCCTGTTGTTCCCCTTTCACTTACTCCATCTTTGGTGTGGTATAGTATACATAATTTAAATAACCAGGGAATCTCTCTGGGCTCAAAACCACCTGCTGGCTTACATTAGCTAATTAATGGTGATTTATCCAAGTTACTAATTTGAGTGGAGCTGATTGCCTTTAGGAATTTTGAGAACACTGTAAGAATTTTGATTATAATTATGCTTATTTGATGGGCAGTCGGCTTAAAATACTTTAAAAAAAAATATTTGCCTGCCAGCTGATTTTTAGCTGTGCCAAATGAATGAGTTTGTGTTGTTTTCTACTTGAGATCATGTATTCACGTACTTTGTTTACTCTGCTACCCAATTTCATCTTTGTCTGGCTCCCTATCATTTTCTCTTTTATATTAGGGTTTATTTGCCTAGCTTTGAAACAGTGACTGCTTGAAAAATAGTACTGATCTTGAACCTGCAGAGCTTAATCATTTTCACAAAAACTAATATAGCAGATTCATTTTAGCCAAACTTCGCTGTCATGCTGACCTGATTCCCAGGGCCTGAAAGTGTGAATTTAATGGTGGTACCATGTCTGAGGTAAGAATATAATAGAAATCTCTCAGCAGTATATCTATTGGATCAGTGTAATTTCTTTTTTCTCTACTGGTCTCAATGTCTCTTAAGGCAATCTAGTCTGCAGACAGCAAAGGCAGCTAGCCGCCTCTTTTACTGTGATCCCAGTGCTACTTATACTAAACAAAGAATCAACTCCCTAGATAAGGTATACAGTAGACATCTGTTAAACACATAATCCTTGAGGAAAATTAACTCTATTAAAAAAAGTATTCTTTTGTTGTGAGTTTAAGAGGATACTATGAGGTCTATCTTGAAGACTAGAAAATAAGGGATTACAATTTGCCTGCATTATTATTGTCTCTTAACTTTGGGTGTGAGGATGTTTTTCTCTTAATCATTTTCAGGTACTAAAACTGAGAATTATATACTACGTTCTCTAGAAAGTAATGAGACCCTGATAGCAGAAACGTGAGCTTCCAGTACACATTTATAGATGACAATTTAACAGAACTAAAATAATTCACCAAAGTGAAGTAACTGTTTCTAATGTAACTCATGCATGAGAAATTCTACTTTTGCTGCATCTATCATACAAATACTCCTTTTGTGCAAATTCCTTCTACAGAAACTTGTATGATAAAGGAAACTTAGGATATTACCCAGCATAAGCATTCTCTCAGATTCTTCTTTATACAAAGCTCTCTGACAAAGCCTTGTCTGCTACTGATGAGATGGGGGAAATTGTAGACAAGATTTCTTAAAGTCTCAATTAATTTCATATGAGAAAGTACATAAAAGCTATCATTTGTGGAAAGTGTCTTTAAAATTGGAGTATTACCTTTAGGCATTTAATGCCATGTCTTTGACTAAAATCCAAGAAGTGCAAAATAATGGTCTTAGAATAATACTTCTGATCAGAATCAATTGTACCTGGACCATTCTGGACAGACAATTTTCTGTTATACTCTTTCAAAACCCCCAAAACCACACAGATTGCATTCTCTCCCTAGGCTTCTTATAAATAGTGTATTATTTCCATTGGGAGTTATGGGTAATCAACATCTCAAACTGCTTTAAATATTTAGGTATGGCTTTCACTGCCTAATTATAAATAGCCAATATTAAAGAGATCTGACCTTAGGTTTCACTAAGCTCTTTTCTTGAATAATGAAAGATTAAGAGAAGAATTAATGAATAACTCTGCTTTTTGTGATTATTTAAGAGACAAGAAAAAAATGAGAGAAAAAGTGAGTTTTCAACATTTACAAAGCAAATTGGCTGCAAAGAGGGAAATAAATTGCTATCTCACAGTGCATAACCCTCAGTGCCTTATCCTCTCCAGATATTACTCTCCGTGTGCTTTCCTGACAGTCTGAGTCCTTCTTGTGGTATTAAATGTTGCTTAGCATGAAAATCATTTTTGTCCAAGTTAGGCTGCTCTTCATTGTTAGCCTTTTCTTCTCTGAATAGTATTCAATGAAATAAAAAAGAGAAATTCAGAATATTTTTTTTTCCACTGCTCATTCACTAGCAATTATCTTGCTGTTAAGTAAAGAGGAAGACAAAGGACAGAGGTGTTACAGGTCACTTCAGCAGTTGAACTTGTTCAGCTACAGCTCAGTAAAAGCTATAGAGCTTTTATCTTCTACAGCAAAATAACTAATGTTTCTGTCAGCTTTTTCACTACAAAACCCACACCTTTTTTGGCAGAGAAGACAAAGCCAACTCTCCCTTCAGTTTCTCTAGAATCTTTGATCTCTTAATTCCCCTTTCTCCTTCCCCTTGATGTTCTGGTCTCTCTGATCTCTGTTCATCACTACCATATATGTCCGTATAATCTCCCACTCATAATAACTTTAGGACAACCAGAACCTCATCCTTCATTTCTGGCCAACATGCATTTCTTTGGAAATAAAAAGTTAGGCATTCTTGCAGTCTCATTTTAGACTTGTTTGTCAATGACATTCTTCAGGATTTTTTGATTACGACTGCCCAAATTCATTGAGCGGGTGAGCAAACTGTGCCTATGAACACTAGATTGACAAGATATTATAATAATGAAAAATATGCAAACGAAAATACAGGTTACTCTTTGTCACATCATGTCATATTTATAGTATTCTCTGACTTAGCTCACTCAGTTACTGGTCATGAACATGAGAATTTTGCTTAATATGCTGATAACGTACTGCTCAGTTTTAATTTTCGGGTAATTTTTGATGTGTTTACTTAGAATGTGTAAAAAAAAAAAGTGCCTATTCTTTCAGTAACTAATTGATGAAGAAATAAGTAGTTACTTGAAAAACCATGAGATATATGAAATGTTTGGCATCACCAAACACTAAAGCAAGAAATGAAAGTAGAAGTTGTACATAACAAACTCAAAATCTGCTGCACTCCATATTCTGAAAAGGAATTTACTGCAATACATATGGCATTCTGATATCTAGAAAATGCATAATTACTGATAGTCCCTATTTGTTTTTAATCTCCTTTTAGTTCCTCCCCCACAGAAATTAATATGTTGACGATGTTGACTAATCAACTGAAACAGGATTTAGCTGAAGAACCACTGTTGAATAAAATGAAATTATCTTCTTTAACTAGCTCCTTCACAACTGGTAAAACTAGGACTGTTTGGTATTTCAGACACTCTATATTCCTCAAAAATTAGCCACGCGGCTTCGGACTTATTAATCAATATTTTAAAAAAATACTTTCTTGTGAGAAAATACACTTTAGCTCATGGGTACTGTCTTGTGCAATGTACTTATTAAAAACAGCAGATCCCTGTAGCCCAGAGGGCTGACAGCTTCCTCCAAAGCTGTACTGCTGCTCTGAGCTAATCTCCAGGGGCTACTCCAGAGTGACGCAGCCTTCATCCCCTCCCACAGAGTCTGAAGATATCATACCTACAATAGTCTCAAGCTCAGCTATCCTGAGAAATGCTATTCCTAAGGTAGCTACTGAACTTCATTTCAGGTAGAGAGACTGTTTGGCTGAGCAGAGAAGGAAAAAAGATTCATCTTTCATTTCCAAAAAATTTCAAACAATTTTATGAAAGAATAAGAGCACAGACTCAGTGCAACTGGGGCCTTTTTTCCTCCTGTTCAGACACAGGTAACATTAGTTTCCATTATATCACTCATCTGTGACTTTTTATCTCACATGATGAAAATATAACAAAGAAATAAAACTGCCAAACTCCAAGCCTTATGACTGAGACAGGGAATGCTTGCAGACAGCGCTGAAGAACAAAAAAGCACTGAACAAATTTAGTTCAAAAAGACTGATCATATCCTGAGGTGCAGCTAGGGCTTTTTTGTTGTTGTCTGTTAAAAGTGGCATGAAATCTTTAGAGATTTTTTTCTCCAAAGATGGTATTTCTCTAGTTTACTAGATACACTGTTTTACTTTGCATGAACACCCTCTTTGACATTAAGTTCAGCCTTCAGGCTAGCAACGCTCATCTCTGTTTCCAAAAATCCTCATACTTGATCGTCACTTTTATTAAGTCAGGCTCTGAAACAACTTCCATCATCCTATAGCCCTTTTATCTTTCTCTTTTTCCTCCAGAATGTAAGCAATCAAAGAGTTTAAATACTTGTAGGAAATTACAGATACAGTTTAACCATCAAGAATTTTACTCAATTCATTCATGCAATAGTTGCCTGAATTTCAAATCTATAAATAGTTGTAATTTCTAGATGTCAAAAGCCATGGACAATGCTCAAATATGTAATATTTTAAAACATACATCCCCCTGCTCTAATTTTTATTTGCTTAGTTTACCCTCAAAAGCCTTATTTTCTTGGGTTATAGGGCCCTTAATATTGAACAGAGGGAGAAAACAATACAGACCCAGAAGAACTTTTGATTTCATCTTACTTGTTCGTTACCTATGCCTAAAGTTGAATTAATATGGAAACATTTTTAAATTGAAAAAAAAAAGTTAGGAAAATCATACAAGAGCAGAAGACTTGGCATCAAGAGAAACAATCTTGTGAGTGCATATAAAATATTGAATGAGAAAATAAATCTCGTGTTTGATATCTGCCAATGGAAACAAGCATTTCAGTTAAGCCATGTGGACATCTTTGGATGCTAATTACCAGAGGTTCTAGGACTCAAAAATACATATACCAGAAAGTTTTACCTTGAAGTAGCTTTAAAACAGTAAGTATATAGTGCATTGTTTAGAAAACATATCAAGGGAAGACTGACTTGCCCTTAGAGAAGCAGGGAAGTTTCATAAAATGAAGAAAGAATAAGGAACTAGGCAATAGCCTCCACCTCAAATTCTTACTTGCAAGCTACTCGTGATCCTAACACTCCTACTTGTAAGCTGCTCTCAATTTCTTTTTAACAGGATCTGCATGCCATTCTCCAGAATGATTTGCACCGGAGCCCCTCCCTGACATATGTCCCAACTATACAGGGATGCCCTGTTCAACTTTTCATAAATAACTCCTGCATAAGGGTTAGAGGCTTCAGTACTCCTCACAATGCTAGGACTGAGCACAAAGGTGTATTATTACACCAGTAATAGCACCTCTCCTTCTCATATGGTAGAAATTTTGCAGCATTTGCAGAAGAAAAAATAATGTTTGCCAATATATACACGCATACATTGTTCCTATAGCTCCCACTTTATTTGCAGTCAAACACTTCATTTGAAAGAAGTGTGAGGAATGTACTGAGTCGCTGCTAGACACTCTAGCCTCCCACCCTTTCACCCTTTCTAGCCAATGATGCCAATGTCAGCCCTTAGATGCAGTGCAGAAAGGAAGTTGAAGGCACTGTGTTCTGCTGCTCCCTTAAGACAGACTGGTCATTTTTTGGGCATGCAGACCAGGGAATAGCAAAAGGGGAGGTTGCAAACCTAGAATAGCTATGTTCTCTTCACTTGAATATTTGAAATTGTCTGTACCTGAGGATAAAACCCACAGAAACCAAACAATACACTTGTACTGTGTAGTCAGCATGTTCATGAAAATGCCATTAATAGCAGGTTAACATGAGGTCACGTACATGGCTTAAGCCCAAGGAGATGATGCTCAGGAAGGAAACACTGAGACAAAAGCTGAAAATGGGAAAGGTTGCATTTACTACTTGTAGTCCTGGCAGCCCAGAGCCTGATAATGGGAAGAGATGAAATGGTTCTGGGCTGGAAGGTGGACAAGGGACATGTGGTTCAAGCAGGACACCTGTTCAAGCAGGATGAAAAGGCCGGTTTGTTGTTCTAGCCAGAGAGAGGAGAAACAGGCAGTGGAAGGAGGGAGGAATACAGACTACAGCTTGAACTTTGCTCCCAAGAACAAGAGTGGATTTAACTCAGTCTTCATGGCCTGCCCTCACTTTAAATATCTGAGTAAATATGAAGCTGCTTCCAGGCTTTTCAACAATAAGTAAAACTGCATATTGCTGCCCTAAGAATTTATGGACAAAACTAAATATTTTGGTAGCCTTGAAATGGTTGCTGAAGCGAAGGAGAGCAGGGATAAGAAGAGAAGAAAGAACTGGAGAGCTTCCAGGGAGGAAAGGATGAGGGGATGAACTGGGGTAGGCAAGCAATCTCTCTCTCTTACTATCCTTAAGTCAAGATGTATTTTGGAAAGCTATTTTATAAAAAATATCAGCATCTTAAAGTTAATTTCACAGATGAGCAAACTGAGGCATAAAGAAATTATTTACCCAACCCCTCTTAACAGATGAGTGTTTATTCTAAAATAAAATGCAATTTTATTTATTCCCAGAAATTAATTTTTTTTTCTCTCTGCTAGGCCACAAGATCCTGTCACTGGCATTTCCCAGCCTTATCTTCAGAATCTTCTCAGCATGCTGAGAAGGGCTGGGAGGACTGGCTGACACTCCAGAGGGCTGTGCTACCATCCAGCATGACCTGGACAGGCTGGAGAGCTGGGCAGAGAAGAACCTCATGAGGTTCAACAAGAGCAAGTGTATTCCAGTCTCCAGATAAGGAATGAAAATACGAGACAGCACAGATTCAGATCCCTGTAGAAGCACATGCTAAACAGCCTTCCATTTCTAACAATAGCCCTGCACCCAGGAAGAATGCCAGACGCCAGTATAGGTTGGGGATGGACTTGCTGGAAAGCACTTCTGAGGAGAAGGATCTGAGGGTCCTGGTGGATAGTAAACTATCCATGAGGCAGCAATGTGCCCTTGTCATCAAGAGGATGATGGATTTCTGGGCTGCACAGGGAGGAGTGTGCCCAGTAGGTCGAGGGAGGTCATTCTGCCCCTCTACTCTGCACTGGTAAGGCCACAACTGGAATACTGCCTCCAGTTCTGGGCTCCCCAGTTCAAGAGAGACAGGGAACTACTGGAGAGAGTCCAGTGTAGGGCAACGAAGACGATTAAGGGATTAGAACATCTCCCAGATGAGGAAAGGCTGAGAGAGCTGGGACTCTTTAGCCTGGAGAAGAGAATGTTGAGGGGAGACTTTATTAATGTTTATAAGTATCTGAAGGGTGGGTTGAAGGAGGATGGAGCTGGAGACTTTGCAGTGGTTCCCAGTGACAGGATGAGGAGCAACCAGCACAGGCTTCAAATATGAGGAAAAATGTCTTTCTGGTGAGGGTGAAGGAGCACTGGAACAGGCTGCCCAGGGAGGTTGTGGAATCCCCTTTCCTGGAGATCTTTAAGACCTGTCTGGATGCAGTCCTGAGTAATGTGCTCTAAGAATCCTGCTTTAGCAGGGGAGTTGTGTTAGATGATTTCTAGAGGTACCTTCCAACTCTGACAATTCCAAGATTCTGTGAGAATGCTGCTGTCTGTATTCTCTGACATGAATGAACAAATATACATAAAAATCACCCTCATCATAATGGCAACTCACGAACCACTGAAACTTGGCTACAATGGACATCACGTAGTCCACCCCTAAAACTGTTGTAAAGTTTTTCCCCAGTGGCTAATCAGAGGCATCCTTGCAGTAATTGCATTTTTCCAGTCCACTACTTTTAATTCAACCTATCATGGACAAAGAGAAAAGATCATTACTTATTTTCTTTCCCTCTTCAAATTCTACATATCTTACATGTGCTACCAGGTCTTCCCCGGGTGTCTTCTGTAGACACAGAAGCTCAAAATTTACTATTAAATGAATCTTTTCCTTTGGCCAGGAGCTTTAGTTCCTTTTCAACCTTTCTGTACTTTCTCCAGCTTGTCTACATACTTCATAGAGCACAATATCCAGAACTGCTATGATGCTAAATTAAGATCTTACCAGTGTTGAGTAGATCAGGATTACTTCACGAATCCTCAATTTTTTAATACCCCAGTAAGATGTTTGCAGTTTTTACAACAGTTTAACACTGTTGATTCAGGTTTGGCTTTGATTTACTCCAAGTCTAGTTTTTTTTTCCTCTCTACAGAACTGGTACTTGCTCCCTTTTTTGTAATTATGCACTTGATCATTCTTGATTATACATACTCACACACACACACACACACTAATTCCGAGAACATGACAACATGTGTTTCTCAATTTGTTAAGATCCTTTTGAAGTGCGTGAACCAGAACCAGAACCAGAATACTTGTGCTCCCTAGCTTGTGTTACCTGCAAATGTAATAAGCATTCTCTCTATTCCAGTCTCCAGATAAGGAATGAAAATATGAGACAGCACAGATTCAGATCCCTGTAGAAGCACATGCTAAACAGCCTTCCATTTCTAACAATAGCCACAGATACTTTTTAATAGTGAGGGTTTCTTCTAATCATTCACCCAGTAGGTAACAGGTTCATGTATTCCATGCTTCCTTACTTGCTTATAATACTATGTCAAAAGCTTCAGTTAGACCGTATCTGACAGATATATCATATATATTCTCCTTATTTTAACTTCTGTACCTGGAAGTCCTGTTGTCTGTTGTCCTGTTAACTCTTTTGGCTTGACACAATACACTTTGGCAAATTCATTTTTGGCTGTCGCACATTTCCGTGTTTTCTCCTGGGTATCTATTAAACATCTGATGGTATGTTCTGGTATTTTTCCAAGAGAGGATCTTAAGTTGATCTACCTGAAATTCCTTCACAGCTCCTCCTCTTTCCCTTTCTAAAAACAGGCATCAGGTTTGTCTTTTTCCAGTACTCAGGAACCTGACTTGACCCCCATGAGTTTTCAAAAATGGCTAATGACCTCAAGATTGTTCCAGCCAATTTTTTAAGTGTTGTAGGATGAAGTTTCTGAGGCCAATCTGATTTGAAGATCTAACTCCTCTAAGTACTCTCTAGCCTACTTTCTCCTGTTCTAGCCCTGGATCTCGCTTTTTTGTGGCAGATAAAAACTCTGTTTGCCACATGATCCCAACTGACCTTTTCAAGGAAGATTAAAGCAAAAAAGCATTAAAGCACAGTGGCCTCCCCTAGGTCATCTATTAAGAGTTTCTCCCCTCTGCTGTGTAGCAGACCAATGCTCCTCTTTATCTTCCTCCAGCTAATAACATACTAATACTTTGTTATCCTTGATGTCCCTTTCTAACTGTATCTCTACCACAGTTGCTCTTATTTTATACTTTATCAGAATGGGACTCTTTTCTCCTCTGCTACATGTTCTAGTTTCTCCATCACACTTCATCCTATGTGATTAAAAAAATGAAACGCTGGTATATTGGTACATAAAAGGAGATGTTCTTTCTGTCTGCACCAACACATACACTTCCGCCTGAAAAATGTCATGGTGTTACGAATTTTTCAGTATTAGCAGGAATGGAGGTGCTATATAAACAATGTTTTAACCATTTATTGATTGGTGCTTCGACAACATCTGACTCTGCTAAAATCACAACTAGATGACTGGAAATTCATTGTTTTATTTAAACCCAGTGTGGCACCATTGCCAATATTAAAGACTCAGATTTAGAGATAAAAATTGGGCCTGAGAAACAAATTCACTGGAAAGAAAATACTATCAAAATTTCAGTACTGGACTTTTGGCATGTTTGTTGGTACAGCTATTGAAATGTGGGTATAACAGAACAGTCCCCCCAGTACCTGGCAACAGGGAGGGCACCATCTGTGTTCTGCGGTCTCAGAAAGTGAAAGGAAAAGGGGAGGGAAAACTCAGGAATGGGGGTGAGAGGGAAATGTTATGAAGGGAGATGACTGCCATGGCAAGTGAGAATAAGAGAGAGGGAGAAGACAAATATTTTGCTACCTTCAGGGCCTGAAAGAGCTCCTGATATCTCTGTACTTCAAATGGGAAATTTATTACTTAAATCCCAGAAATTATTTTTTTCTTCTCCAAAATACATCTGAAAGAAAACATTGAGAGGAATGAAGTAAAAATAAAAGCTTAGCCTCTTCAAGCTTGTTTAAATCTTTCAGTTGAACTATTTCTATAATAAGGGTCCACTCCTGACCATTACTGCAGTGAAACTATTCATATGGGCAGGGATTACTCACACGAGTAGGAATCACAAATGTATTTCCTAATACATTTATCCCTAAAAAAAAAATCCTTTTTTTCTGCATCTTTCATGGATACAGTATGAAACAATGCAGAAAAGGCTTCAGAAGTGATCTTATTTCTGTATATCTCAAGTTGGAAAGAAAACAAATTAATAATTTGCAAACCAACAAGAATTCAACCTTGAAATGCCTCTGGTCATCAATTGTTGCAAGAAAGGAAAAACCCAGTGCAAAAGAAAAGCAAGGATTACATTTTAAAATGAAGAAAAGAACAGCTTCTATACAGAAGAAATGTTTGCTTTATAGGCTGCACAGATGCTGTACAAGCAAAATTCTCAGTATATTAATATAAACTGTCTGAAAAAATTCGACCCGATTTCATAAGACCAGCAAAAAAACAAAACAAAGGGAAGCATGACGTTTATGGACTTTTTCTTCTAGCACAACCATGCAAGCTCTGCTGTGAAACTGTGATGGAAATATTAGAGCTGTTGTGCCTGAAAAAACGCAGTGATCATTTCATTCTTCCTGTCTTTTAATGCTCCAGGGTTTTGGAGACGAATAGGAGCAATAAGTTCACTTTGCAGAATTAATGCTGTAATTCTTTATCATAAGAGCAGAGCATTACCTCAATCTGATTTTTCTACAAAATGGTTCAAAGTCTATTTTTAATGATGGCCCTAATTTGTTAACACCTTTTAAATTATTAATCCCCTTTATATTCAAGTAGTTATTGCATGTCATAACAATGTATCTATGCAGGGAAATTTAATAGTATTTTCTGCATGTCAAGAAAAGGCTTGTTCTGCAAAATGCTATTAAAACTGATAATGAGCTAAATATTTGCCATAGCAAACACTGAAATTACTATATCAATCAACTTTGGGTTCTCTTATTCAATAAACAAAATTTAACCTATTAACTTTGCCTAATTTTAGGCAGGAAAATGCTTGTTTTCAGGCATATCTTGCCCTTGACTTCATATCTTTATCATCTGATAACTACATTTTCCTGGCCAATTAAGCCATTGTTTTGAATCACATATAGTAATATAAGCCTTTTATTCTGTCTTGAATGCAACTATATTACTAGATCCAGAATGCGATTTTCCATGGGCAAATTTAGACTACATTTTAAAGCACATCACAGGAAAATGATAAGCCGTGTTCCTGAAGACACCTTTCACACTAAGAAAAAAAAAAGCGTTTATAAAGGAGTCAAAGGGTAAAACAAAACCTTATATTGCAAATCTCTTAGCTCTTCAGATTTCAGCATTTCCACAGATTTGTCTATGTGGCAGGATGGTCGTGTTAATATTTTAAGAAAATAACTCCAAAAATATAAAATCTGCACGCAGGCATCACCACTGACAGGCACACGAAGGAAAGCATCCTCTTTCATGAGCATCTAAAGCATAAATCTGAATGCTGATTGCATAGCTAACCTCCAGTTCAGTGAAAAAGGGGCAGGTTCCATCTCTGAAGAGTGCACATAAGCTGAAATGGTTTATTGCATAAGATGAGAGCCTTGCCTCAGCAGTGTCTGTTGGTGTGTGATGTTGCTGTTCATGTCTAAGTGGCTATATACCCCCGCTCACTTGCTTTTGTCACAGCAAATTGGTGTGTGATCAAGAGGGATCAAAGCGCACCCTCTAGAGGCTAAACGCATCTACTGGCAGGATTACAAGCCACCCAGCTCACCTCGGCCCCCTACCCCAGGCCTGTATTTGGCCCTAGATGACCTTTTGCAAACAAAATGACCCGAGATGGTCATGCGAAGGGTATTAAAAGTATCAGTTTCGCACTGGTGTCTTGATGTAAAATGCTAGAAAGAAGTGTTCTCCTGCAAACACATCCTGCAGAGCACTGCTGTCCAGGATAGTAGGGGTGCATGGACGAAACGAAGAGTAAGATTTTCTTACTCCTGCCTCCAGTAAAGGTGATGTTTTGCTCATGTTGGACTCCACCATGGAGCTCATAATAACTTCAAAGGAAAATGTATCCTGCCACTTGTGTATTGTAGGGGAAAGAGAATCAAAAGGTGCGCTCCCTCAGTTTTGAGGAAAAAAGGTGTATATACCAGTTCAATAACGTGTGGTTCTTGCTCAAAGACAATTAATTTCTTAATAGAAAATGCTTCCAATTAAATAATGCAGAGCCACTTCTGAATGGATATTAAGAGTGCTGTAAGTGTCATTTACGTAAGGCAAGGCTACTTGTAAAGGCACACGCTCATGGACCTTGTTCCTCAGCTTAAAAATACCTGCTTTCTTTTCTTGTATTTCCTATCCTGCTATGCCTCACTGCTGCTAAATAAAGCACCTGTGTGAAAGTGTATCAATTTAATTTGAGCAAGAACAATATTAAGCTATGTTTTTCTAAATAAATTACATCAAACATTGACCCAAAAGGACCAAAATTCCCCTCAGAACAATACTGCCATATGTTAAACCTCTTACACTTTGCTCTGAAAGACAGTACTCTGCAAATTAAGAAAAAATTTTCTATTAAAGATCTTATTTTTCATAATGGTTTATAAAAATGGTGATTTTCAAAAGGCTACTGTGGGTTGGTCACACATACATGTAATGTCTTGAAGTGTTTCATAATTTTCTCTTGTTATCCAGATAGACCCAATTTTCAGGTAGAAGTATGCAATCATTCATATATAAAACTGCACTTGATGTAATCAAGGCTGAATTTGTATCAGGAATTTTTGTGTAAAAACAGTTAAATGATAACAGCAATTATCCCCCCAGTGAGCATAATAAAGCCAGGAAATTCTGAATTACCTTAAGGCTAAATTTAAAAGAATCTTAAATGTGCAGACAGATTGCTGTTGAAGGTTCAGAAACATTCTCTGTTTCCTTGTAGTGACATGCAATACATAAAAAATTATCATTACTGGCTGCATTTCAGTTAAAACTGATTTAAAAAACACACTTTGTAGTTTCAAGTATTTCTGTTTATGATACTGCTAATGTGACAGAAAAATGAGGAAAAAAAAGAGTGACTTTGCAACAGGGGAGGGTTGCTGCTCACTTCTATCTCACACTGTGCCAGTACAGAAAGGTACACGATGCAGAGACATCCACCATCGGCCAGTTAAACCCAACCCTTCAAGGCAGCTACTGAGATTGAGCCACTGTGGCTTAATCTGAGATTGTTCTAAGGGCCAGTTTTTTAAGGGCTTAGGTTTGCTAATAATGATTTGTTAAACTTGCTTTTAGCATAAAAAATGTTGGTTAAAATGTCCAACTAGAGAACTAAAATTGTGTCTAGCAAAGCAAACATGAAAGAACCTGATGAGTCACGGGTATGAAAACCAGGAAGATTACAGCATAAGCAATTGCCAAACATATATATATATATATATGTAACTGTGCGGTCTGAAGCTACAGCCTGGAGAACTGCACCAAAATCAGCCAATAGAGACAACTTTGGAATAAGAAAAGAACTGTGAAGAGTTAGGATTAAAACAGAAACAGAAGTGAATTTACTGGGGAAGGAGGGAGGGAATGCATGAATAATGCATTTCATAACAAAACCTGTAATTTTAAATATTAAATAAAAAATAAAGTTCCAGCCAGCTCTTGCAGCAATCAAACACATCTCAACCACTAACACCTCAGAATCACAATTAAAACAACACTGATGGAGGGAAATTTTAAATCTGTTTTCAGAAAGCTGTAGAGGACAATCCTTCAGTCTTCTAAGTAATAATTACTTCAGAAGCTCTTAAGCCCTTGTCTTATCCATGGAGACTGAGATTCTCCAGCACATGGGAAGCTTTGGTCTAGTCTAAATAAAATACAACTTCTTTCTTAATATCTAGACCACAAAGTTCCGTGTACAGAGAAGCTGCAAGGTCAGAAAAAAAAAATACTTTTTAACTAAATGTGAACTTTAGCTTAACTAAAGCTAAACAGTTGTTGGACATAAGCTGGTCCCACATATGCATCCTTAGAGACAAATACTGGAAAATGTTTACAGCTATAGAGACACTGAAGACTCAATGATTGTAAGAACTTGAACACCAAGCTAACATTTATGGAAATCAATAACGGACAACATATGCCATTTGAAGTCTGACAACAGACAATGTTCCAAGACAATTTTCTTTTTTCCTTTCTGTTAGGAACACCCATCTCTCAAACCGCCTCCCACCGCTCCTGTCTCCCACCCCAAAACACGGCGGCATCTCACAATATACAAACCAAATATGTGTCTTTCTGCAATGCCTGGTGTACACATAAGTAGGGGAAAGAAACATCCCTTTTCTCCAAAGAGGCTCCATTTACCAATCTGTGGGATTCGCAGCTTTTATAGCAGAGCGAGACGACTGAAACTGGTAGAAGAAAATCAAACACGCCTCTATTTCACGTGGAGTGAAAGAGTGTATGGAAGGCCAGCTAACTGCCTGGCCATACCTGCTTCCACAGGATACTCTTTCTGCTCAACTGTGATGAAGCCATTTTCCTGAAGCAGCGTCTCCTGGAGCAGAATACTTGCTGGATGCAATGTGAGTGGGTTGTATTGATCATTTGATCTATTTGAAGACTGATGCTTTTTGTACTCTCCTCCCTTTGTTATAACTTCTGCAGAAGACAAATATAGCCTCAGACTTTTTTTCATGAATGAATTCTATGCCAACATCAGCTCGCCAGCTTCTTACTTAGGAAGAAGCTTCTCTGTAGGACGCTCTTACTAAAAAGGCAGCTACAGTTAAATCTTAATTAGGATAGAAAAAATTTTACTTGAGAATCTGGAGCTAGGAAACTATTGCAGATAAGACTATTAGAAGTGGTCATTAAAGGTCTTAATGGGAGAAAAAAAAAGAATTGATGAAAAGGGAATAAAAGCATTTGATAAGGGCTCAAAAGATGAGCTATTTGGCTTGTAAATATTTTGATTTCTCTTCACAAAAGACTGGCAAAACAGGACTCAGCACAGCTTTATGAGAATCGAGAGTTGTGAAGGCACACAGCAGCACTGTAATTTTATTTATTTGAGGATATGGATTCAATTACTGGAGAAAAATCAGAGTCTGTTTTTTGATGTACCAAAACATGCAGTCTACAATGAATAAAGAGACTGTTCAGATCTCACATCTGGATTTCTAGAAGAAACATAAGTTCAGTTGCATCTCCAGTAAGAGTTGAAGTATGAGTGAATTAACTCAATAAGATGAATTCAGAAATCTAGATGCTTTCCTGCTTTAGAAACTTAGGTAAGGAGAAGAGTCCTGAGTTATGTAAGAAACTTTGAATAACAAAGCTTCCCAGCACTTAGAGAGACTATTGCATTAGTCTATTTCTTGCTGGGGAAGTCCTTGTTCTTCCTGCCTTTTGGGAGTGGACACCAATCCAGTGCGCTCAGCTGAGTGGACTACTCCTACTGGACAATATAACTGGAAAATAAATATTAAGGAAACAGGATCCTTGCATCATCTTTCTACCCCCTTCCATCAGCCATGCTCATATGAAGGAAGTACATTACATTGTATCTAATTAATACTTAGATGAACTAATCCTTATAATCATCCTAAGAAATCACTATAACATTTTCTGTTAATCCAAAGCGTGTCTCAGATAATTCCTTTCTACAACATTTCCATCACAAGATGGAAGGAATGAATTTGAAGTCCTCATCGGATAGAACAGATACAGAGTATGAATTAAAGACAACTTTAGACAAAAAACCCAAAAACTTTCTTTTCCTGAATCATTTTACCCTTTAGAACAACTTGTCTATGGATGTTGTGGAAAGTCCATTGCCAGATATCTTTTAAGAAGAGAAAAGACAAACTTCTCTTAGAAATGACATAAATACAGTTGCTCCTACATTGGGGCTGGAGGAGATGACTCCTTAAGTCCCTTCCATAACTATTTTTCTATGATCCTATGTTTATTGTCCTGGCTCATTAAATTCCAGTTCTGGAAAAAAATAGAGATGATGCTGCCAAGGTGATTGGGTATCTTCAAATTAACTCCACAGGCTTTGGCACTGAGAAACAGAAAGACTGCCAACTGCTCTTCACATTTTCCCTTGCTTGACTCTGATCCTTCTAACTGGCATCTAGTCAAAGTAAGACTGAACTTGTACACCTCTGTGCTTAAGTGAATCAAAGTCCCATAGTTTCCAGGAACAAATGTTAGAACCAGATTATTTTAAAAAGCAGATTGTATCTATGTGGGATCTGAATGTCATTTTGACTGTCTATCCAAGTGTCTCTAAATAAATAACACCTCCGTCCCACTGCCTTATCATATGCAACTCCTATGTCCTGGGTATTTGCCTCTTCACAAATGGTGAAGATTCCAGCTTTCTCCATCAGAAGATGATTCTTTCCTCTTCACAGACTGTACTGAGGACAAATCTTTTTCTATGATTGTCAGTAACAGAAAGAAGAAACCCAGAGAGCATACACAAACAGGGTGGATGAAAGGTGCTTTACAATACTGAGAAACAAAAGGAACTGAGTGAAAATTAATTATAATTATAGTAGTAAGCATAAAATATTATAATACAACTGGAAAGAAGCACCAAAGTAGCAGTTTGTTGTTATTCAGCTTGCAACTTCAAAAGATGCTAAACATTTGCTACTGTGTCAGTCTTACTGACTGCTCAGCTTTAACTGTTCTTACTCCGACAGATAAACTGATAAATGGTGAGAGCCCCAAGTAGTAGGCTAACTTATTGCACGTACGTAATGCCTAACTCAAGGGTTCAAGGCTCAGTTTGGCAAGTTAACAACACATTATACAATTATGTACACAAGAAGTACCTTAGCAAACAGTATCTGAAGAAATGCCATGCTGCGAATGCCATGTGTTATTATCAGAGAATCATAAAAATGTCTCGGTTGGAAGTGACATCATCTAGTCCAACCATCAATAGAAAACTGACAGAAACCATCAGTAAACCATACCTCTAAGCACTCTGTCTAACTGTCTTCTAAGTAACACCAGGGATGGTGACTCAACCCCTGGGCAGCCTGTTCCAATGTTTGATAACCCTTTCAGTGTAAATTATGATAATGAACAGCACACATGATGGTAGTCTCTCTCTACAAATGTCAGATGTCACAGTATGTAATTTATCTGCATCAAAAAGATGGTTTCAAACTTGCATTGTGAGGAATTTAGGTTCTGAACTGTTAATTCACTTTGGAATTGAAAGGGATGGAGAGATGTCACATGTTGCTTTGGAATCTCCTTCCAGCACATCCAAAAAACTTACACTGATGTCTTCTTCAGTCTAACCAAGGAGGCAGACTAACAGCATCCTGCCGTTTTGATTCTGTGGTGAAAAAAATGGCTTGAA
>VZTM01033471.1:1150-11340 GCA_013400555.1 Jacana jacana | reverse complement strand
TTCTGTAAATTCAGCTGACTATGGACTAGACAAGAGGACATACACAATCTAAAGTATGCTGGAGACCCCAATATCCTACATTATAAACATGTGAATCTCCCGCATGTGAAGGAGTATTTGTCTCACATTTACCTATTGTTCTCAATAGACGTGTGCAGAAGGAACAGATCACAGAAATACAGGATTGGATTCTATTTTCTGACCATTTCTGCTTAATGCCTTCTGACACATAATGTGTCTCTGTGTCCATGAGGCTGGCATGCATAAGACAAGATATATTGGAAACCTTCACACTTCCAGAATGCAGAATACCCAACATGGTAGGAAAATACACTGGCTTTTTTTGCTGGAACTTTGTTCAGTGAGAGAACGGGAGGCATGTCTGTTTGCTGTCTCCAGACAGACACCTAACACAGCTTTCTAGGGCTCTTCACTGAGATAGGAGGGAACATTTTCTGCCACCATTTGGCCATTTTTTCCATGTTTGACTCCTAGCTGTTCCTTCCATATTGACCTATGGTAATGCTGTTTCCATTTTCTCCAATCCATGGTAAAAAGCATGTTTTTTTCCCTCATACAGGTGGGGGCTTGGGTTTTTTTTTTGTTTTGGTTTGGTTTTTTTTTGCATTTTGTCCCTGTTCCAACTGTAGGTGCATGACCTGCAACAATCAGAAAGCAATACTGAAGCTTAAACTGCTTTCTGTGTGAAAAACTTAAAATAAAATTTAAAGGGGACCCTGATTGTGGGAATAGAAAGATGAAGGACAATAATTGAGGGTAAGACAAGCACAAGGCAAATTTTGCCAGGAAAGTGTTTGTTTTCAAATAGTTTCAGTTTCAGTACAAAAATAAATTCAAGAAGTCGCAGCTCTATCCCGGAGCTCCATTCCCTGAATTTATAAAAAGAAGAACTTTAAAACAACTTGTTATTATCCTTGCCTACAGTACATCCAAATGCTCGTTTCATCCATACAGAGCAATTTTCTGCTTGTTGTTCAGAATTTTTATTGAAAACACAGGTTTCCACAAGTTTATTAATCATGTTGCTATTGACTCTCAGGTGATGGCTTCATCTTACTACCTGTCTGCTGAGGGATAAAGAATGTTGTACAGAAATTAATGTTACTGCAAGCATGACTAGTCAAATGTAGTAGGAAGGGTTTGGTGCAGTGGAAACAGGTTGAAAATATTGGGAGTCCTTTCCTTGTATTGCTCATCCAATGCCTGATCACCTTTATATCATGAAAAATAGTAAGTATGAATATGAAAAAATAGACCTGGTTTTGGACACATTTTGTAGGTACATGACAGACTGATTTCTAACACACATAACAGTCTGAAAGATAAAAATAAGAAAAATGGATGTTAAGTAAATACAATTCAAGAGTAGTCCTTCATTAGAAGTTGCATACCTTCAACATGCAGCTGATACCCAAGCGATACACAAGTTTAGTAACAAGGATGATAGATAGTATGACTAACTATAAAAAAAAAAAAAAAAAGCAAGCAAACAAACAAACCCAAAAAACCCTCAAAAACACCCACCTCAAATTGCTGTGCTAGGAAACCTGCTAAAGTAACTGAAAAAATATACAGTGGGGCGTTATATAAGTTTGTTACATAGTACTGAATCAATGCTTCTTCAGCAGCTAAGTCTTTGGGTTTTACTGAACAAAAATATATTAAAATAATTTCATTTACCCAGAAATAGTAATAAAATCCTATTGAATGTTCTTTCTGAAGCAGAAGTAAGTTACAAGATACTGACTTGGAAGATTTTTCTTTTTTAATCAGAAATATATCATTGTAATAATTGCTACGTGTTCATTTCAAAATAGAAACAAACAAACAAACAACAAAAAAAAGAAATCCTATCCTGTGAAACTCTTGCTTTCTGTTTTTTCTCTTTCCATCTCAACACTTGGAAAAGTATCAGTCATACCAGAATGAGAGGAAGAGAGAAGGGTTTTATCCATTTCATTCAGAATATTTTTTTAAAAATAATTATTACAGACTCAGTCCCAAAGATAACTTTTCATAGAAATCAATAAGTTGAGTGATTTGTATCTTTACTCAGAAGAAGATATCTTTGTTTCAGTAAAGTTTCTTCTGATTTCTTTAGCCCAAGTAACACGAGTAGAGTTTATATTATATAGTGCGAGTACCTTGCAGTGCAAAATGGCAGAATTCAACAGCAGAAATCCAAGACAGTTTGGGATTGCTTTTTCAGAAGCATATTAAATACTTTAACACAGACATCTACAGAGAGGTATTCATCACTGAATAAGGACAAATTATGAGAAACTGCAGTGACAAGAAAAATAATGAAATGTAATTAAGTACAAGGGAAATGATGGAGAAAGACACCCTACTCATAAGATCTATTGTTAATATTTGAATTCCCAAGGGAAGTGACTGAAGCTCCATTGATCAGGACCCATGATGTTCAATTTGACAATATTCTAGTAAATACTCTATGAGAAATAATGCAGGATGGATTTCATAGAGGATCTAATCAGATGGGTTTTGGTTTTATTTTCTCTTGAATAGTATGATGTTTTGTATATGACACACATAAATTATTTGGCTAGCAGAATAATGGGAAGACATTTATCCTTACAATCTGTGAAGGTTCCTCACCGTTTAAAATGGTTCTTCCTCATCCAAAGGACAAAAGCAGAAATTACAAGTTTGACAATATAATTCAGAATTTACCATATCTTTGTGTTGTTTTTGCCTATGAAATCTTTAAAATATATGACATCAGAAGGAGAAAAAAGTAGAATATTTTTATTTTCTGGAAAAAGGTGAAAGATTTGGACTGATGCTTGTTTTATTTTGGCTTGAAGACTACGGTAAACAGCAAGAGAGGAAAATCCTTCTCATTGCTCTACTTACATACAATTTTTTAAATAGTATCATGTATGGCTGTATACCATGTGAATGCATATTAAAATTCTGGGGCCATCACTAGCTAGTTTCACAGAAGCAAGGTTCATGTCCAGACTATTTAAATTCAAAGCATCAATTCAGATTATACGGAATATCTCGTATTATAAATATAGCAGTAGATATACAGTAATCCTTTTATTTGGTCTTTCTCAATAATCATAACTTATTTTTGTCCTTCAATAAGGATAACTAACTTTTTTTTTTTTTCCCTGGGATTATAAAATTATACATTTTAATATCTTGATGCTCAGTTTAGATTGCATGGCCAAGCTTGTTTCTTAAGTCAAGACTTTACTTGATTCTTAATTTTTAATGGGCTGAGAAAAATTCATTCCCTGCTAGGAATTAGAGCTAACATATCTCTTACCTGTAGTAGACTCTAGTAGTAGCATAAAAATAAGTCACTGAATATTCAAAAAAATTTTGAGAACTACGGGATCAGGCATTGCTTTTCCACATTAAATTTGCCAGTGAAGCTGGATTTAGTGAAACATAGTACAGACTTTATTTGTCCAGGCTCTTGAAAGCTCAGAAAGGTTGGTCATCGTTTTTGTTCAGAGACTGTGAAACAAGCTCTGGAGAAGAAAGGTATATATACTTTATAAGTAATGGACTGACTCCTGAAAAACTCTGTAGTCAATGACCGAGAATGGTGACGGATACAAATCAAGGATGATACCATTAAATTCGTGTTCTTATTTATGTTCCTTCTTTCAGTTTTTTTGCTGTTCTCTTCTCTCATCCATAGGGTAGTATCTGTGTCAAAGTAGAACCACAGTTATTTAGCAGTAGTAAGTAAAGTAGTTTGGTCTTTTCCTTTCTGGGGAATATGAAGTAAAAATCTAGGTGAAGAAAAACGAAAAGGATTTGTATAGAAGTACTTGTTTTTTACCTGCTGTTCATTCATATATTTTCTATGTATTCTACTACAAAGCATAAAGATCCCAAAGGCAAGTCAGGCAATATTCTTTCTCGTTTCAAAACCATCTAGAAGAGCTGATATTTTCAAAACGTCTACTAGGTCCCATATGGGAATTTTTCTGTTTGGTCTCTAAAAAACTTCTTAATAGAGATAGGAAAGGAGAAACATTTCCATGAAGCTTTCACCTTTATAAAAAAAAAAAAAGGAAGGTAGCAAGTTAATCAAGTCCAGTTAACCTCAGCCATTCTCGTTCTATGATCCTGTGATTCTGTGAAGTCCACAGCAACAGTCTGTAGTAAAGGGTAGAGTATACTCTTCTGTAAAAATCAGAGTATGAGTATTTTATTAAGGAACAGTTTTCCGCTTTGAGGATTGTTAGTGAGAGCAGATTCAAGGCCTGAAACATAGTTGTGGAGAAGGACTGGGAACAAGCAGAGCAATTGCTTCCATGCAGATACAAATATTTAGTCTCCTTTCAAATTCAAAGTTGCCTGAGGAATGGATGGTCATTTAACAGCATTTACCACATTTTTCTATAGTTTGATAAGATAAAAGTCATAATAATTTATCTGTTTCCTGATAAGATTTCATATTGCTGTGATATTATATTTGCTGGTAACTTAATTCAAAGACAAACACCAAAACAATTGAAGGATTCAGGGAAGAGATGATGTGGCTAATTTCTGATAGAAACAGACTTTAAAGAGTGAAAAATCACTGAAAGTTTGCTGAAATAGCACTAGAATCACAAAATTGAAATAGACTCCTTAAAGAAAACAAACAAACAAGCATAAAAACAAACAAACAAAACCTAAATAACAAACAAACAAACAAAAACCCATACCAAACAATACTGTTATCTTACATGGAGTCAATGACAGTATAGAATAATAGCCATGGAATGGTGAAAAGGTTAGAAAAGCCAGAGATACAAAATAATTTATCACTGCTACTAAACTGGAGTGAAAAAGATGTGGCAAATATAGCCCTTTTATGTCTGGTCAGGCTGACTTTGTACCATCAAAATAAAAAGGAAAAAAACTATCCTTGTTGAAAGCTATTCAAGTTTCAGTGTTTCAGCTGAGGTTTGTGTTACTTTTACAGATTAATAAGAATCAATAAAGTATACATTTCTTGGAAAGTAGCCTACCTAAAATTGTCACAAGTATCCCGTTACCTTTAAATTAAGACAAATACAGTGGCAGTGATGACACAGGGGCAAAACCTGATGTGAGAACTGTAGTACTGTGGGAACTAGCATTTTTAATAATTTCTTTATAGTGCTTTCAAACCACAAAATAAAGTACAAGTAATTCTATTATCTTCATTTACAGTAAAAAGATAACAGTACCAAAAAATATAACTGTAATAAAAATATATAAGGAAGATTTGCTGTGACAAATCTTTATCTTCCATAAACAGATAAAGATCCACTCCATTCAGTGGAGTGATTTATTCTATTTCAATATTATTCTTAGAAAAAGTATTGTTGCTCTTGCTTGCACAAACTAGTTTTTCTTTGCGCCTTTGATTCTGCTTCTATATTAAATGCTATTGCAGGATAAATGTCTTTATCAAATCAAACCCACCTTTCAACCTCATCTGTGAAATAAGAACTATAAAGTGAAAATTTACTTTAGCTAATTAGGACAATTATTTTTCTAGACATGTCACCTGTGTCACATACAAAACACTCAAATTCTTGTTTCATTCAGAATTATTTACTTACGGCAGATTTAAATAATAATAATAATATAATAAAATAAATAATATAAATATAAAATATAAATAATAAATAATAATAAAAAAATCTCACCTTGCTTGTTTTGAAACAAATGTACAACTAAGATTAATGTGATGTCTGGTGTGATTTTTCTTCTTTTGTTCATTTTATGGCTTAATTTAATTTCAACTACAATTTAATGAGATAAACCAACTACTGCATGTCTCTCTCCTTTTATTCTTCTGTGAGTTGTACTAAAGCTTTTAAGAATACCTTTTTTTTTAAGTCATAGGACCATGTGGAATTGTTAATGGTACAACATTTTACTCTTTTATTTACGTTGCTTAATTCTTTGGGACACATGAGCATGATTTACTGATTGTATGTAATCCACAGGGTAAATTAAGTAAATTGCTGCTTCATTTATCTTGACCGTCTTTATGCTTATGCTGTTTGACAATAGAAAGCTGATTCAATAAATTATAAAAAAAATAAAAGTCACTCTGATTTCATATTTTTCAAAGATAACCAAGTTTTATTATTTCTGAAAAAATATACTAAAAATTTCAGTAGGAATACAGTTCAATTAAAGATTTCTAGTATAATTAAAAAAACCAATAATTTTATTATTCCTCCTTCCTTCTTACTTTTAAAATAGAATAGTAAATTCTTAACAACAGCTATATGATATTTATAAGTAAATTCAATCTAAATGTTGAAATATACACACTGACAGAAGCAGGCATATAGTAAAATCTAAGGCGGCGTTTAAATTTATTGTCTAAAATTGCAATTTTTGTTATTTCCCTCACATGAGTCACCGTATTTCACTATTAATTAGAAAAAAAAAGTTAGAATTATGAATATGTACCCAACTAGGATATTTTTTATATAAATAGGAAATCTTTCCTGTATAAATATGAAATATTTGATAAATTAACAAAAACAAAAAAAAATCATAGAAACATAATGTTGGAAATGACTGACAAGATCATCTAGTCCAACCATCCTCCTGTCACAATTGCTACCCACTAAGCTACTAAATCATGTCTTGCAGCACCTCGTCCAGATGCTTCTTGAACACCACCAGGGATGGTGACTCCACTACCTCCCTGGGCAGGCCATTCCAGCGCCTGACCACTCTTTGGCAGATAAGGTTTTTCCTGACATCTAATCTAAATCTCCCCTGGTGCAACTTGCGGCCATTCTAATACTGGAATAAAGTTTTCTTTGCTATCAGTGAAGTAACCTGAACTGCTTTTGCAGAATTTTTTTTTTTTTTTTCCTGGGACTTCATTTTCTTTTCTTAATGTGATATTTCTATAGTACTTAATACAGCAAGGTACTCATAAAATTGTGTCTTGTTTTATAGTAATCAACAATATTCCAAATATTCACTGATAAATTATTACATGACTTAATTGTACCAGAAATTATTTTCTTTAGCTTCTAACAGAAGGGAAAACCACACTGAAAATTCCTCAGTTTACAAAAGACAAAGCAACTGCTACGTATCTGTCCTATTTTTAGAGAGCATGAGTATAAGCAATTCTATGATTCTATATTTCTGAGTTCAGCAGTGCTGAACTCAGTGGAAATGTTGCTAATGGTTATGGAGGGAAGAGACTAGTGAAATTAAAACCTTGCAGAAGGACACGTAACACTTTCCAAAGCCACAAATGGGTATCTAACACTTGCAGGCTTTATGTCTAAATGTTATTTGATCATTTTACCTTGTATGAGAAAGCCTGTTATGATAGCTGAGTAAAAAAAGGGAAATGCTTTCTTCAACAGTTAATTATCTTCAAGAGTGAGTTTTGATGTGAATGCTTGCAGTATTTTCATGTTAATAAACCCTAATTATGAAGTAGATATTTAAATGTAAAATAAAAAGAAGGGAAGGGGGGCAAAATAAGGTACTTAGAAAAATAGTCCAATTTCAATTATGGTTTTAAGCTTAGGGAGCTAATGGGGAAATTTCTCACCTACAGTCTGTAAGCAAGAGAATCCTTGACAGACCACCACATTATTCATGTGTCTTCATATCATAAGGCACCTTTTCATACTTGAGGCTGTTATTTTTGGTGCAATCCTTTCTTTCTGGTATAGTGTTTTGCTATACCACCATCTGTTAAAACTTCTACAGCTTGAGAATTTTTGTTCAGGTAACTGAAATAAGAGTTGTGATTGCAGGTGTACAAGTCAAAGAATTCTTCTCCCAGAAATGGTCAGAACAGGAAAAGCTTGCTGGTCATAGCCTGGCACTGGGACAAGTAACAGCTGAGGACCCATCTAGTAGGTGTTTGAGGTAGTGGTCAGAAGACAGTGAGTGAGCCAGGACAAACCAAGTCACATATGTCCAAATTGCCTCTAGATGTATTCTTAAGTCTACATTCATGCTCTATTTGGCTCCTCCCAGGCTCAGGCTACCTATTATGTGTTTTTTGTGTCATAGCTTTTTTGTATGTTTACCTCTGTCACAACAGCAGTTTCTTTGTCATGAAGTCTCAGCACAAATACAGAGCTCACAGAATATTGCTTCAGAGATACTTGATACAGGCAGTCCATGACTGTAGCTTCCATGTTCAATTCCTCTTCCAAAAGTCCTTGTGGTCATTTGAATTACTGTTGGTCAAATGGGCCACGAGAAAAGTGAGTCACTATGAAAATCATAGAGCAAGGCTACTGGCTTGCCCAGCCTGCTCTGATGAAGACCATGAACACTCAGATTTGTCTGATAGATGAATGATCTATCTGCTAGATCATTCTTATTGTTTGATGCCAGGAAAAACCTCTACACCTGTTATGCCATTAAATGATCCGGATGTTGATTTGGTTCTTATCTTACTCTGCATAAATTTATGTCTTAAAACCTCCAGGCTTCACTGATGTAACTTACAGTTGCAATCAGAACTGGGCATAAATATGACTCTTTTTAACCTGCTACAAATACATATATATTTGTGTTTACAGTCATCTGAAAACATAAAAATAAAAATAAAAAATTATACATCTATATTACCAATTTAGGTTTTATTATTGAAAAGTAATTCTTTACCTAAACAGCAAGTCAATCTTGCCCTTTCAATTTCTTCATCAGTTTTATCTCTGGCTTTACAAACCCTAGATCACAGCCCTTCATCTTTCTGTTCCAGGATCTTTCTCCAAGCACAGTACCATCTCTATTCTGCTCCTGACTCCTTCATTGGTGTCTCTTTTCCCTGGGTTGAAGTCCTTTTACATCTTTCTGTTATTCTTTTTGCTTCTGATGTCCTGAATGCAGAGTGACAGAACTACTGTTACACTCTCCATTTTCAGTGCTATTACTGTCTATACTTAGGCTAGGCATAGGTGTGGAAAGGTTGCACCAGGGTGGAGCAGTCCTGAGATGCTGAATGCTTTCTAGTCTTCCTACTTATGCCAAGATTAAGCGGGTAAACAGGAAGAAGGAACTCCACTTGCCTGGTGCAATAATCTTGTTCATTTATAATAAAGGAAGGAGTCAGTAAGAGGTAATTTTTTCAGTGGTGCTCAGTGACAGGACAAGAGGCAATGAGCACAAACTTATACATAAGATGTTCCATCTAAACATGAGGAGGAACTTCTTCACTTTGAGAGCTGCCCAGAGAGGTGGTGGACTCTCTGTCTCTGGAGACATTCAAAATCTGCCTGGACAAGTTCCTGTGCAACCTGCCCTAGGTGGACCTGCTTTGGCAAAAAGGTTGGACTAGATGATCTCCAGAGGTCCCTTTCAAACCCGTATCATTCTGTGATTCTGTGAAGTTGACATAATTCAACTGTTCAATAACGAAAATAAAATCTTTTCCTCAGGTTTGAAGACAACCCTGTTCAATTTTGTTGCTTTATTTAAAATAACTTTATGTAAATTTCACTTTTAGCTCCTCTAATCCTAAAACTTTACATAGAGAACTAGATTTGATAAAATGAAAAATAGAAGGTTTTACTTAAGATTATTTGATGTTCTGGTTTTCTCATTCATAATTTCAATAAAACCTCAATCTGGCTATATTACTTTAGGTTAAAAATTCCCTTTTCTACCAAATGTCAATGGACTATTTAGGGTTTTTTTGGTTGTTTGATTTGGGGTTTTTATTAATGTAATATTACTAAGAGTATAAACTATGATAATTCTATGTAAACAGATGTTTTACTTTGATCCTTTAGTCTTATGGGTGATATTATACAAATTCTTTCTTCTAAAGATTTCACATTCACAGGATGTCTTGAAAACCTTTAAAAGTTTATGCTAATGATTATTCATTAGATAAAAACCAGGAAAATATAAATGAGATATAAAGTAATATCTTTAAAACCTTTTAGCCTAATCAACCAATATCTGTCTTAACATGGAGTAAAAAAATATTTTATTAATTTGAGCTTCTGAAGAGCATAGAAGACCTGTCCTTAAAACACCACTTTGGCTACCACAAGTGATGTGGATCAGACTTGTTATTAGGTGCAAGTTTTCTGTTCTCGAAGAGTAGGATGCCTTCTATAGTTTTGTATTTCACAAAAATGTAAATATTTTGGGTTGATCATTTAGGGTTTGTTTTTTTTTTTTTGGTTTTGCTT
>VZTM01033470.1:0-12766 GCA_013400555.1 Jacana jacana | reverse complement strand
AGGTAACTTGTAACTCATTACTTCGAGGATTGAAGATGTACAGCGAAACCTGTATTAGTTCTTTGCTGGGTTTCTGTGCTGTGCTCCTGGGTTTGTATTTGAATGTCTAGCAGCTGTACTCTTTATATCTTAGTTGAAAAAAAATTTCAACTCCTATGTAAATAAATTGCATTGTCACTTTTCCCTGCAAGTATGAAAAGCTATTGGTATAGGCATGACAATATTTCTGTACGGTGTATGCTTCTTGGGAAATCTATGATCTTGCCTGGAGCTTATAAAGAGAAAGTCAGATGGCCACTTGATTATTTTCCATTAACTTGAACTTTTACAATCCTAGAGTTAAGCATTAAATAATTGTATACTGGTAGAGTAGAAAAAAAATATCGGCTCAGTGTTTCTGTTTCAGTGACTTAAACTAGGAACTGTCTGCTTCCGTTTATGATGCCCAAAACTGGAGTTTCTGCGGAGGAAGGGCTGCCAGATCTAATGATTTTAATAGTATCTGACACAAAACCAGACATTTTACTTCTGTTCTGCAACAGAGAAGGGAAAGGTAATGATGTAGGCTGCTACTTTTGTTTTAAAAGGCATAGTATCTGTTGTACATAATTTTCATCAGTCATCAACAAATCATCCTGCGTAAGAAAAGTAAGAAAAAGGGTGAAGGTGAGCTGTAGGTCAAAGAGCAAAGAAAGGTATGCTAAAGAAGACTAGCTTTTTACTTCCCTTTTCTCTATCTCAGAAAATCATCACGTCTCTCAAAGAGCACAAATGTGTCTTATACTAATCTTACCATTAGTATAAAATGCATCCTGTATTACCCGGTTTTGGCTTTAGAGTCAAATCCAGTTGAACTGAAGGAAAACAAGGAATAAGGCCACTCTGCAGATATTTGCTTTGGTGTTTTACTTGGTGATCATTTGTACTAATTGCAACAATGTATAATTTCAGTTTTCCTGTTAAATTTGCTTAGCTTTGAGATTCACAAAATGATAAATAGTTTGTGTGCCAAGGATGCCAATACGGTTTTAGTCTGAGCTGCTTAGTATACCCGTTTACCAAGTTTACTTGTAGGCAAAAGCAATTATTTACCATTAAGAGCAAATATGAGTGGAAAGCTCTTCATGTTTGTTTTGTTTGTGCTGTTGTATCCCCCTGCCTGACCACTTGGTTGCTTCTTGACAACTCGACTGATTTATTTCTTTTTGAGTCATTTTTGGATTTAAATGAGGACAATTGGGTAGTGTTTTGTTTTTTTTTTTCATAGACTGTGAATAGCAAGGAAATGGAATCTGTCAGCTGCCTTCAGATTTGCATTAGCAGAGAAAGGAGTCTTCTAGAAACAGAAACCATATCCGTTGTGATACTACGTGTCGTCTCTGACAGCTATGTGGTATTGTATAGAATCATCTAGGTTGGAAGAGACCTTTAAGATCATCTAGTCCAACCATCAACCTAGCTGACAAAAAGGCACCACTAAACCATGTCTCCAAATACCGTGTCAACCTGTCTTTTTAATACCTCCAGGAATGGTGCCTCATCCGCTGCCCTGGGCAGCCTGTTCCAATTCATGACAACCCTTTCTGTAAAGGAATTTTTCCTAATATCAATCTAATCTAAACTTCCCCTGGTGTAACTTGAGGCTATTTCCTCTTGTCCTATTGCTTGTTACATGGGAGAAGAGATCCCATGACCTGCCCCGCTACATCTTCCTTCCATGTAGTTGTAGAGAGCGATAAGGTCTCCCCTCAGCCTCCTGTTCTATAGGCTGCAAAACCCCAGCTCCCTCAGCCTCTCCTCATAAAGCTTGCTCTCCAGACCCCTCACCAGCTTTGTTGCCTTCCTCTGGACCTGCTCCAGCACCTCAATATCCTTTTTTTTTTTTTGTGTTAAGGGGTCCAAAACTGGACACAGTACTTGAGGTGGGGCCTCACTAGTGCCTAGTTCAGGGGAATGATTACCTCCTGAGTCCTACTCACCATGTTTTTCCTGATACAGGCCAAGATGTACCTTTGGATGGGTCCCATCTGGGCCCATAAGAGCTGTTTGTATCTAGGTATTTGGAGCAGGTCCCTCACCACCTCCCTTTGGATAACGGGGGCTTCATTCTGCTCCCAGCCCCTATCTGCTAGTTCAGGGGTTTGGGTACTTAGAGAGCATCCTATTCTACTACTAAAGACCGAGGCAAAGAAGGCATTCAGTACTTCAGTCTTCTCCTCATCCTTTGTTGCTGTTACCTCCCATATCCAGTAGAGGATGGAGACTCTCCCGAGTCTTCCTCTTGCTACTAATATATTTGTAGAAATTCTTTTTATTGTTTTTAACATCCAAAGCCAGGTTAAGTTCTAGTTGGGCTTTGGCCTTTCTAATCCTTTCCATACATAGCTTTTCTACACCTTTGTAATCTTCCTGAGTGGCCTCCCCCTTTTTCCAAAGGCCACAAGCTCTGCTTTTTTTCCGCTGAGCTCTGACCCTATCTCTTTATTCAGCAAGGCCGGTCCCTTCTCCTGATGGCTTGCTTTACACAGCGATGGCCTGTGCCTGCGCTTTTAATACTGCTTCCTTGAAAAATGTCCAGCCTTCCTGGACTCCTTTCCCCTTCAGGGCTGCCTCCCAAGGGACTCTGTCAAGCAGGCTCTTGAAAAGACCAGTCTGCCCTCTAGAAGTCCAGGATGGCAGTCCTGCTGGCTCCCCTCCTTGTTTCCCTGAGAACTGAGAACTCTATGGTTTCATGGTCACTGTGTCCCAGACAGCCTCCAACTGTCACAAACCCCAACAAGTCCTTCTCTGTTCACAAACAGCGGATCCAGCAGGGCTCCTTCCCTAGTTGGCTCCCTCACCAGCTGTGCCAGGAAGTTATCCCTGACACACTCCAGGAACTCCAGTGTACTCCAGGTATTCCAGTGTATGTAGAGAGAAATTAAATATGTGGTGTAGGCATGTACAAAACTAAGAAAAAAATAACACAGTCTTAGTGCTTCATCCTAGGACGTTAGGTGATTTGGAATGTACCCACTTTTGGTGAGTATATAAAAAAAAAAACAAAACACTTTAAAATCACAGTAATCAATAAAAATCTGAGTTTTTTTGTAGCCACAAACCACACTTCAAAAGTCACTGGAAAGTTTCTGTTGGGTGTGGGAACCTGCTAGTGAATTTACAACTTGAACTCTGGCAAGATACTGAAAATCTAAGAAAAGCATTAGCTTATTCTGTAGCCATCCCTGTGACTTCAACCATTGAATTACTGGGTTTAGGTTATCCTTAAAGCCAGAATACGTGTCTGAAAGCAAAAAAGAAGCTGCTTTTTTCTGTTGATGGCTGTTTGGGAATTCACAGTACTTCTGGCACGTGGTGAATGGGGGCTCCCAGCGCATTCAGTGCCTCTCTGTGGTACGAACATACAAACAGTTGGCATTGAACTTCGTTCAGTCTGCCTTTCTTCTTGGGCCATCACTGCTGCTAGTAAGTGGCACTGGCACTAGAAATATCAATGCCTTTCTTAACATTGCAAGACTTCAGCTTATTTCAGAATTGATCAGTAGGTATTTGAGAGGAGATTTGCCATTGTCAAAGGGAAGTGAAACTGGCAACTTAATGTTTTTTTCCTGTGGTTAGGTATCTACAAATTTTAACTTGTTTACTATTTTACAATGTGGTTTTCAAGCTCTGCTTCAGTGGTAGGCTTGGGCTGCTCATTGAGAGAAGCTGTATATTTCACAACAATGTTCATCTGCCAAGGCTCTGTTTTGCAGCTGCCTTCTTGGAGACGCACTAAGCGTTGCATGTTCAGCCTCCCTTGCTGTCCACACTGCTGTAAGAGAAATACGAATGGAGATTTCTACTATTGCAACAAGAAATAACAAGGACAATTTTTTCCAAAATATTTTTACCATTTGATGTAAGCATACTATTTTACTTTATAAACTGTCCACATTGAGTGCAAGTGGAAAGTATTATGTCTTATAAATAAAAGCTAATTTAACCTGCTTGTGATATTTTTGCCATTGTACTGTTTACAATTTTTAAGACTTCTTAAATGTATTGAAGCTTGTTTACTATTGAGGATGGCAAACCATGTCTGAATCCCTCTTTCAAAGCACCATTTACCATGTGCTATGGTTTGAAGCAACAGGCATGCCTGAGCCTTTACTTTTCTACATAAGGCTGCAGACCAGCACCTTGTTTTCTACATCTCGGGTTACAAGACAGTTCTAGTTGAACATGTTTTCCAAACCAGAGAAATGTTGACCTGAAATGTCACAGAGGTGAGAAAATTGTAATAGTTTCCTCTACAAAGGACTCATGCAGTAGAGTAAAATCCACGTGGACAGGTCACCTTTACTTTATTTTTGTCTTTAGGAGCAAACACACTTACTGAACTGTATAAGGGCATGATACTATTACCATATGGTCATGATTAATGTATACACTTAAAAATTTGAGTCTTTGCTCCCCCCACCCAACCACTACTCTACCAAGGAGCACAGTCAGCTCTGCCCCAGGAGGGCTTTGATTGGATGTATAAAGATCACTGATTAGATTCTTTCTCTGTGCTGACTGGCTTTCTTTGCATCTGCTGTGTGTTGTCCCTCTGATTTCTCTGTTTTCTCCCTTCCAGCTGATACTTGACTATTGCAAATAAGTAGCTGTGTAGTTCCTGTCCTCACATATAGGTTGTTTTTTGTTCTGAGCATCTTCCTGCCAAGTTTTGCTATTTTGTTGTTGCAGTTTTTAATTTGGCTGCCAGTAGGGTTATACTGCATTGTCTGTTTTACAGCGGTGTTTTTTTCTGATGCAAGCCATGCATGTAGGCACTGAATTAAAAGTTCTTGTCTGTTGAGGTTTTTTTTGGCCACTAGTGCAGATCCTCCCCTTTGGGAAGGAAATTATGTAAAATATTGTAATAAAACAAGAGTAACTTTTTCCTCCTCTTGCCTAGAGAATCCTCAAATTAGTGTGAAAATGGGAAGTTCATAAACAAAGAAAAATAATATTGCTATTTTCCTGCTGGATGGAAAGCTTGACACAATGCTGTGCTGATGGTAACCAGAGCCCGAGAAATAAAACAGTCTTACAAAAGAAAAAGCAGCTCTTCTCAGTGAGAGTGTGTTGGGAGGGTTGATGTAGTAAAGTCTCAGCTTACTATATCAGGCAATTTGATGCTTCAAACTGAGCTGAGGTATGAATTTATATCAAAGATTTCAAATGAAGGTTAACAAAGACATCTTGAAAAACAGTTTCTGCTAGATCTGAATTTGTTGTCATCATGGGCTTTCTTTTTCCAAAGAAATCTGCTCTAGTAGCAGTCTTGGAGTCTGCATGGCATGGCATGTCTCCAAAGTCTTGGGAATTTGTTTTTGGAGAGTGGTGATGTAGCTATTTCTTTATTCTAGTTGCATACAAAATCAACCATCTTTGTTCTGCTCATTCTAATATATTCATTCCATAAAATATAATCCTCAGTATTTTTCCTTGAAGCTTCCCTTGCCGTTGTGACATTTTCAGTTGCTTGACTTGAACCGGTTTATAAACCCAGGATTCTGCATTGACTGAGAGAGATGTAAAAGTTTTAACATTTCTGCTTTTCACATCTGGGATTCATCCATAGCAGGTGCTGATGACAAGAATACAGTATGTGAACTGCAGAAAAATGTGCTCTGTTGCAGATGATCAGCACAGGGGTATGGTTAGAAATCACCATAATGTGGAAACCCCCTCAAACTTAGCCTCTGATGCTGAAGCTATACATCAATCGCTAGATCCAGAAGTTGAAACGTTACTTGGTTGTTATTATAAGTAGTTGAGAGCAGCTTCTGGATTTTAAAATCTTATTTTAACATCTTTGACTGTAAGCTATGCCTTTGTTGTACTTCTGTTCAGTGAAGCCAGTATAAGCATTTGTCTGATGTAAGAAAAAGGCAATCTGTTCGGTGGCTTAATTTGAACACAGGAATTCTTGCCTGCTATTGCTTCTAATATCCATGTGACTACTCTTAAGGGTTTTTGTCAGTCTAGTGTCGTTTTCCAGTGGAAAGGTCATGTTTTTCAAGGAGTCTTTCTTTCATGTTGCTTTAATAGTAGTGTTGCCGTATTCTGGAGTAGCTCATTTTCTGATGACCAAGTAAGTTATGAAGTACTTGCATGGTAAATGCATGGGCACTTCTCTCTTAAATGGGTGAATAAGTGGTTTCAATTTGTGCAGAAAGCAAATAAGCTGCCATAATTATTTTAAGAGCCAGATTTTAAATGTGCCCAATTCACTGTAATTACTGATTGGCTAGTTCAGTAATTGGCCACTTCTGCAGAAGGTGCATCTGGTAGCTGCAGGCTGTTGGTAGAATGGTCCTTGTCTTGAAGTTTTGGGAAATGGGATACTAATTGTCAAGCTACCACAGATTCCAAAGACAGTCATTCTGAAAAAAAACTCAATTGAAAGCTTCCTAATTCTGCACAAACTTATGAAAGTTTTTTATAAAGGAAAAAAAGCAGCTTTTCCTTGCCCTGCATGTTTCAGAAATTAGTTTCTCAGGAAATGCATGTACTGAGGTGAGTGGAATTCTTACGTTCAGCACAGTATTAGCGGTCCTGTGTTTAATAAACTGATGTTTTTGATAGTTTTAACTGTTATGTTTTTGAATAATGTTCTTGGAAGAGCTGATGAATTGTTCACAACTGTTATGAGACTGAGAATTTTCACTGTATATAATTTTTTTAGTTAATATTGCCCTGTAATGGTGTAAGAACAGCAGTGTGTCAACACAGGATTTGTCTGAAGTTTTTCTTTTGAGTGCCCATGTCCAGCCCCAAAATTGTTATTCCCCCACGCCTCCTTCTGCTCTTATTTGGGGTAGATTAAGTTTCTTTTCAACAGATTTTTAGCTATAAATCTTTGTGACATTTTTTGTGAAAGGAAGAAAAACATAAGGAGAGTTTGAAGAGTCTGAAGAAGGGTGTTACTGAATTCAAAGGAAAGTCTGATGTTGAACTTCAGATAATTTTCCCCGTATGTGTTGCTTGGACAACTGTACGTGACGGAGCATGTTTTTACAAGCAGCTATGAAATTATTATTTTTTTTTTTGTAGGGGTGGCACAGGTTGCATGGTTGCAGATATTAGCAGAACAGTATTATTTTAAAAAAAAATCAAGTAGTGAATTTCAAAATTCAAGGGTTGAATCTGTCAGCTAATACTGAAAGTGTTTCAGTACCTCTAAAGCTATAATGACTTTCCTTCTGGGCAATCTAGATTTCCATTTCTTCCCTGCTTTGGGGGTATTCAGCATGATTGGTAGCATCTTGTTGTACCTCATGTTTTAGTCTGTCTGGTTAGAACCCAAAGAGCAAGTCTATGAGCAACTTCACAAACACTGTGATTTTTGTATTATGTTGGAAGCTCTTTTGCTTTGAGTCTAAAAAGGCAAGTAGTGAAGAAAGTCTTGCAGCCAGCATACAAATACCCTTTCTTCTTTGGTTTTGCTGTATTGTACAGTAATAAGCATAGTCTATGAAAGTGTTCTGTTATTTTCTTAGCTCCTGCTGTGAAGATCCTTTTTCCTAGTAATGTGACAATTTTCCATTTTCGTATCAATGCTGGGATATAGATAGTCTGTGAACTCCCTCTTCCTCATAGCTGTAAATGTCCTAGTGGGTGCCATTGAGAAAGGCTGTTGTGGCTGGAAATAAGTCAAAATAATTACTGTTGCTTGCAAGCTTGGCTGTGCTTTCTGTAAGATTTTATTGTCAAAAGGACTGTGGGGTGAATACATGACTACAATGGAGTGCAAGCCCACAGAACTACTGCAGCAGACATAGCTAGCACCTTGGAAACATAACAGTGTGACTGTATTGCAATGGAGATTAAACCTGCTCTTCCTGCTTCTGAATGACTGAGTACTGCCAGCCCTGGCTCTCTGAAGTGAGTGTAGTACGTTATGTTGTTCTCCACCACATTAGGTTGGGTTACAGTAAGTGTTTTTTTTGTAGCTTACCCTTTCAGGAAGATATGACTCTCCAGTCCATCATAAAAAAATGCATTTGCATGAGGGTATTGTAGAAAAAATACTTAGCACAGGGTAGAAAGAAGATTCTGAAAGTAACAAGGATGTTTGAGGACTATTCGTTGTCAAGCAAATTACTATAGCTCTTCATTCAGCTGTGCTCAGTTGGTGAGTTAGCCTTGGCTAGCCATGAAGTGCCTACCAAGCTGCTCTATCACTCTCCCTTCTTGAGAGGACAGGAAGATCACTCCACAATTACTGTTATTGGTAAAACAGATTGAGCTTAGGGAAGTTAAATTTATTACCAGTTAATAACAGAGTAGGATAACGAGAAATTATAACACGAACTAAAACCACTTTCTCCCACCCCTCCCTTCCCCTCAGGCTCATCTTCACTCCTTACTCAACCTCCTCCCTTCCTCTTGTCACTGTAAAACTCAGTTGTTTTTCAGTTTTCTGCTTGTCCAACTCTTAACTGAGTTGAAGCTCATGGCATAACTTAAAGATATAGAAAGGTGGTAAGACGAGAGTAGTCAACTCTGCTGCATGTTGCAGTGTAGTAAAATGTGCAGGCTTGCTGAACACAGGAACTATGACAAGGGACAAAGGGTCTCTGTATCATTACTAGCGTGACCACAGATCTCTAACAACTCTGTATATTTTTATTGCAGATGGTATCGGCATGTGTTAAAAGATGTAGATTGCTGAATGAAACAGCAGTGATAATCAGAGCAGTACATGTGTCTGTGGAAAATCTGAACAGATTTTTTTCACTCTTACATTTTAAGGAAACAATAGTGCACAGGATAGCACCATTGATGATATAAAATAGTTGCTAGTCTTGCTAGAGGTATAGTAAGCATGTGTGTTAGCCCTGTTATGTGATAACTGCAGAAATAAATAAATTTTTATCTACCTTCCCTCCCACCTCTTCCTTCTTCCTGGGCTTAACTTTACTCCCACATTCTCTACCTTCTCCTGCTGAGTGGAAAAGGTGGATGCGGTCAGTTCATCTCACATTATCTTTGCTGCTTCTTCCTCCTTAGGGGAGGACTCCTCACACTCTTCCCCTGCTTCAGTGTGGATACCTCCCATGGGAGACAGTCCTCCATGAACTTCTCCAATATGAGCCTTTTGCATGGGCTTCACTTCTTCACTCACTGCTCCGACATGAGTCTCTTCCTCCAGGTTCAGTGGAACAGACTGCTTCAGCATGGGTCCCCTGCACGGTTACAAGTTCTGCCAGCAAACCTCCTCCAACATGGGCTTCTCTTTCCACTGGACCACAGGTGCTGCCAGGAGAGCCTGTGCAGGATTCCCACGGGATCACAGCCTCCACTAGGACATCCACTTGCTCTGGCATGAGGTCTTCAATAGGCTACAGGTGGATGTCTGCTCCGCTGTTAAACTCTGGGCTGCAGGGGGACAGCCTGCCTCACCAAGGGCTTCAGGGGAATCTCTGCTCCAGTGCCTGGAGTGCCTCCTTGCTTCCCTCTTTACCGACCTTGGTGTCTGCAGAGTTGTCTGTTGCATATTCTTATTCCTCTCTCTGGCTGCAGTTGCTGTTGCAGAGTGTTTTTTCCCCTTAAGTATGTTATCAGGGAGGTGCTAGCACCACTGTTGACTGGCTTGACTGTCTTGGAGCTGGCCGCATTGGCTCTAGGGGAAGCTTCTAACAGCTTCTCACAGGAGCTGCCCCTGTAGCCCCCTGCTACCAAAACCTTGCCACACAAACCCAGTACACTCAGGTGTGAGCTGATTGTTCTACTTTTGCAGGAACCCTTTTAAAACCAGCTTATTAACCTTAATAGGTTTATGTGACCTCAATTACTGTGTATCAATACTTAGCAAGACCACATAATTTAGTGGGCAGTACTACTGGGCTGGTAAAAGAGACTTTGCTAGACTCAGTTGTTCTGCAACCCATGAAGCAAAGAGGAAAGCAGAGTTGAGGAAGGGAGCAGGAAAGAAGCACAAAAAAGAAAAAACAGTTGAAGGGCAGAGGATTAAAATATGAAATGATGCGTACCAAAGGGGTATCGTCAAAACAGCATGGTAGAAATAATTACATTCCTTCAGGAGAAAAGAGTTGGCAGAGCACAGGGAGTGGGCAGTGTAGAGCTTGAAGGAGCAGATGGGTCTTAACGAAAAGAGGGTAGATCATAGAATGAATTTAAGCATGTTATTTTTGATCTTGTGCCTTTAAAGGGATAGTGGGTAGACCAAACACCTGTTCTTTATCATCACTTTTTAGGAAATGTAAATAAGCCTAAGTGTTAATTCACTTCTAAAATTTCACCTCAGCTTACTTTGAAAATATTTGCTGGTGTGTTTGCTCTATACACAGATGGGGTATTTTGAGGAAAAATTAGGTTTCTGCAAAAACACACCCCCCTGGCCCTGACAATTTACTATAATATAGGACAAGTTTCGATGCTAGTTAACTTTGAAACGGGTTAACTAATTTTGGTTTTGCTATGTATGTAGTACTGAGAAAAGAAGTTAGTTGGGTGTATCTTTGTTGCTGCTCTGTGTGGTGAAGAGAGGCTCTTTGCTGTGTTGACCATGGTTTGTGGACTTTATATTCACTTTGCTTTTCTTGCGTTAGGAAAATTTGCATTAGCTGTCAGTCCTTGGAGTGCACTGTGCTTGCGTAGAGATTCCTTTTTAGAACCATCCTACCCACAAGCTGATCAACGTGCCTGCCCAACTTGGTGTTACCTGCAAACTTACTGAGGCTGCCCTCAATCTCCTCATCCAGATAATTGATAAAGATGTTAAAGAGAACAGGTTCCAATACCCTAGTGCCCTGGGGAACACCACTTGTGCCCAGCCACCAACTGGATTGAACTCCATTCACCATCAATCTTTAGGCCCAGCCATCTAGCGAGTATTTTAGTCAGCAAAGTATATGCCCATCTAAGCCATGAACAGCCAGTTTCTACAGAAGAATGCTGTGGAAAATGGTTTCAAAGGCTTTCCTAGTGTCAAAGTTTAGCTAAACAACATCCACAGATGTTCTGGGTAAGCAAAGCAGAGGGACAGGGAGCACTTGAGATGTTTAGAAACTCTTGTGATACTGGTTCATACTGGACAGGATGAGATGTGGCATGTCTGCTTTCAAAGTTTAAATGGGATCCAGGCAGCTGGGATCTGCCTGAGTTCTCTGTAAGCATAAAGATGGTGCCATAACAGTGTTTCCAGTTAGGCTTAATAGTTGTTTTTGTGCTATGATACTATAGTCATTCAAGTCTGGTGCTTAATATTGATCATGCTGACAGTCTCTCTGCATTTATTATGTCATTGCATCTTCCCAAAATCATGTTACTTGCTATTATCTTAGAAAGGAAATGGCATGACAAAAATTTATTCAAGTCCCAGGAAACGTGCTTTATTTTGTTCCTGACCAGGATTAAAGGGCGTAGTTGAGAACGTGAGTCCAGTCTGAATTTGTATATATTTAGAAACTCTAAACTGCTATATTGAAAACTACTTCTGGGGTTAAATGGAAAAGAAATTAAACCATAAACTCTGGCTAACAGATTCCCTGAATGTAGACCTTGTGTGTTGTCTGTGGTATTTTTTCTGCATGTGTATTTTTTTTTTTTTCTTCAGCCATCAGGGTATATGGGAATAGAAGTCTTACAAATTCATATAATGAAACAAATATTGCTTTTTTGTTTGATGTTTGTTTGCATCTCCAGTAACTCCTTGCACTAAATTGTGCTAATTTCTATGAAATTAGAACTCTAAGATTTCTATAAGGTACAGCTAGCATTAAGCTACACAACTTGAAGTTGCAATTTTTCTAATTGTGCTTGATTACATCTTAGTTCCTTGCATGTCAGAAGTAATTAAATGTTGACTAATTATAGTGGTTTAGATTTTTGCTGACAAAAATTTGCTTTATAAAGTGCAAATTCTTTTTCTAGTTCTAGTTGTCTTCCTCCAGCCTATACTTTAATACAAAAAAACCCCAATCACTTGGTGACTGTCTAAGCAAAAATGAAAGTAATCTGAATCGCAGCATAAATGGCTGCCTTGAACTGCAGCAGGCTGTAAAATTAGCTGCCTTGAAATGGTGATACTTACTGGGCACATCTTTCTGTACTGCAGTTCCTTTTATACCTGCCAGTTGCTTCTACAGTTCTTTTGCTGAAGTCCAGGGGTTGGGCCGAAGGGTTGGGCCACAGCAAATGCATTTCAGTTTGTCAGTGGGATCTAGATAATAGCCTTAGTAGAAAATTGGGTGAGTGTCCTCTTCCAGAAGTTAGACAATGTCCATCACAAAATATTGGGCAAACCTTTCCTTTCCTATTACCTTTCTTGGAATTCTAGACATAAGCCTTGTTTTTTTTTTTTTTCTTTCAGCTACAGATGAATATTTTCTGCAGGATACTATTTTTCAGTTAACTGAACTTTCCATCACTTACTGATTATGTTTCACAGAGCAGCATATGAATTTGTGCTGCAAAATCCTGGAATGTGGAGCAGCCATAAATGAGCTATCTTGTTGTGAGTTAGCGAGGTAACATCGCGCTTCATTGTGGAAAGCACCTACCTATGAAAATGGCAGGGAACTGGTTAGTGTTTGAGGACATCTTTTGGAAATATAGAAGAGGATGAAGATATGGTGATGTGTTTCAGCATTTTGGAGTGTAGGACTTGCTTTTTGGTATGGCAGCTGGCATAAATAATTTGCATACCTGAAGAGAGTCTAGAGGAATGGAGGGTAAAAGTTGATACTGCTTCTGCCAATACACTTCC
>VZTM01033469.1:3642-31095 GCA_013400555.1 Jacana jacana | reverse complement strand
CCTGCGCCGGGGCGGGGAGCCTCCGGGGCAGCCCCCTCTGCCGCTACCGGGCTCCCCCGGTGCTCCTGGAGCCCAGCGCTTCCTTCCTGGGCGGCAGCGCTGAGCGGCCGCGTAACCACCGCCCCCGCCGGCCTCTGCTCCGCCGGTGGTTGTTGGACGAGGGCGGCCCTGTCGGCACCGAGCTCCCCCTCTCCCTCCCGTTCCTCCTCAGCCAGCCCAGCTCTGTCCCTTCCCGGGCGTAGGAGCCCAAAGGCTTCCGAGGGCTCGCAGCGAGCGCCGTGTCCCCAGAACCCTCGGTCGGGGAGAGCCCCCCGAGTAGCACCGGCTGCTCCAGCGCTGTCTGCATCTCAAAAACACCGTAAAAACCCCGTATCCTGCTAGCTTTTACAGCCCAGGGCGCCGATCAGGTCGCTCCGCTTCTCCCCAGCGAGTTGCTCAGCCTGTGGAGTGATGTGGGGTTATTTTTTTTGAAAGAAAAGCCTGTGAGTGTGAGACCGTACTCCCTAACGCCGAAAACCAGCTTGTTGTCAGCTGTCTTCGCTGTAGCTCCTAAGGAAAGCTGATCTACCGCCTGTGTTTAAAACCCAGGGTTGTTATTCCACCCTACAAACTTCGGTGTAGCCCCGTGAGTCTTCGTTATCCAGGATTTTGCCGCGTGATCCCGTTGCCCCGTGAAAGTTTTCAGCTCCTGGAACTTGCACAAGCGGCCTCTGAAATGGCTTCAGGGTTTTGCCCGGTTGGCAGCGAGCTGGTACGGGCTCCTCCTGCCCCCGGGGACCCTGCCTGGCTCTGCTGTTCCAGTGCTCCCCTTGGAGTAAGTTGCTTTGTTAAAACATGCAGGGAGTTCCTATGGGAAATGCTGCTTTGGAAAACGACCCACAGGTTTTAGTGGTGCTGCTTAATTCCCCCCTTCCCCAAACTCTGTAGGAATTAACCATTCTGTGTAAAAAAAAAAAGTAACTTTTACGAAAGGCTTTTTGCCTGTTCTTTTTGGAAATGAGGAAAAAAAAGCTTAGTCCTGTACTGAAGTGGGACACTGGAGAAGGGGCTGGAGCTTGGGTAGGATGATGTGTTGAGGGGGGGGTGAGGGTGGAAACCAGAGGCTTGTGGCACGTTTCTGGAGTAAAAATGGTGAAAACTACTGCTGGGGTGGTTTTGAGGGGTGTTTGTTACCGAGTGGGGAGCACCAGTATTCCCGGAATCGATGATTCCTGGCAAAGAAAGCTCTTCCTACTGGGTACTTTGGTGCACTAGCCCCCGTTAAGGGCACTTTATGTAAAACATTTCCTGCGTTGAGGCCCCCGTGGAGAAACAGGAAGTGAGATCCGTTGCTCTGGGGTAAGTTGGAGAGTTTTGGGAGCTTGGGAGATTCCCAGTTCTTACTCTTGCTTTACTGGAGAAGAGCGTTCGTTAAGGTTATGACAAAGACTGGGCTAAGGTACGTGCTTTGAGTTGAAGAAACGTGGACTCGTAGACTACTTAGTAATTGGTAGGATGATTGTGATCCTTCAAACTGCTCTGTGCAAATGGGTTTTAATCAGTTCGTTACTGGTGGCCCTCAAAGAGCAGCGGAGCCCCTCTGCCCTCCTGGGGGTCGTGCTGCCTGCTCCCCTCCTAGGGTGTCCCCCAGGCAGGGTGCTGGGCTGTGGGGCACAGGCTGCGGCTCGCTGTGGGGCTGGCAGCGATGACATGGCAGCTCGGTTTGGAGGAGGAAGTACCAGGGGGCTGAGCCAGCTCCTCGCTGGTCTTACAGCTGGTTTGGGGAGTGGTGGAACAGGAGTGACTTCATCAGACCCAGCAGGCTTTGAGCGCCTTGAAAAGCGACGAACCTTTGCAGGAGGGTAGGGAAGGAGGAACTAACTGGTAAATGCAAGTTCTCTGGCACGAAATCACTTTGTGGAAGTGTTCTCCAGTGGTTCAGGTTTTGTATTGCTGGTTTAGAATGGCTGCTGGGCTGGCTGCTTCCCTCCCGTGGGTCCTTCCCGCTGCCACAGGTCTGTTCCCCAGGCGCTTCGGGCTCCTGTGCTGGGAAATGATGGCGAGCTCTTGGAGAGACGGGCTGAAACGGGCGGTGCTTCCTTAATTCATCAACCTAAAATAACTGTTTCTGCTCTTATTTTCACATGGTTGTTTTAGAGTGGTTTGGAGTTTATAAAAACTTCAGTGTGAGGGTGTGTAATCGAAATAATTTGGATGTTTTCAGCTCACATGTAGGTACTGAAACTGTCTGGAAGGCTACCCAGGGGCAGCGTGCTGAGGCACAGCCAAGTTGTTCCGATTCCACCAGCTCTCAGTAGCTGTGTTATACTGGTCGTGCCGGCAAGAGCCAGTTGGTGGTTGGAGCAGGATGATCTTGAAAGGTCCCTGTCCACCTAGAGAATTCTGTGGGAGCTGGCACGAGCTGCTGGGGGTGCGGCCATCACCATTTTCATGCTCCATAATCAGGAAGTCTCATCTCAGGAGGCTTCAGCGCATGCGGTACTCGGATGCCTCTTAGGGGAAAAGTACTGTTTGCTTTCTGAAACAGAAGAGATGAGACTGTTGTGTAGAGATGTGGCCTGCCCTGGGCTCCCCCTTTCTCCTGGCACTCTGTTTTCTGGCCACCACGGGGCTGGGGGGGTTGCTGGTCTGGCACAACCCCTTCCCATTCCCCTGGTGCTCCAGCGTTGCTGGTTGTGAGTGGATGATGCTGCAAGAGAGAGCTCCTTCCCAGCCTTGCAGAGGGTGCTCCCTCCAACAGAAGGTGGTGAAGAGCTGCAGGAGTGGCTCTGGGGTGACGGAGCCGACTCCTGAGGCTTTGCTGGGGGTTAGTCACAGGTTGGCGCTGGGATCCCATCCCTTTCCCCGAGGAGCGCTGGGCTGTAACTGGGGTCCGTCTCTCAGCCCCCGTGGCTCACAGGCTCTGCTGTAGGAGGTGGCAGAGCTGCAGGTTTCTAGCACTGCTGGGTCTTGGGTCTCCACCATCACCATCTAATATTTTCCCTTTGTGTGAACTGTCCTTGGCTCACTCGCAAAGACAACTGTGCACTTTGACTTGCTTTTTTTTCTTACTGCTGTGAACTACGCTGGATATTTGTGGCAAACCTATCTAACTTTTTTAATCCTTTTCTTTCTTTTTTCTACAGCATTGTCCAAGATATAACAGTTGGTACAAAGGTAGGCACTTCTCACTTTTTCTCTCTTTTTACACTGCTCAGCATCTGACCTAGTTTTTTAGCCTCACCAAATGCAGATCTTCGCCTTTTTAAAGGGTTATTTCTGGTACCATGTAAATTGGTTTTAGCCAGAAGACAATTTAGTTTCATGTGCATTTAAAACTTTGATTGTGGCTCAGCGTTAGCTCTTGGCATTTAGACATTGATTATCAACCGTCAGAAAAGAACTTTACTGCATTTAGAAACAAGCCCTTTCCCCTACTGAAATGCCAAGCCCTGCTCGTGATTTGTGTGCCAGACAATGCTTCTCAACGGAGAAACGGGGCCTTGCTTTTTTTGAGAACTCTTTATTTTCTTTGTTTATGTGAATTCCTGTTCAGTTGTATGTCAAAAATCCTTCTGCCACCAAAAAAAAAAAAAGAAATGGGAGTGTTTAGCTGTTGATTTTTATCTCTTGTGAGTACAGTAAATATGACCTTTACCCTTCTAGTCTCAGGTTTTGAAAGTGCAGACTTAGCCCTGAAACTCAAAGTGCTGACAGGAGCCTCCTTATCTCCTGTTGTTTCTATGGGATAAAAGCTCATTCCCGTGAAATCCTAAACTGGAACGTGTGGGACAGACTGGCAGGCCTTCCCCTATTCAAGGTTTTTCCACCTTACTGCCTGGACACTGTAGCTAATGCTCTGGGATCAGGAGTACAGTAAGTCCAGCCCTGTGAGGCAGGGTGTGTGTGAATGCAGGCCCTCAAAGCAGCACTCTGGCAGCTTTTTAAAGGCCCTGTTTGTGTGGTGTTGGTGCCTCTATTATTAAGGCAGAAGCAGGGCTGTGTGTGGCTGCTCTGACAGGTTGCTGTGGGGATGTGTGTGATAGCACTGGTGTGAAATGGGAGCCTTGGAGAGAATTTGCTCCTCGAGAGCAAGCAGGTTTTCATATTGGAAGCACCAGATCTGCTGGGGCTGCTGTCAAGTATAGGCATGTTCAGTAGTGCTTTGGGGTTTGAGAAGTGCTGAACACCTGAAGAGGCTCTATTTAATGACTCTAGGGGACAGGTTCTTCTAATTCTTTCTCCTCTGAGAGTCTGAAGTTTGACTTAATGGTAGTGCCACGATGGTGTCTGGTTCTGGCCAAGAACACTCTCTGCTCGAGGGGTTCAGTTTGCCATCAGAGGAGGACAGGCTTCAGCCTGGGCACTAAACTTGGTCACTAGTTTGTAGCTAGTTTAAAAAAGGGATTAAGTCATTCCTTGACCACTGTAGGGCTGTTTGATACAACATCTAGTAATGCAGTTAATCCGGGTAAAAATGCCCTCAGGTGGTTTTAACCGTGTGTAATTTGCAGCTTTACGTTTGTGCAACTTTAAGAAGTAGTTCTACACAACTGAACTCGACCGGGAAGCTTCTGAAACTGTAATTGGAGTGCTCAGTGAATCTTGAAAAGCTTCAGGATGTGGGATTGCATGCCTCATCACTCCCATCTGGGGGTGGTTTCAGTCCCTCCTGCTCTATGGCCAGAAGTCTCAAACCAAGGACTGGGAGAAATCCCGTTCCAGTGCTTTCACTCCCAGTGCAGGACGGAGCTGTAACCACGGTTATGCCAGTCGTGCAGCGGGGTGGGGACTGGTGAGACAAAAACCCTACAGCAAAAATGAGGGCTCTTGTTCAGTCAGGTGAGGCAGGCTTTGAGAAAGTTGAATCCAAATTGAAAAGAGTGGCAGAAGCAAACAGGAAAGTTGAATCATCTTAACAAAAGGTAAGTTTAAAAACTATTTTCAACGTAACAGTGTTACCTGGTTATGTGTAACTAAGACACTGAATGTGCCAGTGTGGATTGTGTACCAGGAGCGTGTTCCTAATGCTGGGATGGATGTGGGGGGGTGAGTTAGTCCTGTTTGCACAAAGCTGGGGACCAAGTGACAGATTCTCTTCACCTGTGTCCCCTGTGGCTGGGTTGTGGGTCAGCTCCCTCCACTGGCTGCAGGGCTGTCTCTTGGAGGGAGGGTTACTGGGGGCTCTCTTTCACAAGGCTGTGTCATCAAATCCCCCACAGCTTTCCTCCATGGTTTGTGTAAAACCTCACTGGCTGCAGCTCTTCAGTTTCGGTGTTGCTTCTGCTTCAATCTCCCTCCCTTTGGTTTGCTGGGAAGGAGCTTGAAGGGGCTGCAGGAGGTTTCTTAACTATCCCAGAAGTTTCAGTGTGCTCTCTGCTGAAATATCTGCAGTGATGGGAGTTTTGTCCATCCATTGGCCCTTGTTTGATCCCTGGAGAATCCCTGAAATACCTTCACGGATTAGCAGATTTCCCCCCAGTTCAGAAGCAGATCCTCTGTATAATTGCTTGATAACTGAAAATAACGCTGTGGAGCTGCAGTGTTGTGATCTGCTGACTTCCTAAAACATAGTCATGGCAAGGAGATTCCCAGGGAGAGACAACTGCTTTGTTGATGTCTGTTCTGGAAGCTGTGCTGACAGGAGAGTGTGCTGGCTGAGCTCCTGCATTAGACAGGAAAGCTGCTTTTAAACTGAGCAGTGGACTCATTCCTTCTTGCCCTGGATGCACAGAGAGGGTAGGAGCAGTGCTCCATCTGGTTTGATAAGATATTAGGAGATTCCAGTTCCCAAAAGCTCTCAGCTCTTGGCACACTCCAGGCAGTGTGTTACTGGGACACCAGTGGAGCTTTTCAATGTCCTGGAATGTCCCAGGGGTGGAAAATTCTCAGATGAATAGCAAAAATGCCTGTAAAAAGGGGAAAACAAACCACCAAGGAAATGATCCGAGAGAACTTGCAGTGGCCTCTTGGTGGGATTCCTGGCTGCTAGGTCTCACCAGTAGGCTGGGGGCTGTGTGAAGGTCTGTATCACCTTGCTCTTCTGTGCCGCTTGAAAAGGCGGGGTGCTGGCACTGTGTGGATTTCCTCACATCCTTTAGTTTACACGGGAAGGGTACTCACACCGCTTCTCTTAACTGCTGTGAGATCTCTGTGGTGTGTAGGCTCTGTAACCTCAGAAGCTCTGGTGGGTCACTCGGGCGCCGTGCTGCCCTGGTGGCCTTGTGTCTCCCCAGGATGGGGATTGTTGTGGCTGTGCCCAGCCTTTGCTGTCAGCCTCCTCCACAGAGGGAGGAGTTTAAAGCGTGTGAATTCATTTAGGAAGCTCGTTTACAATCCTGGTGTGGGGCTCTTGGATGCCTTCAGGAATGGCCTGCAGATTAGAAACACATGATTTCAGTCTTTATTTCTTCCCAGAATTTCACTGGTGTCTGTGAAGGAAGGAAGGAAGCGTGGCCCTAAGGTGGAGGCACTGCGTGTGAGCTCCGAGGTGCTGAGTCCGACCCCTCTGCTTCCCTCTTAGGAGTCATTTGCTCAGGATTCTGTATTTCCTTTCCTTTTCTAATTTAAGCTGTAACAGCCTCTGAGCAGGACTGACTGACTACAATGAGTATGAACTATGATAAGTCCTTGTTCTTGAAGTAAAGTTGCATTTCAGGGATCCAAAAAGTCTCAGGGTAGTTGAGCCGTGGAATAATCTTGTTGTTTCTCGGTGAAGTTGGGCTTTTTCTTGAAAGAGGATGCTTCCAGGAAAAAAAGTTACACGCCTGTGGCATTGGAGAAGTTAATTTTTAGAGCAGGGATTGCTGAGTGTGATGCAGGCTGACTGCATAGGAGTGATTTGCCATCGAGCCAGGATCTTTGCCATGGGAACAGTAATTATGGCTGCGGGCAGCCGGCCAGGAATGTTGTGAGGAAATTCCAGTCCCCTCCTATGGCTTTAGTTGAGAGGCTGCAACAAGCTGGCTCTTGTGGCCTCCCTGGGCGTGATCACACATGTCTGCCACATGGTGGTGGCCCTGGCTGTCTCCGGAGGCCCGGAGTCAGCGGGGTCTGGGGAAGAGCTGGGTCTGACCTGCGTTAGCGCTTGGACGTGGGCTTTGTGTGCCTGTGTCCCCAGTCGTGGGTGCCCATCCTTTGCAGGGTGATGGGTGCTGCTCTGGCTGGGCTGGGGAAGCTCTTTGGCTCCGTATGAGGTTGAAGAGGAGTTTTGGCTCCGGGGTGCTGGGCAGGATCGCTGCTGGGGCTGAGCCATCACACCCCTGCGGAGGCTGCCTCGGACTGCCTGCACTTGGGAAGGAGAGGAGATGAAAATTAAACTGGGTGGGACTTTCCAGTGAATGATCAGTTAATAAAATGGTTGTAAAAAAACCAAACCAACCCTGGTTTAGCCTCAGGCCTACTTTGCCCTTGGTCTGTGAGGATTAAAAAAAGGGCAAAATACTTAACACACGTGAATTTATTCAGCCTTATCTTCTTAATCCCAGGAGTGCAGGGACAGACTCTGGTCTCTGGGTCGCTGACACCCCTTTCAAGTGTTGTCAGGGCACAGCATGTGGATGTGCTGGTGGTGCTGGTGCCACGTTTGTCACCTCCCAGCAGCGGGAAGAGCGGATGTTCCTCAGTGCCAGGCTGTAGGTGCTGCTGGTGTAGCTGCCTGCCTGTCAGGCTGCCTGTGAGTTGTTGTTGAACGCTGTGCTGAGTTCAGCAGCGTGTGTTGGTGATCCCCCACGGAGTGATTACTCTGTGTTTGCCAAAGGAGATTGTAGCTATTGCCCAACCACCATTCAGGTGAGATTGGGTTGGTGGGGAGTTCCTTCTGAGCTCGTGTCTTCACTTGGCTGTTTTAGGGATTTGGGGCACAGAGTGTTCTTTGTCAGGCTCCCTTCCCCAGGTGACTCGTGCCTCAGGCTTCCTCTGACCCTGCTGAGGTTTGCTGGGCCCTGTGTGTGGCGGTGATTTCGGCTCCAGGTTAGCAGCAGCTTGGTTCCAAGCCTGGGGATGGTGTTGGGGGAAGGCTGGGTGTGTGCTGCTGCCTGCTGAGCCAGAAGGACTGCGTGACTCCAGCACTTGGAGCCGAGGAATTCGGGGCTGTTGAAAGCGGCCGCACCTTCTCTCCGCTCCCAGGGTGGTTTGTTTGGCGGGGTGTCTCCATGGTGAGGAGGAGGTGAGTGGGCTGAGGATGTGGCTCAGCTCCCCAGCAGCGTGTGCTCCAGCTCGAAAGGCAGCTTCTTGCAACACCTCCCATTGCCTGGGCGAGGTGCTGGAGCTTCTGCTGGCCCTTGGGAGCTCCAGACTTGACACAGACACTACAGGGCTGGCACCGCTCTCGTGGCAGCACGTGTGCCAGTAAGGTTTCCCTGAGCACTTCTTTGCCATCACCTGACCAACTGACTCGGTTTCAAAGATGCTAGGAATGTTTAGAAAGTTTTCCAAAAGTTTTACTAAACTTCCTAAAGTTTAGGGAGCCTCAGGGGGAAGGTGACACGTGTTTGCTGACCCCGGCTGAGCAGCAGTTTTAACCCAAGTACGTACTTTCTGAGCCTGCCACCCTGGGTCAGCAGGGTGCTTGGGGCTGGGTCTCACCTGATAAATGGCACAGGGGTTCTGGGTTTGAATCAGTGCATAAAAAATCAGCTCTGAGCAATCTGGGGAACTGAATTCATTTCCACCTTTATTTTTTGGTTCCCATCAGAACATAAATTGCATGGTTCAGTCGGGGGCAGAGCAAGGGGCGAGTGCCACGCGGTGTGACAGCAGTGTCACATGGGGCTCAGCAGCCACCCCAGGGGGCTTAGACTGGGGAGACTGGGATGTGTGTAACCCTCTGACTGTACTAGGGCTGAAGGAGGACACAGTTGTCACAAAAAAGTAGACTCACACTCTGTTGGTGCCCCGAATTGGAATGTTCCTTTTCAAAGTGCTTTACCTTTCAGTGCCTAAAGAGTGCCAAGGGGGAGAGGAAGGCACAGGGGGTTCCCAAGGGGAACTGGCACCCTTCTTCCTGGTAGGTTAAATCTAGTTCCTTTCCTGGCTCGTGACTCTCTGATGGAATGTAACATGAGTGTGAATGATGATGTCATCAGCCTGGATTTCTCTTTATTATTTTCCTCACAAAGTGATTTGAGCTGTGAACTGAAGTATCAAAGCACATTCCTCCCTTCCTCTGGGACCCAACTCGGAGCCCTTGAAGCCTGCTTCAGAGAAGCACAATTCTCTTTGTGCTCCAGGAATGGGGAGGGTTTTGCTGCCTTTTATCAGAGCAGAGAGTTTCTGTGTCAAACATTATGGTGGTTTTCCCCTGGATCCAAAGTCCCTTCACAGACATGGGGATGGTGGAGCAGAGGGGCAATGCTTGGCCAGGCAGAGGGGTTTGTCTGAACCAAAGAGAAGCAGAGCAGCGTGGATTTTTCTGTCCTGGTTCATTTCCAGAGTGGTTTCCAGGTGCAGCCACGGTACCTGCTTTGCTTTTTGTGGGTGGGCACTAGCTGATGGCTGCTCTACTGCCTCAGCCTGCCCGTTCCCTGGCCCTCGGTCAGGGTGAGGGGCTGCGTGTCCGAGAGCTGCTGCTGAGCAGGATTTCCTCAGGGATCCAGGGAAGGAGAGCCTTTCTGCAGCTCAATGGCCTTTCCAGCCCTTGTCCCCTTCCTTCCCCTGTGCCCTTTTTTTGCTGTTGCTTTAATTTTGCTTCCTCCTCGTAGCACTGGTTTGTTGCCTTCTGAACGGTGATCCTTATCACGTTCTATCACCTGCTTGGCTTGAAAGGAGGATTTTTTTATGGTGCTTTAGTCTGTATTTGTTCCTGGCCTTTTGCACAGACAGAATGCAGTTGATTTATTGTAATCCATTTAAAACAAGTGTCTGGATCTTAAGTAGATAAAGGATTGTTCAGGGGAGCTGGGAATTTCTGTGCCCCTACTGGTGGTGCACTGGGAGAAGCTGAGACAATCTCGGGCTTCCTTCCAAACTGGTGAAGTTCAGGTAAAACCTTAGTGAAAATAAGACAATTCATAGTTTTTGTATGAATTAGCAGCTGCTTTTTAAGCAGCAAAAGCCTGGATGAATGAAGAACTTGGAGCTTTATTTGGTAAGACTTTAAAGAGAGGGAAAGCTTAGAGTTTGGGGGTTGGTCAACAAGATAACTTCAGTAGGATTGTACCTTGTGGCAGGCTGCCCTTTGGGGGACCCAGGGAGCACAGTGTTGCTGTCAAGGCTGTGGGAACCAGTGTGTCACTGAATTAACGTGTGCCAGGAGCTGGGGACGCTGCTGTCGCAACCTTACTGGTGGCAGAACGTGTGCCCACTGGTGGCTGTGGGCACAGGGACAGCCTTGCCCCTGGTCTGTGACTGCAGGAGCGGGGGCTGTTCTGTAAACAGGAAGAGCAGATTTGTTAGTTCAAAGGAGGAATTTTTTTGGGAGAGGGATGTTACTGTTGCTCCTGCTAATCTCCTCATAAAAATACCAGCTGTAAAAGAATCAGCTAAACAGAAATGTCAAAGTAAACGAGTGCCTCTTGTGAGCGGGGTGTGTGTGTGTGTGTGTGAACTCGAGGGCCTGGGGAGGGGTGCTCTGAAGGAGGCTCTGTGCAGCCAGGCTTCCTCCTCGCAGCTGGAGAATGAAAGAGGTAGAAAAGTGGTGGTGTGGGTGGATGCTGGTGAGCAGCTGAGCGCTCACACCCCCCTTGGCTCACCTCTTCCCCTTCCTGGGGTTCACGTAGCTTTAAACTGAAATAAAACAATATAATGCTGTAGAATCAATAGCCTTTGCACTGTCTTCTCCACTCTTACTCCAAATACCCAGTGGGTGTGTTGCTGGTGAGAAACTCTCCAAACCTTGTAGAACAGCCAGGCTCTTGCCTTGCTTCCTCTGGCTCTACTAAATTAGGGTGCTTGAGTTTATAACATGGTTTTCAAGCTTATTTATAGATTATAAGTGTCCAGAGAGAAAAGCCAGTGGGGTCTGGGAAGGAGACTGGTGGTTACTGGGTAGTGCAGGGACAGAGGATGGGCAGAGGCTTTGGATTCACGGAGTGCTTCTTCACAGGTCATTCCAAAACCCAACCACCAGTAGAGACGTGGTTGTCCCAGCCCCGCTCCAGCAGTAGGGCAGGAGGAACAAAAGCTGGGGCAAAGTGGGAGTGGATGGAAGTCCCCTGTGTGGGCAGACCTCGGCGGCGCTGCCGGAGCCCAGGAACCCCTGGGAATGCTCCTCCTGGGCCTGGCTCCTCAGGCCGGGAAGAACTTGGGTCTGTAAGCTTCCTTGTGGAGAGAAAAGAAAGATCTTGGGATAATTACAGTTTTCCAACTGCTGCAGCCTCCCCTCTTGGTTTGCATGTACTTCCAGCTGGGAAGCTTACAAATTGACTGGTGCTGCTTTTGATGGTGAACAATCCTCCCCCCTCTGCCTCCCGGCTCCGGTCACAGTGGGCAGCGCGGGCGCCTCGCAGATAAGAGGGGGGAATGGATTTGAAATAGCTCTTTCATTAAAGAAACACTGACATGTGGAAACCAGCAGCAGTGAACATTCCTTGTCAAAGTGCCCTGCGAGTAAATTCCCAAATATGTGAGAAAATGTTTATTTTAAGCGAGTCATTAGGAAAGTTGCATTCAGGGAATTTAAATTCTTTCCATAATAGTATAAATGTTTGTTTTTCCAGTTTATAGTTTCCTAGTGTGGCTTCCACCGGAGCCAAACACGGGGTTTGTTCTCCTGGAGTTTCCAGGGTGGGCTGCAGGGGCTTGCACGGACCCATGGGTTCCTACCCGGGGTGCTGTGGTTCTGGGTGTTGAGAAATTTCTGTGGTTTTATTTAAGAACGCTTCTTAAAAAGCTCAAGGTCCATTAGGGCTGGGTGGGAGGGGGCTCCTGAGGCTGGTGGATGCTCTCTGTGTTGGTGGGGGCCTTTGCTCACTGGTGCTGGTTCTGCAGGACCTGTAACTCCCTGCAGCTGTGACCAGCACGTTGAGCACGGGAGCGTTTTCACACTCAGTGGTGGGGTTTTAGCCTTGGAGTTAGGCATTAATTTGAGTCATCAAAAGGATGGGATCACAGCCTTAATAGCCTCCCAGACTGGCTTGCCTCTTGCTGTACTCAGGGATCCAAGTGCTAATTAGAAAGAGCTGTTAAAAGGCCTATTCCCAATTACTACACCCTGGTAGAAGGAGCCCTCGCTGGGGGCCTGTAGCCTCTGTGGGCCCTGGTCAGTGCTCACAGGTGACCAGCACCAGCTCATGAGCCCTGGGCTTGGAATCTGGCCCAGTTCCTCCTATTCAGGACATCAGAGCCCTTGAGCCTGTCTTTGAAGCACCAGCAGTGAGTAGTNGGGGGGGGAAGAGAGAAAAAGAAAACCAAACCCTGTGTCTGTACATCTGTGTTTGGGGCTCCTGTGTGACCTGCTTTTCCAACCTGCTCGCTGGGAAGGGAGCAGAGAGCTTTTGTTGTCGCCCAGATACTGTTTCTGCAGGTGCCACCAGATCTGGGGCACGGGGAGGGCAGGTTCTGGTAGCCACGGTGGGGTATGTCTGCTCTGAGGCCTGGGGTGGGGGAATTGCCAAGGCAGGGCTGAGCTCTGCTCATCTTTCTGCACTGAAAGCCTTTTAGTGTGGCATTTCTGTGTAAGAGTAACGTAGAAAATCATGGGAGAGTCATTCTGTGTTAGATTTATATCGCATTTGCTCAGTTTACAGTGGGATCTGAGGTCTTCTGTGGGACTTGTTTGGAGTGAAAGCCATACTGCTCTTAAGCTGTGTTGTGTATGTAAGTACAGCTTGTGCTAACAAGTAATTTGTAGTCTGGTTTGCTATGGTCTTAGCGGTGGTTTTCGTAGCTTCTGCTTGGGTTAAACTAGTCTGGATCGGTTGAGGTGACTTGGGGGGGAGCTCACGGGGGAGGCTGTCACGGATGGAAACGCAGGCATTGCATGTGGGGCTCTGATCCTGGGTCTGCTCAGAGCTCTTTGCTTAAGTGCCAGGCTCCTGCAATTCGATAACTTTGTGCAAATAGAGGAAATATACCTGAATAAATGCCTGTCTAACTCTGCAGTACCAGGTTTTTAACTAGTCTAATTCCAGTAGGAATTTGTTTTAGAAACTTCTGTCGACTGTTTTCTGCCTCCGTGGGGTTGGCATGTGCAGTGCTGCAGTGAGGAGCACCAGGGAATTGAGGTGCTGGGGTGTGTGTTGTGCTACTCAATGCCCTTCAGCGAGCAGCCACCTTGACTGTAACGTGGAAGACCTGCTGGTGCTGGAGACAGCAGGGGGTTCTGTACCCAGGTGACCTGGTGTCTGCTCCAGGAGCAGCCTGTCGGGGACTTAATGCACTTAGTGAGGCTTCATGAGGCTTGTCCTGAAAGTTGTTACTGCTGTTCTGGGGATCGTGGCTGGGGAACAACAGACCAGTCATCAAATTGCCTTGTACTAGAATCCAATTTACTGTATGTCCACCTATTTCTGCTCTGAAGCTTGACAAGTAGCTCTTTACTCAGAGCTTTACTCTTCTGCTTTGCCCCTTTGTTTGGTGTAGACAGGAGAAGAAACCCGTGTCTTTCAGGTCTCAGTTTCTCCAGGCTGTATCTTCTGCTTGTAACTGGAAAATACACCTCTCTGGTTCATAACTGCCAAGTCATACATGAACGGTTTGGGCTGGTTTCTGATAATTTTAAGACTTCCTTCCTCCCTGTAACCCCCAGTAAATGGATGGATCCTCTTGATGGATGCTGGGAGGCCTTGTCTGCTTTGCTGTTCCTGATCAACTGCAGTATTGTTCTAGCTTAACCTCAAAAAAAGAATCTTGTCTGATACACGTGGTCCAAGCCCCCTTTGTTAACTGCCAGAGGAAAAATGTGTGTGTTGGTGCCGAGTGGTGGCCTCAGACAATCCAGCAGGGCTTCATCTCCTAAGATTCCTGATGCCTGGCTGGAGGATACTGGATAGCACTACTCAGTTACTAAATTGGATCTTACTTATCTTTTATTTATGGGGGAGGTGAGGTTCCCTGCCCACTCTCAGTGTTATTTTCACTTGTGTTCAGCCTCTCTACCCTGAATCTCAGTGGTTCTGCTTCAGGACTTACCTGAATGGGATCCTGGAAAAATGCTGGCTGTTTACCTTTCCGTCTCTTCTTTTCCAGCGGGGAGCTGACGAGCTTTTCTCTACTTGTGTTACTAACGGACCCTTTATCATGAGCAGCAACTCTTCTTCTGCAGGTAATACTGCTGTCAAAAGAAAAATAGCAGCTGGTAAGATTACAGATATGGGGGGGGGAGGAGGCCTGTTTGATTCCCACTCAGTCTTTAATTTTTAAAATCTCTGCATTTTTGGTACTCCTTTAGGCCCGTTGTAGGACAGTGCTGAATGACAGTGAGTTTCTGCACAGTGCTGAAGTGACTTTACAGAACTAGAACGTGCTCTGTCTTGCTGTAAACTCTTATACATAAAGCACAACTGGAGTTTATGTCAGATTATTTAGGCTGTATGTAGTAGTTGGCTGCTGTTTGGGAGCCTTACACCATCCAGAGCTCAGGAATCCCACCCCAGACAGTATCCCTGGGCACCCAGACTGGATGTTTGCCCTCCGTGTGTGTCGGGGCCTTGGATTGTCTCACTTCAGGCCGCTCTTGTCCTTGGCTGGATCAGCTCCTGTCCTTGGTGGTGTGGCTGCTGGTGGTGTGTACCTACTCCAGCTGATGGGAAATTACACTTGGGTTCATATTTGTTTTAATGACACTCGGATTAAGGTGTCCCTGGTAGCTTTGTGGCCAGGAGCAGTGGTCAGAGCAAAGGGGAGGTGAGTGGCCATCGGCTGAGTGGCTCACACCTACCCCAAGCAGAAATGTGGGTGGGGGTGTGCTGCAAACAGGCTGTAAACTGGGGAGTTGACTCTACTGCAGTGGCATTCAGCTATGTCACCCCATCGTGTAATTTGGTAAAAAAATAAGTATAAAGATGAGTGAAACGGTGTGTCTTCAGACTCCAGTTAAATTTGACGATTAAATTTCTCTGGATAACTGGGTGGGGAGCAGCAACTGCAGGTCAGGATCTGTGTGTGTGTGTGCCTGTTCTTTTCCACCTGGTCTAATTAAGCAGCAACTCCCCCTTTTTACAGTTAATGGAAACGACAGCAAAAAGTTCAAAAGCGACAGTAGAAGCGCTGGGGTCCCTTCCCGAGTAATCCACGTCCGAAAACTCCCCAGTGACATCACGGAGGCGGAGGTCATTTCCTTGGGCTTACCTTTCGGCAAGGTCACCAATCTTCTCATGTTGAAAGGCAAAAACCAGGTATTGTCTCCCTTAATTGCAAGCAGGGGTTGTGTGTCAAAGGTGGGATGGGTTCTGTCATCGCTAAACCGGGTCTTGAGTTGTTTAAACAACTGCCTGGTATTAGGAGTCAATAACTTCTGCATACTATTATTTTACTTTTTCTGTGATTATCCCATGAGCTGTAAAAAAAAAATAATACTATTTTCAGGCTGTGCAAGGAGCTAAGTCCCTAATTACAGGTTGCCGCTTCTAATTAGCGTTAATGCCTGGTTTTTTAAATTACAGACCAGGTGAAATATTTGGGCAGCAGTGACATGAGTTGGCCTTTTTCACTCAAGGTGGCTTTGACAGTTGAGTAACCACCGCGGCCGCTTTGCGTGTTAAGGACACCCCTGCAGATAGGAGAGATGAGCTGGGGAGAGCTGAAAGGCTCTTGGGTAAGGCAGGAGGTGTGCACTACTTTAGTAGCTGAAATTGCCTTACAAATTAAGGAGTGAAAAAGCAAGCCAACTTTAATCATCGCTTAAAACACCCTGTCTTTAATCTTAATTACGAAAATGGGCCTCTGCTGTATTGCATGGTGTGATTATACGGGAGTACTTAATGCAGTGACTCGCTGCGGTCCCTCCTGTAGTTGTTCTGGAGTAGAAAAGAGCATAAAGGCAGGAGCAGTGAGTGGGCTTCCTGCTCTGGAGAGGAGTGTGGGAAGCTGCTAAATACAACAAGTGTTGAGGATGCTGGATCGTTGCTGGTGGTTCTTGCAGGCACTTCTGTCACTGTCGGGTTCCCAGATACCCGTGACAGCGAGGTCTCAGGTTGAGACTGGAACACGATAGATGTTAAGTCAGGCTGAGCAGTGAGGATCCTCTTTTATTCTACGTGCAGTTGGCTCTTAGATGATTCTGTGTAGAGAAACTTGCATGTAAATGGAGTTGTGACACTGAAATGCGTGGATGTGGTTCGGGTGGAAGCTCCTCCCAAGGTCGGCCGGGGTGTAACGCTGCTGTCGGGTGTTAACGCTGTCCCCAGCCTGAGCCACGTGTCACTGTTGGGTTTGATCCACACAGGCCTTCATAGAGATGAACACGGAGGAGGCAGCCAACACCATGGTGAACTACTACACCACAGTCACTCCCATCCTGCGGAGCCAGCCCATCTACATCCAGTTCTCCAACCACAAGGAGCTGAAGACGGACAGCTCTGCCAACCAAGCAGTTCGTTCTCCTTCTGTACACTGGTGTCCTGGTGGGAGGGAGAGAGCGTTCTCTACTGGTTTGGTTGGTGCTGCTGGTGCAGGCCTAGGAGGGTGTTGGGATTTGGCTTGATAGCGAAGTGGTGAAGAGAGCAGGCTGGTTTCTAGCTGGTGGGACAGATCTAGTAACAGCTTCAGCAGACTGTCCTGTGAGCTGCTGAGCTGCCTCAGTGACAGGGGAGGAAAAAGTGCCTGGTGAATATGCCATTGTGAGAAGTGGTGGTTTAGCATTCCTGGATTAGAAACAGTATCTAAAGACACAACTAACATCTAATGCTTTAGCACATTTGTTTCTAATACTGGGCAGATTGATATAAAACAAAGCTGTGATGGGACAAAGCCTGTGTCAGCAGCAGAGTACAGTCTGCTGTGGGGAAGTGCTGGCTCTGGGGTGGGCAGTGCTTGAACACAGCCATCCTGAAGGCCTTGACTGGGCTGTCTGGAGTTTGTGTAGGGTAAAAAGTTTCCCTTTTTCTGCTCTAGGCAATCTTTCAGGACAGAACACTGGAAAAAAAGTTCAAGTTGTGCCCCCTGAAGGCGGGGGGTGGCTGCTGAGTGGTTCCCTTTGGCCTCCTTCTTGCTGGCTTACCCCAGGGCTGGGGCATCCCACGCTGTGCAGCCAGGATGCTGCTGTTGGGTGCATCTCAGAGCCTGCCACAGTGAGCGTGTGTGCAGGGGGGCTCTGCAGGAACACGCCAAGTCACTTGGCACTCCCGGATCCCTGAAGCAGATGTGCATTAATCTTTCAGTCTTGTCAGCTTCCATAGTAGTTGGGACACGGGGTCTCACCCCAGCAGAGCATGGATTTTCATCCTTTGGAAACTATGGAATAATTTTACTGCTTTAGTAGATGCCAAGTGAGGTTCTAGCAGTAGCATTGCCCTTACTGATCTGGGGGTGCTTTGGCCTGTCCATGCTTAAAATGTGCAAAAGTCCTTGCCTCCCCAGCCTTAGGAACAGTAGGTAGCTCTGTGTTCTGTGAGCTCTTGGGTCCCTGGCAGTGTGCAGGTTAGGGGGCTGGAGAGCAGGAGTGTGGGTCTAATTTTGGGATTGTTCAGTTTGAGGAAGAGGAGGCTGAGGGGAGACCTCATCCCTCTCTACAACTGCTTGAAAGGGCATTGGAGAGAGGTTGGTGCTGGTCTCTTCTCAGGGGCAATGAGGGATAGAAGGAGATTGAATGGCTGCAAGCTGCAGCAGGGTAGGGTTAGGCTGGACGTTAGGTCCTGCCCTTGGGCCACCCCAACCCCATGGATGGCTACAGGCTTGGGGCAGTGTGGCTGGAGCTGCCTGGCAGAAAAGGCCCTGGGGGTGCTGGGGGACAAGGGGCTGAACATGAGCCAGCAGTGTGCCCAGGTGGCCAAGAAGGCCAAGGGCATCCTGGCTTGTATAAGAAATAGTGTGACCAGCAGCAGTAGGGAGGGGATTGTCCCCCTGTGCTCAGCACTGGGGAGGCCACCCCTTGAGTCTGGTGTCCAGTTCTGGGCACCTCAGCACAAGAGAGATCTGGAGGGGCTGGAGCGAGTGCAGAGGAGGGACACGGAGCTGGGGAAGGGCCTGGAGAATAAGGCTTATGAGGAGCCATTGAGGGGGTTGGGAGTGTTGAGTGTGAGGAAGAGGAGGCTGAGGGGAGACCTCATCCCTCTCTCCAACTGCTTGAAAGGGCATTGCAGAGAGGTTGGTGCTGGTCTCTTCTCAGGGGCCATGAGTGATAGAAGGAGAGGGAATGGCTGCAAGCTGCAGCAGGGTAGGGTTAGGCTGGCCATGAGGCAAGAATTCTTCCCAGCAAGAGTGGTCAGAGCCTGGACTGGGCTGCCCAGGGAGGTGGTGGAGTCCCCATCCCTGACTGTGTTTCAGAGTAGATTGGATGTGGTGTTGGGGGGTCTGGTGTAGGGGAGAACTTGTAGAGTGGGGCTGATGGTTGGACTGGATGATCCCAAGGGTCTCTTCCAGCCTGAATGATTCTATGATTCTAATGGGGTGTGTGTCTGTGTGTGTGTGTTCCACAGCGTGCCCAGGCTGCTCTGCAAGCCGTGAACTCCGTCCAGTCGGGGAACCTGGCGCTGTCGGCCTCCGCCGCAGCCGTGGATGCCGGGATGGTGATGGCTGGCCAGAGCCCCGTCCTCAGGATCATTGTGGAGAATCTCTTCTATCCTGTCACTCTTGATGTTCTGCATCAGGTAAAACGTGTTGCTGCAGCTTCTTGAGCGTTGTCCTGCAGGAAGGGGTAGCAACAAATACTGAATTGTCGTATTTGTGTCTATATTCTAACAAGTCTGTGATTTTTCAGCTGTATAATTTAAGTTCTGAACATAGTTGTCCAATTTCTACTTTCTGGAGACCCAGACACCTACTCACAAGAGTTATTTTTTGGTCCCAATCTGGCCTGACTTGAATTTCCAGAGATTTGGTTGCTGGCCCACTTTAATTGGGTTTCACTCTGGTAGGGTGCAAGGTGTTTATGTTTTTGAGGGAGCTCTTCAAGTTCTGCTTGGGTTTTAGCAGAAGGAGCTGCTCTCTGTGTCCCAGTGCCAGGGTTGGGGGAGCACATACAGTGTCCAGGAGTCACTTGGGCACTGGCCTCTCCAGAAGGTTCCTGCAGTTGCCTGTGGCTGCTGAACGTCACCCTCCGGTGTGAAACGCAAACTCGGCTGCATCTCAGATTCTCTGGACCTCTTGGAAAGTTCTGGTTGTGAATCTTCCTGCGTGAGAACCCCTGAGAGACACAAACCCCACTAAGGGGACAGCTCAGTCACCCCGAGGTTCAAGTCTCGTGTCCCTGGTGGGAGTTAGACACGGGTGTGGGGTAGGACCGTGCGGTTAAGTCGGGAAGCTAAGGAGGTGGATGTGTAACTTCTGCTGTCCCTGCTTCTAATAATGATCAATAGGAAATGAACTTAGTGGAAATGAGCTCACAATGTGTGCAAATGCTCTGGGTTTTTTTGCAGATTTTTTCCAAATTTGGTACAGTCTTGAAAATAATTACATTCACGAAGAACAACCAGTTTCAGGCCCTGTTACAATATGCTGACCCAGTGAGTGCTCAGCATGCCAAACTGGTGAGTAGTGCCCCTGGGGTGCCAAGCACTTTGAATTATTTCCACTTTCAGCCTTGCTTTTGCTGGTCTGGGGTCTGTCAGGAAGGAGCCCTTTGGAGCCTTGGGTTGGTGTGAGCGTTGCCCTCGTGGCAGGTCACACTGGGATGGTGGGGGGGGTGTGACACACTTCCCCAGTGAGAACTGGTGGGCGCTGAGGGAAGCGGAGACCGGCCCTGTGTGTTTTGAGGTCACGCTGGTACCTGAGGAGGTGGAACCCCCCTCTCTCTCCTCAGGCATTAGTTGCTGTGAGGTGGTTAAATGCATCTGGGGTTGAGGAATGGTTTGTTTCCCTGCAGTCCCTGGATGGACAGAACATCTACAACGCCTGTTGCACGCTGCGCATTGACTTCTCAAAGCTGACCAGCCTCAATGTCAAATACAATAACGATAAGAGCAGAGACTACACGAGGCCAGACCTGCCTTCTGGGGACAACCAGCCTGCTCTGGATCAGACGATGGCAGCTGCTTTTGGTGAGGGCTGAAGAGAGGGAGTGGGACAGATGTGACTGTGTGGTCACTTGGGGAGAGGGAAGGAGACACAGTTCTAGTGTGTTTGGTCACAGAAATTTTGGAATACGGTGTGACTAAAGAGGGAAATGGGAGAACTGGGGACTCAGACCAGTAAAAAACACCAGTGGGGACACAGGGCTGTGGGTGCAGGCTGCTGCTCTGAACCTGCCTCTTCGTTTGGGCAAGGGCTGTTGCAGGTTTTCAGCCTGTCTGGGCTTCTAGTGCCATCTGCTGTTTTGCCTACAGCATGGACTCGGCCAGAATATGGGGTGTTGTACCCTACACTTGGAAAGCTGTGTTGTGGTGAAGCAGCAACTGGAGGTACTGGCTGGTTCTGGGCCGCCGCTGTGTGTCCTGGTGGCGGTTTCAGAGCAGCAGAGCTGGGGAAGGGCTGGGTTTGCAGCTCCTTAGAGTTAATGTGGATGTTTTAGGGTCTAGCTTTCAACTAAATGCCTGTGTTGAAGGACAGGTCATGGCGTTCCAGACTCCCGAGTCTGGAGTTCTCTTGCTGTTGAGTGTCTGTAACGTGTGAATCTTCCCCAGGTGCCCCAGGAATAATCTCCGCTTCTCCCTATGCGGGAGCTAATTTTCCTCCTGCCTTTGCAATCCCTCAGGCTGCAGGTACTGTATTTCGTAAGTTGAAATTATTTATACAGGGTTTCTGTTGCCGAGGCATCTCCGTGTTTCAGAGCTAAAGGGGCAGCACTTCTCTTTGGGGTTAGAAGGATGTTTCAGTGCATCCTCTCCAGCTGGGAATGGGAGTGCAGCTGGAGCACCTCTGGCTGGGCAGTTGTTCCCATGATGAGGGAAATGAGTAGTGGGGATGGGAAAGAGCAGAAAAGGGCAGTGTTTGAGATGGGGAGGGATGGGGGTTAAGGGGAGGAGGTCAGTTTATCTGTATCTCAGATGTCCTCATGTGGTTGCAGAGGTTGGGAACTCACTGTGACTACTGGAAATGTGGTCAAAAGCAAGGAACCTTTTAATTTTTTCCCCCTAAATACTTTGAGTAATGCTGGTATTTAAACATGACCCTAACTACATAGAGCATTGCAGTTTACAGCTCCTATTGCTGTAACAAACCGTGGCTACCAACAGGGGTAGCCCAGTGCCCGAGACGAAGGGCAGAAGGCCACCCCGGGGTGCCAGACCCGACCACTGGGGGTTGGTTTCCATGGCATATACCCAGTGCTGTTGGCTTTCTTGTGACTTGATGGCAATTTCCTTGCTTATGACAAGCACACAGAGATCAAACTGCTGAACTGTTGAATGTTGTGGTGATGTCCTGTCCTGCTGGGGTCAGACATTGCCCTTGGAGGAGTTTAATTGATTTCTAGCACTTGTTGCTTGAGCTGTAAAGCCCTTTCCCGTTGGGAGGGCTGACTGGGTGAGGTGCCAGCTGCTACTGGGGGCAACCAGAGCTGCCTGTAGATAAAACCTTAATGTTTCTCAGTTAAAGAAGAGGAGCTGGTGGCAGCATAGAGTGTCTGGTTGTGACATGCATGGTTAAAGGACGTTTCTGGCATGCACTGGTTGGAAAGAGCCCTACAGATGCGCTGTTTGTGATGCCTTTCCTGCACCAGCAGAGCTGAGGCTTTGTGTTGACTCCGCTGCTTGTGACACGTGCCAAATATTGCAGTCAACAAGGTGGTGCCCAGTGCTCGTGGGGTGCCTCCCAGCACTGCAAGAGCAAACACTGGTAGAATGGGAACATTTCCTGCAGCACCAGAACCGGAGGCTCCCCTTGCTCCTAGAGTTACACGGTCACTGGTTCGGATGGCTCCTTGCATGTTACGAAGGGCGTGCTGTTCTCCCTTCTGGTGCAGCAAATACACTAGAGTACGTGCTGTTAATCTCTTTACTGGTTAATATTCTTTAATTTCCAGGCCTGACAGTCCCCAATGTTCATGGAGCAATAGCTCCTTTGGCTATCCCAGCAGCAGCAGCTGCAGCGGCTGCAGCAGGACGGATTGCCATCCCCGGCCTCGCTGGGGCGGGGAACTCTGTTCTGCTGATTAGCAATCTCAGTCCCGAGGTTAGTGGAGTCCTAACTTTGCTCTCTTCTCTTTCCTGTTACCTCTGCTTTCACTTTCTGAACACAGATTGTGCTGAAACTCATTGAAAGTGAAAATCCTACTGTATCCTAAAGGAAACGGCAGAAGTAGATCAGCAGATGATGTGCTCTGCTGGCTCTAAAACTCAAAGCAGATCAGTACTCTAGTTGCTGAAGGGAAATGAGAAAGTCCCTTGCAAGTTTAAACCCTTGCTCTTCTTTGGTTGAAAGCCAAGGATGCTGCCTGCCTGCTTTTTGTCCCATAAAGACTACAATGCCTGTCCCTTGCTCCCTCCTTGATTTGGAGTCTCCCTGCCATTCCATGGAGCAGAGTCATTTGGGTCACGGAATAGTCATGTCCATTCTTTCTTTTTCCCGTGGCATGTTCTAGTGTTTTAATCCATTAATTCAGAACTACAGAGAGAGTTTGTCCTGACCTTTTGCTCTTTCTGTGTAGTGTCTGGTCCCTGCCAGCTTGACCTCGTACCTGTGCAGTATTTCCTCTGCCGTGTGCTTGCACATTTTCCCTTTCCAAGGTTCCTGGAAGTATATTATTTTTTTTCCTTAGCTAAACTCCTTCACAGCTCACGGTTTACATTTTCAATTCTACTTGGTGAGTTGAAATATTTGGGGTGTCTTTTAAAAATAAAGCGAGCAATATTTGAACCAAAACCTTCTTTAATGACAGACAGCATCATAAATAAAGAGAATTTGGGATGGGTATCTGGGATTTTTTTTTTCTTGGCTCTTTGTTGGATTGAAAGTGTAGAATCTTCCAGTGTGTGCAGTGGAGTATGAGGAGTCTCTGCTGGAAAGCACTTGAACTGCTGGGACTGTGCACACAAGTTACTACTACTTGGCAAAGCTGTAAAACTTACCAATAATGTCAGAGTAACCCCAAAACCTCTTTTGCATCAAAGGGGAAGCCTGGATGTGATGAACAATCAAATTATTTAACTCTTGATGAGATGAACCATCTGAATCAGTGTTCCAGACTGTTCCTTTTTTATCTGTTACTGTTCTCTCCAGGGCATGAAATAACGGCGGTGACGCAGCTTTTGGGTGGGATGAGTTGCTCTTCGTGCTGAGGAGCTGCTCTGCTGTCCTGTGAGCTGGGTCATCTCTGGCCAGGCCCTCGACTTGCTGCTCAGATAAAAAAGCCTTAAGCCTTAGAGCTGCGGTGTCATGCTGCCCGGTGTGTGCTTCTCGGGGTGGCCCTGCGTTGCCAGGGTGGCAGTGATGGGACAAGGACTGTGCTGGACCTGATTAATTGCGTGTCCCCAGCACTCCAGCAGTGTCTGGGTGATGTGCACAGCCCTTGGTTCAGCTGGAGCAAGCAGTTATTTCATGCCTTGTGTTTTTTTGATGAGCTCTTTGCTATCCATCCAGCTTATCTTTGGGCTAGAGAGACTTTGATACTTGTACTGAAGCTGTGAACTAACAGACCTGAAACTTTTTCCATTGCCTGTATAATCAGTGTTGTAGAAACTTACCTGTGCCACCACCAGTTAGTCAAGAGACAGTATTGCTCTGGAGTGACCCCTCTGCAGCCACTCATAAAACTTGCTTGGNGAGTTTTGGAAACTGAGATGACTCTGTATTTTTCCTTTCCACTGTGAGCAGAGGACATCTGAGCCTGCACTGCCTTGGACTGTGAATGCAGCCTCTTGGCTGGGTGCAGGCAGTGCTGTCCCTGGGAGCAGAAGCTCTTCTCCAGCCTTTTCTGGCCAAGAGCAGCAGTTTGGGGCTCCGTGTGGTGGGGTCACGCCACGGAGGTGGAAGGGGGATAAACCTCTGTTGCCAATGAGGTACCAGGTTGGTTTGTCCCAAGACCTTTGGGGTCTGCTGCTGGGGATGGTCCTCTGCTCCCAGGGCAGCACTTGGGTGTCTGGATGGGGCTGTCCTTGAGCTGTCACCACTAGGTGTGTGATACAGGTCCCTTTCAGCATCTGCTGCTGGGGATGGTCCTCTGCTCCCAGGGCAGCACTTGGGTGTCTGGATGGGGCTGTCCTTGAGCTGTCACCACTAGGTGTGTGATACAGGTCCCTTTCAGCAGCCCTGACCCGTGAGTCGTTTCTTCTGAGACACCTGTAATCAGAGACGATGTTTAGAGTCAAATTTTTGGGGGACCACCATTGCAATTGAATTTGGGGTGAAAAGCCTGCAAGGAGTCGCTCTGTTGTGATACCATCTCTTACTTCTGTGTAAATCTTAAGTAAAAAAAAAAAAAATATGCCTTTTTCTTTTATCATTGTGTTCCACTAGGCATAAAACCTATTAACTGTTTCTGTAAACGAGTTATTGTACGTAGAAGTCTATAAATCTGACTGATGGAACACTACATATTTCCTTATGTATTTACTGACCTGTGTTTTTTGCTACTTTTTTTTTTTTTTTTCCTTTTTCTCCCCATCCCTGAATTTTTGTTTTCTTCCCCTGATCCGGAATTTCTTTGCCAACTGACTGCACGGTACTTCTGCTTCCTGTTGTTGCTTGAAACAAACAAACAAACAAACAAACAAATAAACCATTCCCCTTCCAAAAAAAAAAATACAAACAAACAAACCAAAAACCAAAATAAATAAATAAATAAATATATATATATTAAAAAAAACCCCTGCTCTTCGGAAACCAACCTGCCCTTCAATATTAACCATCTTGAAAACTTCATCATCCATCAACCAATCTCGCCATTTCCTGCGGGGACTCTGCCCTTCCTCGTTGTGGACGATTTGTGCAACCTCGCTCTCCCCTTCGATTCCTTACCTCTTCCCTGTCCCTCCGCTGCCTTGCTCTGCTGTTCTCTAAAGAGAGTTACACCCCAATGCCTCTTTATTCTTTTCGGTATGTTATTATTCACACTTTTTTATTACCTTGTTTTTTCATTTATTTGAGATTTTGCTTTTTTTTGATACTTCAAAAATGTACAGTTTGCAGTTTGCCTTTTTGTTGTTTTTATTTTATTTTATTTTTTTATTTTGAATGCATAATTTCATTTTTACATTGTTAGTTTGCTATTTAATTTATTTACCTTTGGTTTATGTTGAGTTATGCATGGTTTATTGCTTTGCATGTCTTTTGTAAGAGATTTAAATTGTGATAGCATGCTAAATTGTCCAGTCTTCTGGCAGTAAGATTTTTTGCTTTTTGCTGAAACCCAGTATCTTTTCTTTAATGTATTGTTCCATTATTATTCTGCTACATAAGAATTTTCCCTAATTTAGAGCAGAATAAGTAGCCATGGTTGGAATGAGATCAGCTCTGGTTGTGAATGAATGTTTTTGCTGTTGGATTGATTTAGCTAATAATAAGTTGAATGTGACTTTGTGTGGGTTTTTTTTTTTCCCCTACCTAAGACTGTTGTTGTTTCCTCCCCTTTTGAAGGAGTCTATGGTGATGTGCAGAGGGTGAAGATTTTATTTAATAAGAGAGAGAATGCCCTGGTTCAGATGGCTGATGGGAACCAGGCCCAGCTTGGTAAGCAAGCTTCACACTCTGACACCGAGTCTTAAGAGAGACCGAGTGGGTAATTAAAGCTTGAGTGTTCAGTACTTCTCTTGTTTTCCCCCCAAAAAAAAAGCCCCAAAACCTGGAGGTCTCCCTGCCCCCACACGTGGTGGGGCTGTGGGGCAGCTCTGGAGAAGGTATGGTGGGTTTGTGTGAGAGAATCTAGAGGGGGGGGGAACCAGAGGCTGTGGGGAGGTGGAGGTGCCTTCACGCAGGTCCTGGATGCGACCTCTGCACGGGGAGGAACCTGAATGAAGCTGTAGCTTTGGCTGAGGTGTTGGGACAGAGCTGGGAGGTGCTGCTGTGGTCAGTGCTTGTCTCTTGCCCCTGCAGCCATGAGCCACCTGAATGGGCAGAAGCTCCATGGGAAGCCCATCCGGATCACGCTCTCCAAGCACCACATGGTGCAGCTGCCCCGGGAGAGCCAGGAGGACCATGGCCTGACCAAGGACTATGGAAATTCTCCTCTACATCGCTTCAAGAAACCAGGCTCCAAAAATTTCCAGAACATCTTTCCCCCTTCTGCCACTCTTCACCTGTCCAATATTCCGTGAGTATCAGCAGGAGCAAGTCTTGTCCATCATCTTCCTCCTCCTCAGTCTTTCCAGTCCAACCAACAGCTGGTAGAGAATTTACTAAAGGCCCTAAGGAGAATTGGGTTTTAGAGATTAATTCAGAGTGTCAATGTGTGTTTGACTGCAAAAACCCTTTGTTTCAGACCTTCAATAACTGAAGAAGACCTTAAGATTTTGTTTTCAACCAATGGTGGGATCGTCAAAGGATTCAAATTCTTCCAGTAAGTCTTTTCTCTTGTGTCCTGTCCTTATCCCGGGCCTTTTCAGCAGGAGAAGGGTAGAAGTAAATGGCAATTACCTGGGTAATTAATTTCTGCTGGCCTTGGTGTGAGGGTGAGGTGAGAGCTTGTAGTGAGTTGGGGACACTCTGGGGGGGGGGTAGGTTACTCAACGTGTCCCCAACTTGTGTCTCTTGTCAGGAAGGACCGTAAGATGGCTCTGATCCAGATGGGCTCTGTGGAAGAAGCCATTCAGTCCCTCATTGAGCTCCATAATCATGACCTGGGGGAGAAGCACCACCTGCGTGTGTCCTTCTCCAAGTCCACCATTTAAAGCTTCGGGAGGTGTGAGACAAAATGGACTTGACTTAAAACCTCTCGGGTTCGGCCTTTTTTAACCTTTAAAAAGACTGAACGGGAGGGTTTCAACTTCCATCATTCCAGACAAAAAGAAAGAAAGAAAGAAAAAAAAAGCCACTTTAAAAATGCAGCTGAAGTGACCTTAAAAAGACCAGAGATTTTATTTTTTTAAAGAGAAATCAGTTTACCGGTTTTTAAAAGAAAAGAAAAGGAAAAAAAAAACCTTTAAATCTAATTGCTCTTGCTAACCTTGTGGTGATGGGTAACAATCCTGACTGTTCAAATAAAAAAATCACAACCTGAAGTTTACACTTGGGAACAACCTGCTCTGGGAAAACTCCCCTCCCCTCCTGCTCCTCCTCCCCCCGCCCCCAACAGCAGACCCTAAACAACGTTTATCAGGTTTTCACATTGATGCCTTTTTTTGTTGTTGTTTGTTTGTTGTTGTTGTTTTTATTAATTATTATTACTGTTATTCTTCATTTTCCTTACCCATCCATGCCTTGAAAGACCTGAAACCACTGTGTAAAATTCACTTTAGCGCCTTCGAGTCAGGGTTTTGGGAAGCGGGAGCTCCCGGCTTGCCCGGCACACGCGTTAAGTCGCATGGATCCCACCTTCCCTGTGCCTTAACCCCCTGTGCTGCTCCA
>VZTM01033466.1:261-21182 GCA_013400555.1 Jacana jacana | reverse complement strand
GGGAAAGAGAAAGTAAGTATGATATTTAATAGCCAAGACAAGTCTACAACATGTTGATGGTAGTCAACAGTAGCAAGTATACATTTTGTCTTTACACCTGTTACAAGAAGTCCAAGGAAGAAATATGGGTGTTGCACAGTCTTAGGGAGGTACAGAAAGAATAATATGATTCCTGCTGAAAAAGAGGCAATGATACAACACTAATCTACAGACTGAAGATGTCATGTACAACTGACCAACATTGCTGGAACTGTGGTATTTTTAATCACACTTCGCTGCTAAACTTCCTGGGAAAGCAGACTGTCTTGCTAGAGTACCATCTTGGTAAGAAGTTTCATGGGAAAATGTCCTGCTGGACTATTTTGACTAAGAGACATTTTGGGTGTCCCTACTTCTTCTCAAATGAGGAAAGTGCATTTAGTCCTCTCCAGGCAGAGCATCTTGGACAAATAGAACTATAGCTTATCATCCTTTTTATTTCCTTGATACAGAGCCTGTACTGGCCTCTGAGCAATTGAAGTGGTTTTCTTTCTTTGACTTGAATTGTTTGGCTACAGAGGAGACAAATTTGAAAGTCAATTGTGTATGGTTCTGTAATTCCATCCAACCTTCCTTTTCTAATTTATATTCTTCCCACGCATTCTTTACCTGTACAGTTTTGTTCAGTTAATAAAGCAAAAGTCATGTATGTAGAGCATACTATAATATGATGGTACTCTTCATTTTACTCAGCCTAAGCAGATCAGGAGCAGTGCTTTGGAGCTGCCATTGGCAGCAAACCTTTCTCTTTATAAGTTGGTATATGAATTAAGAGTTAGGGAACAAGCTTTCCACCCAGTATTTGTGCACATGGCAAGAGCTTCTGCTTATCTGAAGCTCTCGTACCCACGGGTATGCAGCATTTATTACACAAGACTTCATTTAATACAAAGCAGTTAAAATAAGAACTGACCTGCAACAATTGAAAGGGAAATCTACAGTGTCTATTTAGTTGTCTACTGTGTCTTTAAGCTGCTGTCTATGGAATAATATAAGATCAAGGCAAATTTATGGTACTCCCTCCCCAGTATCCTCCAGTGCTTCTTGAACTAGCTGTTAATTTTTAAGGATTGTTGGAGATCTGAGATTATTCTAGTGATAATTAGTAGAACCTAATTAGACTAAGAAATCAAGAGCATGTCTATAAATTCAGTGACTTTTCTACCTGTTCAGAGGAATAGATGATATCTGTACACTTGCATAAACTTCCTGGGAAAGCAGACTGTCCTGCTAGAGTAACATCTTGGTAAGAAGTTTCATGGGAATATGTCTGTACACTTGCAGCTTTGCAGCGCACTATGTACATCCCTTCATAATGCCTTGAGGCCCCTAACACTCTGATGCCTGCATTTTTTCCTTTTCATCTTGAAACTTTCAATTTTAGTAAAAATGTAACATATTTTAATGTACCAGCTTCTTTTTTTTTATCAGTTTGGCTTTTTATTTTTATAGTAAATAATAACCTAATGCTGTATACAGAGCAATAACAGTTATATGGAGAAACTTTTCTTGCTTCTATATTGTGTCTTGTTACAATGAAATAAAAACTCTTAATGTCTGAAATCTGATGTGGTATATGTGAGGGGATGAAGTCTAGGTGAGAATGTGCCTGGAATTTGTCTCATACTTATTTTGAATTCTTCTAGGAATGTGTTATGAAACAACTGTAATAGTTTTATTTGGTCTTGTAACTACTGTAATTGTGTTTGAGCCCAATGCCTAGTATTGACTGAACAATAAATAAAACCAGTGTGTCTTATATAAAGCCAAATTTATTTATTTATGTACTATTATCAGAATCGAAAAACTGCAGTGCAAGAGAGAGTATTTAAACAACCTTAAATCATTTTACTGACTCTTAGAATAGCACAGAAACACTTGATCCATGTTACTTTGCCCAGTAGATTCTACTTCTGATTTTAAAAGGGGTGGAATTGATGGTGGTTTTTCAGTAGGTTTGGGGTTTTTTTTTGTTTTGTTTGGCTTTTATAAATTTTACACAAAAAGCTGGTTTTCAGACCTTTATTTCAGCCTGGAACAGTGTGAGCTTCCCATGGGGCCGCAGCTTCCTTTCTTCGCCATGGGGTTCTCCATGGGGATATCTACTCCACTGGGAATGTCCATAGGTTGTAGGGGACAGCCTGCCTCACCATAGTCCCTTGCACAGGTTGCAAGGGAATCTGTGCTCCAGGGTCTGGAGCACTTCCTCCCCTTCCTCCTTTCACATTGTTTGGTGTCTGTGGAGTTGTTCCTCTTAAATATTCTCACTCCTCCAGTTGGTTGGGTTTGGGCTTTTTTTTCCTGTTTCTTCACTATGTTGTCCCAGAGACATTATCACAATCACTGATGGACTCGGCCTTCGCCAGCAATGGGTCCAACTTGGAGCTGGCTGCCACTGGCTCTATCAGAAATGGAGGAAAGTTCTAGCAGCTTTTCACAGAAGCTGCTCTCGTTAAGCCCTTCCTACTATGAAAACCTTGCCGCACAAACCAAAGACAATTTTATACGTCCATCTTCGCACTTACATTTGGATTCTGTAAAAAGTTTGAGTTGGTCTGTTTCGATGTAAAGAAGCTGCATTTCTGAGAGAAGGCCCCGGTGCACAAAATTACTATGGATGAGCCAAAGTTAATTTTTGTGAAACCAACCGACAGCAGGAACTTCCTTATAAGAATAATAAAAGGGCTAAGAAAGACTAGGCCCGTTTTCTTTGCAGGCAAATGAGAAGATTTCAGCCAAGAAAAAAACAACCGAACAAAAAACCACAAAAAAGATAAAGGAGGTGCAAGAGCAATTTTGAACTTCGTTTGAGAACATGGTATCTGAAGAGGTCATGAACTTGTCTATCCAGTGCAAGTCTTCTGGAATTCCTGTGATTTCTACTTTTCATTGCCTCTCGTAGAGTTTTGATAGTGCTGAGGTGAGTCATTCGTTTTGCATTACTGCCACTGAGGCAGGAGCTTTTCTTTGGAAGTATTGCTCTTGGGAGCGCTGGACCAATGCTGCTGGAATCATTGATGACTCAAGTCCTCTAAAGGGCAGTAAATACTGTTGCTAATGCACAATGATCATAAGAGTGGCCGTGATTTCCACTTGAGAGTTCTGCATTCTCATGGTTTGCACCTCTATGAAAGCAGTTTGGGTAAAGTAAAGCAATGTTACTACCAATACTGTCACAGGTCTTATCCTTGACTCTACTGAAGGTGTATTTGTGTTCCACGCATGTTGGTGAAAGTTCTTTTAGTGAGCTGAATCCTCTGAGTCTCTTTGCACAATGAGAGTTGACATACTGCTTACATGGGGCTATAAGATGAACAAGTTTAACCCTACCACAATTCCTTTTCCTAGATATAGAATAAATCAGCACTTCATAAAGATCCAAGCACTCGGTTGTTTGTTACCTGATTTTTCTCACCAGTAATGTTAATTTTTATTTAGTTCTTTTTTTACACTTTATCTCCTTTTAAAAGAATTGCATTTTCATCTGAGTTGTTTGTACTAATGTTTTGGTTTTATGACAGAGTACAAGCCTCAGATTTTTAAGGATCTCGTCTCTTGTGAAGGATTAACATTGCATTATGGGTCCACAAATTACTTTTGTACTACTATGGGTGTGAGGTACATTCTCGAGATGTGCTATTTTGTAAGTAATTCTTGAAAAGTCAGAGGTGTTTACAAGGAGCTAAGTCACACGCTTAAGGTGTGGGTCTTGGTTTCTCTTTCTGGGTCCTAGCATGAGGTACCAGCTATCTTTCTATACTGTTATTGTGAAGTGAAAATCAAAATCTCCAAAGGATTTACCTGGTATTCTCTCGTTTGTCATACCTGCCCTTGATACTGACTATTCTGCTGTTTACTCCTGCCATTCAAATGGTATTAGTACTGTGACATACACAACCTTGGCGTATTTGTGAGCTCTTAATTACAGTAGGAGGTCATTATTGCAATGCTCGTGATTGTTATCCAAGATATACGAGTGACATTATGATTTAGTGACTATTGTATTCTTGCAACACTTTTTCTTGACTATTATCTGTGCTAGCAGTCTGGGCAAATTGTACCTGTTTCTGTTAAAACAATTACAGTCAGTCCTTTTTCATTCAAAGCATCTGAACTTTATATACGACTGAAACATCTGTCTCACAGACTCTGAGGAAGAGGAGTTGTGGGCTGTTAATTATACAGCTTCTACACTGTCTTACCTTTGTCTGCAGATGAGACTGTGCTACCATCAATACTCAAAAATACAGCCAGGTACTTATAAGTGTTTTCAGGAGTTACCACCCAGAATGGCAGTGGTTACACTGGAGATTTCAATGGAAGATATCCAGGAGAAATCACCTAAGTTTCTGGACATACTATGTACCTCTATGCCAGCATGCCTTGTACTTCCCGTAAATAAGGACCTGTTGGAGTCAGGCAAATTGCTTTGGCAGATGCCTGCTTTTTTAGTCTTATCTACCCAGATGGTGGATTGTGGTTATCCAGGGTTTTCAGCAAGCTTTAAACAAGTCTGAACACTAATGCCGGGATTGTTCACTGTAGCAGCAGTCCACTGGACAGATGGGCATCAAGGTCTACAAAGATCAATGCCACAAGATAAAGAATTACACAAAACTTTTGTTAATTAGAAAAAAAATAAATCTGCTTTTTAAATTATCTCATTCTAGTTATGAACAAATGCTGTTTTAATCTGGATTGTCTTTCATGGAAGATAGCTGTTTTCAGTGAAATATCAATAATTATTTGCATTGATATAGAGTTGTGAAAAGTTCGCCTTAGCCAGAGTTATATTCCGTAAGAGTCAGCTAATTTCCCAGCAAAAATTGAAAATGGTTAGCCTAGTATATCCCTGTGTTGGCTATGCCTCACATTTGAATATTAAGGGTCATTTTGCCTAAATGCAAGCAACAATAGTTACCATCTTTGGGACTCAGAATGGTTAGAGTGGGAAGGGACTTTAAAGATCATGGAGTTCCAACTCCCCTGCCATGGGCAGGGACACCTCCCACTAGAAGAGGTTGCATATTTGCAAATATTTTTCTGGACCAAAATGGAAGACAGGCAGCGTTTACCCATTGCTTACCCAAACCTAATTCAAAACTTTTGGTAGCCTGATCTACTTATATTTTCACAGATTTCATGCTTAAAAATTGCTGTTGAATGAAATTTTGGCCATTGCCTATTTTGCTGAACTGCTAAGATTGGATTCAGTTTAACGTAATGGTTTCTAAGATATTACTAATACGCAGTTATGATCAAGAAGTGGTTGCCACTATGTATTGATTCAGAGATGTTGATTGTAATTACAGTCATTGCTTAGTATGTTCATATAAAATGAGTTCCTGGCAAGGAAAAATCAGGTTTTAAGATTGGATTTTATCGTAAAATTTAGGAATTCTTGCCTGCCAGAAGGGCAGCACAGCAAGTCACAAGCAGTCCAGGAGACATCTGGATAATATCTGTACTGATAATGACTTTTTGACACAGGTTGGCTGAAGAGCTGATGAGGGGAATCACTCTGATGGACCTAATAACAGTAAGTAGGAACTGGATGTGATGGTGCGGCTGTGGCTGGAGTGACCACAAAATAGTGGAGTTCAGGGTCCTGAGAGAACACAATAGGGCAAATAAGATCGCAACTTTGAATTTCAGAAGAACCAACTTTGCTCTCTTGAGGGTTCTGCTTGGGACAAACCCATGGATGAAGTCCTGGAGAGAAGAGGGAACCAGGATTGCTGGGTTACCTCCTCTGAATTTAAGATGTGTTCATCTGAAAGTCAAGGGAAGGTGGCAATAGGCCTATGTTGATCAGCAAGAAGCTCTTGAGAAAATTCAAACATGATTCTGTAATTGTCAAAGATGTGGGAGTAGGGACTTAGGGGACTATAGAGAGATGCTGCCTGCGTATGTGGGGAGTGGCTTAGGAAAAGCAAAGTCCAGATGGAGTTGAATCTGGTGAGGGGAGCAAAGGGCAAAAATGTGTTCTACAACTTTTTCAGTGGAGAAAGGAAGAACTTGGAAAATGTGAGTTTGCCTCTGAACGGGGCAGGGGACTGGGCACCAAAGGACATAAAAAGTCTAGGGTACTCAATACTGATTTTGCCTCAGCCCCTACTGATAGGATTTGTCTTCAAGTATCCCACGTCCTTGAGTTCAGAGGGAGCGTCTGGAGTAATAAGGACTTTCCTTCAGTAGAGAAGGGTCGAGTTATGGGGCATTAAAACAAACTGGACATACATAAAGGGGACATCCCTGCTTTGAACAGTGGGCTGGACTAGAAGATCACAAGGTCCACTCATGCCTCAGCCCTTCTGTGATTCTGAATTCACTTTTACATTTCAGTGGAATCTCGTGTTTGCCAAATTTATGTTTTCCTAAACATTGATGTACCATTACCTTAACTTTCTTTTAATTTGTATCTCCTGCTTCAGCACATGTATATATAACCTGCATTGTCACCTGACTTAATTAGCTCATCTATCAAAAGAATCAGGCGTGTTCAGTAGAAATTATTCCTTCAGGATGCAAAGGTAAGTGGAGACAAGTTTAATTACAACATGATCTGTAAGTGATCAGAGTGAACTGGTTTTCTTTTAGATCTTTTGTAACGAAAATTATTCTTGTTAATTTACTCAATGAATAAATGTCAGAGTTTAACATTTAGTGTATTTTTAACCTGAAGTGATGATCTTGTTCTTTCTGTCTTGCAAGTCAAAAATATCTGTCTTGCAATATCACTGCTTTTTGCAACAACAGTTTTAATCATTAAGACCTTTTCTCAGCATTGTGAAATGTGTACTTCATACACAGTTATCACGACTTTTAAGTTTAAGATGCGATTGCGTTTACATGTTTTATGTTATTATGCTTAGTAAAGCTATAGAACATTCCAGAAAATGTAATGCAAGACTCTTGAATATGGAAACATTATATTTATTGGTGTAAAATGATGGAGAGCCATATATGCAGCCATAGTTTAATTGGTGTAAAATAGTGGAGAGCCATATTTGCCTCCATATTTAACGAATGGGCAACAAGTGCATATCTATTGCATCCCATAGGGCTGTTGAGCATGAACAGAAACAGGAGTCAGAGAAAATACAGAGACGTCAACTCATACAGTGTAGTTCCACACTCCTTGACAGTTTTGCTCAAAGAATATGACCCACCTGATTTCTGAATCTCGCTTAATTTCTGATTTATGCATAGTATGTAATATTGGCTCTAAATTGAATATATAAATTATCAAAAACATGGAGTAATTTGTAAAAAGCTGTGTCACAAGATATGAAATGTCCAGGGTAGGTGCCAAGCTGATTTGTTTGCCTTCTCCTTGCATAGGTAATTTGAAAGATAAAAGTAAGAAAAATAAATATTTTTTTTCATTAGGATGCTTTTATAGTAAACTGGTGCTTAAGAGTCCTTGCATATTATTCCTTTTTTGGCATTCCCCTGGCATCATCATTTCTGATTACATAATCTCTTGAATATTTTTGTAGATGAAGTCATAGATAATCTTAAAAACCAACTGTTTTGATGTTAGAAAAATGTATCAATTGCAATCATCTGGATTTTTTCCTGTTGTTGAATTTTCTTTCATAAACAGGCAAACATTTCTAGAATGTTAAGGAAATTGTTTATCGTCAGCCTACTAAAATGGGTACAAAAGCTAAACAGTTACATATGACATTCATTATATTGAATAAGATCATCTCTGCAGTATTTGCCACATGATGATTGTGTAAAATCGTGCTTCCGATGACATACTTAATTGCAGTCCTTTAAATATTTTTCCATCAGAAGTAGGCAAGCTCGTCATTTTGCTAGGTATTGTCATTAACTTTACAGATTTTTGAGAGAGATGTAGTGCTTAATGAGGAATCGGTTTTAATTATCAAGAGACGCTTTTATATAACATTTCCTTCCCATTTTAAATACTAACTTGTTGCTTCTTGTAATCATTTAGAGATTAAGTTTGTCAAATCAGTAATCATTTTATCAACCAAAAGAGATCAGGGAAGTCAAACTTGTAATTAGACTTTGAAATATACCTGTTCTAGGAAACAGCAGAATTTGACCATTGGTTCTTAGAATCATACAATCATAGAATCATTCAGGTTGGAAGAGACCCCTGGGATCATCAAGTCCAACCATCAGCCCTACTCTACAAGTTCTCCCCTACACCAGATCCCTCAACACCACATCTAATCTACTCTTAAACACAGTCAGGGAGGGTGACTCCACCACCTCCCTGGGCAGCTGATTCCACTGACTGACCACTCTCTCTGTGAAAAACTTTTTCCTAATGTCCAGCCTAACCCTACCCTGCTGCAGCTTGCAGCCATTCCCTCTTGTCCTGTCGCTCATTGCCCATGAGAAGAGACCAGCACCAACATCTCTACAATGCCCTTTCAAGCAGTTTAGAGAGTGATGAGGTCTCCCCTCAGCCTCCTCTTCCTCAAACTAAACAATCCCAACTCCCTCAATTGATCCTCATAAGCCTTGTTCTCCACTCTTGAACTAGAAGAGTGAAAGAGGAGTGAAATAGAAAGCAGATTGGGTTTAAATCAAAAGTAATTGTTAATTATAGCTTCAAATATAAAGATAAGAAATTTCTGTTGATGATGTATTCCATTATTTATTTTGAAAAGTATGATCTATGTTGAACTAAGCCTGCAAATGAAAATGCAGTATTTTGTTCCATGTCTGTATGTGCCTCGATTTACAATAATTTGAAAACAGTGTGTCTCTGTCATACAGAAATTCTGTTTATGGAAGGTTGAGGTCTTATGCTCTTAGAAATGTAAAAATCCATGACGTACGTAAGTAGCATCATTGAATACATTCTGTATATGCCATCTGCTATAGAAAATTGTTTTAAGAATTAAAAAGTCTGAATGCAGCTTTCTTGCATTCCTTGGTCAAAACCAATGAGAATATTTGGTTACTATCAGTCCAAAAGAGCTCATAGTTAGACCAGAGTAAATATAAATGCAAAATACTTCCTGTATTGACCAGCATTAACTTTTCTTTAAAGTAAAACTGTGTAAATGTGTACATAGACAAAAATGTAGTAAAGCTAGTCACCTCTGGGTATTCAGGGGCTGGGAAATGGGTCTCATTGAGATCTTTGCATGGATTTGACATTTCTAACTTAGTGGAATGTCTGATCTTACATATTAAAATGTCATAAACTTTAAAAAGAAGGTTGTTAGCATATGACTGAAAAGAACCCAGCCTAGAGTAGGAGCATTTGTTATCTGGGGGGAAGACTGATATGGAGGAGTGTATTTGCTGCTCTGTCAAGTTATTTCTAATACTAATGGCAGCAGTTACTAGTATTAGTTATTAGCTTATATTAGCAAATGCTAGTCAGATTAGTCTCGGCAAAGGGTGACAAAAGGCAGGTAATGCTTCCAGAGGTCAGCAATAAATTTTGTAATGTTACATCACCTTTAAGTATCTAGCAAAAGCAGATCTTAGAGACAGATGGCTAGTCTTGGAATTGAAGAGTAAGAGTTCAGATTGTATTCTAACTGTGAGCGCTCTAGTTCTCAAGAGACAAAAGGGACATATTCATTGCTCTGGTCAGAAAAATGTATGTCCTTAGAAGCTTCCAAAGGTAAAGCCTAGAAGATTGCTACTGCCAGCTGGTGAAGATGGAAAGCATCACGTTGATACGAGTACAAGACTGATTTGTGATTCAGAGAAGTTTGTAAGCCTTGTTGATGAAGGGAGGTTGTGATATGAACTTAAATGTAGCTTTTTCCATTTCAAGCTAATCAGGGGTTGTGTCTTATTTGGAGAAGGTGGCTTATATGTTTTGCTTGTTTGAGTAAGAGTGGTTCCTTTCATTACGGATAAATTTTTATGTTTGTTTGTGCCTAAAAGTCTTTTCTTGATGTGATCTCTGCATGCTGAACGAACACCTCTCTACTTACTGATATCACCTTTTTCCTACAAGTCTGAAATAAAGTTTGCAGCTGAAAAGAGAACTATTGTTCCTCTTCACCTTCACAAAAATTATCATACTTCTTCATTCTCCTGTAATCTTTACTTATAAACATAGCTCACTTTTATATTGTGTGTTCTTCTTTCCAAAGATGCATGGTCACTCTTACAGCTTCCTGAAGGGAGGTTGTGAAGAGGAGGAGGTTGGCCTCTTCTCCCAGGTAAGTAATGATAGGACTCAGGAGAATAGCCACAAGTTGCACCAGGGAAGATTCAGATTAGATGTCAGGAAAAACTTTTTCTCCCCAAGAGTGGTCAGGCACTGGAATGGCCCTGATGGTGTTCAAGAAGCATTGAGATGAGATACTACAAGACATGACTGAGAAGCTTAGTGGGTAGTATTGGTGACAGGAGGACGGTTGGACTAGATGATCTTGTAGGTCCTTTCCAACCTTGTGTTTCTATGATTCTATGTTGAAATCAAGCTTGCTTATTAGTTCCCATATCAATGGAAATCTACATTGTTTAGTGACAGTCTTCCAACCAGAACTTATGAAAGGACTAGACTTCTGGACTTGACATTGTGTTGGAAATGCAAGATAATTCTGGAATTTCATGGAAGATGGCTCTGTGCTTTTGGGAATAGGTGAGAGAGCAATTCTTTCTCTCACAGATTGCTCTCAGTTTAATCAGGGGTCCAACTAAACACCTACGGTAAATGATGAACTTTCTGTTCCTTTAAGTTTTCAAACCAGGGAAAAATTTAATCAGTAAATAATGGATCATCTGTAATGCCTAAAAAAAAAAAAAAGTACATGCAGAAATTTATTTTTTTCTCTCTGTTTTGCTACGTGAAACTTGGGTCAGCATGAAGTATCCTATACACTGTTCTTCTACATGGTGCTTGATAGCCACAAAACTAGTGAGAGATCGTCCCTCTTCAGCCTTTGCAGCCCCATGTAAACTATGCAAAGGGCTGTAATAAGAGCAAGAAACTGCAACTGCACAGTAGTTGCCTAACAATCATGTTTAAGCACAGCTGACTATATATTCAGCCACTGAAAAATGTATCCTTTTAACAGAAGAAATACCTGCATAGGTAATTAAGTTCTTGCACACTTGTCCCTGTGTGAAGCATTGTATTTTTAAGGTTTTGTGATTGCTTCTGGCGGGTTTGGTGGGTTTTTTGGGTTTGGGGTTTTTTTTTGTATGTAATAAAGCTTGTTGTATTCCTCAATCATTTTTATATCTGCTTTAGTAACTTGCCATTTAGCTAACATATTTCTAATTCACTTTCAAAAATGTCAAAATATGGGTTAGAATGTTTTATCTATAGCCTAGTGAAGAAACACAGGGATTTTTTTTATAGTTGTTTATGTACACCGTATCTAGTTATAAGGAACAAAGGTTACAAACATGAAGCTTAAAAGATAAAGTGATTTGGGAGGATAATTTTGATCAAAAAAGTTAGGAAATTACAGAACACCTGGAACTGGAGCTGTATTTAGCTAATAAAGGGTAAATAACTAGATTTTGTGTAATTTATTCATGAGGTTCTTTTGTCACTTCTAGAAGTGAAATGTGTTAGTTAAGCACTTAATAAGAGAGTCAAAATAAGACCTGTCTGAAGAATTCACAAATATACAATTATCACATTTTATCTAGAACACTTGTTACATAATGTGACCTCTCTTGTAAAATACATATATGTGCAGCCATAAAAATACTTCTTGCTCAGAATCGATTCTATGGAAGATTTGTGCTAAGTGCTTCTGAAAGCGAGAGTCTGGGTAGCAGGAATACCATCTGTGGAAGGAAACTGCTGCAAATGAGACAGTAAATAATCACATTTTCTTCATCCTGCTTAGCAAATAAAAATAAAAAATGGATTAATGGCAACCAAGCACATAACCCTATTTCTAACTTATGCATGTCACCAGTGTTGCTAGTGATTAATTTGGGCAACTCTTGCCTTTTTCAGCACCAGTCCTGTGTTACAATGATTATGATATTCTATTGCTGTTAAAGTTCTTAAAATGGCTTTTAACATTATTGTATATCTGTTGCTCAATTGCTGTTGCATAGCTGGGGAAGGTAATATACTCCAACAGGGTTGTCAGTAACATTATGTTATGGCTTTGTCAGTAACATTATGTTACTGACTGGGACTGCTTAGTTTGAGGAAGAGGAGGCTGAGGGGAGACCTCATCACTCTCTAAACTGCTTGAAAGGGCATTGTAGAGAGGTTGGTGCTGGTCTCTTCTCGCGGGCAATGAGCGACAGAACAAGAGGGAATGGCTGCAAGCTGCAGCAGGGTAGGGTTAGGCTGGACATTAGGAAAGAATTCTTCCCAGAAAGAGTGGTCAGTCACTGGAATCAGCTGCCCAGGGAGGTGATGGAGTCACCATCCCTGACTGTGTTTAAGAGTAAATTAGATGTGGTGTTGAGGGATCTAGTGTAGGGGAGAACTTTGTAGAGTAGGGCTGATGGTTGGGCTTGATGATTCCAAGGGTCCCTTTCAACCAAAATGATTCTATGATTCTATTATTATAAGAGCTCTTTCCCAGTTCTAGTTCAGTGATTTCATGTGGAATCAGTGAAATTTAGTACAATGATGGTGAATATTAGTTCTTGTCACGGGCATTTAATTTTACCTTCAAATGGAAAAACTACATTAGCATAACTCAACTGTAATGCAACCCTACATTGATTTGAAAGAAATCTATTCTTTACCAGAATGCTTGGGAACAAGTACTTCTCTCTGATACACACTGTCCCATTCAGTTCTTAGTTTTATATCTGGCTGGCTTTGTAAACTAATGGGAAGTAATAGCATTTGCACTGTATGTTTTATATGTGCCTCACTAAACATAGGTAATTTATTCACCTGTATATTATTCACTGAGAAATGTACTTGTGGATTAACACTGTATCTGAATAGAAGCTGAATTTATTACCGAACCTATCTGCAAAGTGGGGCAAAATTCACAAAATGATGATGATGCTATTTGCCTTCTACCAACGGCCAAATAGTCAGCCAATTTGTATACTCTTTGGTTTTGACAGAACATCTTTTAGTTTTCACTGAATGAAAGTAGGACAGCTGACGTGGCTCCTGTGAACATCCTTCCCTATTCTTCTCTCAAGATCATTGTATATAGTAGTGCAATGAACAAAAATGCCAGCAAACTTGGGGTTGACTAGTCAGAAGAAGGATGTTCCACAAGAAATTCAATATTCTCTAACCCCAAAAAAGGAACGTTAGGATTTCTGATATATACCTGATCATGATTTTTAGCCTGATTCCTTAAGGAAATTAGACTTAGGCAGTCACACTGAGTGTGTAGATTTTGTAAGAGCGTGTTGCTAGCTTCTACCTCTTTGCCAATTTCACCCAAATTTATTTGGAGAGTGGAGGAGAAGTTGGGAACTTGCAGATAAAAAGCTTCCTACCAGTTTCATTAAAGTAGGTGACTAGAAGGAGAGACACCTATTAAGTTTCCCAACTGAAAGACAAGCTTCTGTGTGGGTTCATGCTTTTAGACTTTAGGGAATGAATGTGGTTGAGAGTTCCAGCTGCAGAAAAAGCTTCAACTGGCACTCATAATAATGACGTATGTTTAAAGCGAATTAAGCTTCATTAGTTCCAGTAGTCATGGAAGTGGTTGTTTATGTTGAAACTGAGTACTAGTTGATGCAGCACCATTTACAAAAGTGAGCATGAGGTGGAAATTTAATCCCAGCTGTCCCAGTGATTTATTCTGTGACACTGGACAATTACTTTTCATGACCTTCTGCCCTTCCCCCTGGTCCTGTTTAAGTTAAGTATCTTGCAGTCCAGGAGACTGTTAGCCTTCTTTTGCAGCAAGAACATTGCTGGCTCATGTTCAACTTGATGTACACCAGGACCCCTAGATCCTTTGCAGCCAAGCTGCTTCCCAGACAGTTGACCCCCCCAGCATGAGGTGTATTCCTTCCCAGGTGCAGGACTTTGCACTTTATTTTGTTGAACTCTCTTAGGCTCTGGGTGGCCCATGTCTCCAGCATATTGAGGTTCCTTTGAATGGCAGCACAACCCTCTGTTATATCAGTCACTCCTTCCGACTTTATCTCATGAGCAAACTTGCTGAGGATACACTCTGTCATCATCCAAATCATTAATGAAGATGTTGAACAGGTTTTCATGTAATACTGAACCTGTTTTACACCCTGGTGTGCATGGCTAGTTACTAGCCTTTAAATGGACTTTGTACCATGGATCTTTGCCCTCTGGGCAAGCCATTCATTCAGTTTTCTGTCCTTCTTACTGTCTGCTCATCCAGTCCATATTTCATCAGTTTTTCTATGACGGTTGTATGGGAGACAGTGATGAAAGCCTTATGTGCTGGTTTGGGGTGGAGTAAAACCAACTTTCTGTTCAGTAAGAGGGGCTCTTGCTTATATTTGTTCCTGTAGCAATCAGGGTCAGATGGCTTTTTTGTTTATCCTATGGAGAGGTCACATCTGTGGGGAGACATGGACAAGACAGGTAACCCAAAACTGACCAGTAGTGTATTCCATCCCATCTGCTATGCTCACTATAAAAGCTGAGGGATCAAAGGACCAGGTACTTCTCCAATGGCTCTATTTAATGACCAATGTCTGAGGAGGACCCTGGTTGTCTGCCTTTGATCCCAACCCATATGTTCCTGAAGCTAGATCTGGAATCCAGTTCCCATCCATCACTGAGTCCAGTCTGGAACTTCCCCAGTGCCTGCCAGTGACAACATCCTGAGAACTTGGTAAAGTTTTATATCTGTTGTATCTATGTAATAATTTCCTTTTATTATTATTTTATTAAAGTATTTTAGTTATTTATAAACTCATATCTCTCTCCTTCTCCTCCATGGAGCAAGAGATGCGGGAGAGCATCTGTCATCTTTTCATTGGCCAACCTGGCCTAAACTGCAACACGTTACTAAAGTCAAGGTAGACGGTATCCACTGCTGTCCCCCTCATCTACCAAACCAGTCATTTCGTCATATCATGTTATAAGGTTGGTCAAGCACACCTTCTCTTTCATGAATCCAGGCTGCCTATTCCTGATAACTTTTCATTTCTTGTACCTACAGGTGGTTTCCAGGATTAGTTGTTCCATAACCTTCCCAGCAATAGAGGTAAAGTCTACCAGCCTGTAGTTCCCTGGGTCCTACTTCCTGCCCTTTTTGAAGACAAGAATGACATTTGATTTCCTACAGTCCTCAGCTACTTCTCCCAATTGTCATGGTAATTCTAAAACTGAGTCTTATCAGCCAGCTCTCTCAATATTAGGCTATACCCAATGAGGGCCCAGCTATTTCCATATGGCCTGCTTGCATAAGTATTTCCTAACCTTATCCTCTTCCATGATGAAAAATTTTTCTTGCTTCAGACTTTGCCCTGGTCTTCAGGTCCTGGCATCTGGAAGGCTAACCTTGCTAGTGAAGACTTTGGGGAAAGAAGGCAATTCAGTATCTCTGCCTCTTCCATGTCCTGGGGCACCAGTGCTTCTGTCCCATTAAGCAGTGGGCCCACATTTTCCCAAGTCTTTATTGTAACACTTCTGTATGTACAGAAGCTCTTCTTGTTGCCTTTGGCATCCCTTGCTAAATTCAGTTCTGAGTGGACTTTGACTGTTTTAAATTCATCTCTGCATACCCAGATGGTGTTTGTATTCCTGACACATTTCCTACCCCTGCCTCTACCTTCTCTATTATTTCTTTTTTATGCTTCAGTTTTGCCAGGAGCAACTTGTTTATCTGTGCAGGCATTCTAGCATTTTTGCCTGACTTCCTGATCAGTGGATGGACTGATCAGGACCACTTCCTGACTCCAGTGGATGGAGGAGGTGATGCTTGAATGTTAACCAGCTTTCTTGGACCCCATCTGGAGTAGTATGTCCAGCTTTGGGGCCCCCAACATAAGAAGGACATAGGCTTGTTGGAATGGGTCCAGTGGAGGGCCATGAAAAGATGATCAGATGGCTGGAGCACCTCTCCTATGAAGACAGGCTGAGCAACTTGGGGTTGTTAGCCTGTACGATTAAAGGTTCCAGGGAGATATTATAGTGGCCTTCCAGTACCTAAAGGGGACTTAAAGGAAGGGTGGAGAAGGCGCTCTTTGTCAGCGAGTGTAGTGAGGGTTATGAGTGTAGATGAGGGGTAATAGTTTGAAATTGGAAGAGGGTAGACATAGATTTTATATTAGGAAGAAATTATTTTTGGTCAGGGTGGTGAAACACTGGAACAGGTTGCCTGGAGAAGTTGTGGATGCCTCACCCCTGGAGGTGTTCAAGGCCAGGTTGGATGGGGCTTTGAGTGACTGGGTCAAGTGAGAGGTTTCCCTGCCCATGGAGGGTGTGTGGAACCTGTTGATCTTTAAGGTCCCTTCCTATCCAAACTATTCTATGCTGTGATATGATATAACTGCACATAAATCTCTTAATTCTTGATGTTTATTCCCCTTTCATCTGACTTTAGTGTAGGGGCTGATTTCCCAGAAAGGGTTTGAAGGTTTTACCGTAGTGTTACCTTGTAGGCACTCCCTTGCTTACATATAAATACTTGAGGTGATTCTGCTTAAACTATTTTGGGTTCAATTTCATTCATACCTCTCCAGACCCTTTGTTTATCAACTGGGTCCATCAATCCCTCACATGGCTGCTGGTTACTCTCTTGCTTCCCTGGGAGATCCAATAGCCTGAATCTCTTCTGAGAATAGGTTCTCATTTTCTGTATTGCTGAGGTACTTTTGAAATCTTTACTAAAGGAAAGTAATAAACTCACTTCAAGCTCATTTATTTAAAAAAAAAAATATCTTAATTTTACTTTGTCATTTAATGATATACGCTGACAGATAGCTAGACAGATATATTATTATTGGCATTATTTTTATATTGGCGTTCAAGAATCATTCGTGTCGTGTATTGAATTCATATGTCTATATCTGGAAGACTGGAGAGAGCAAAGTTTAGCAGATAAAATGATTATCCTTTCAGTGGCAAGTTGTTTGTAAATATTTAAAGCCACAGGAGTTCATACATTCCCTAGGTGATAGAACTTCACTTATTTATATGCTAGACCCATCTGTAAAGAACCCTGAGTAAGGATCTTAAATATCACCTGTATCCTTGTCTGAAGATTTAAATTAAAGGAGAGGCCCCACTGTGACAGTGTGCTCTTTTTCATATTGAGTTTCTGACTATTAGTTTCAATCTCTTTGTTGGCTAGCTGGTCAGGAAGAAGCCCTAGGATTAAAATATTTATCTTCCTGTCGGAAAAAACTAAAGTCACTTATTAGCCTTTGTTAGGTTAATGGAATGGATTTCTACAGTGTCTAATGTAAAATTTTGATTTAACTGCATAAATTGTGTATTTGATTGTCATAATGTTGCCTGCAAAACAACAAATGAACCTCCTTTGCTCTAAGCAGTGAAGTTTAATCTTCAAAACCTTGCACCAAAGTGTACATTGAGGTTATGAACTTCAAGATTTCTTATACTTTAAGTCACTGTTATCCTGTGACTTTGATCTAGTAGCATGCATAGGCTTAATATACCTGAAAATTGAAATATTACTTTTGCTGTTGCTTACACTAAGGCAAATATAAGACAGAAGAAACATATAAATAATAGGAAATCTATTTAAAAAGGGGCAGGCATTTTTTGTGTTCTGTTGATAGGCATGCAAATACAAAAAAGATATGTTAACTCTGTCAAGTAGTGTACGGTCTGCAAGAATGCCACTGTTTTCCAAGTATTGCATTGTATCTATTCCATATGACAATAGCTTTAGGCATGAAATAAAAATTTGGGTGCTGTTATTTTAAACTCATATAGAAAGATGTTTATGGTACTCTTGGAAATACTGCATTTTGCACTTGTTTCCTAGATTTGTATTGGGCTAAAAGAAATCATTAGCAATCTGCATTTTGAGAGCATTGTTGGTACAATATAGTGGTGTGAGTCACCAAAAGCTTAGTGACAGAAAGAATTACAGCCTGAAGGGGAAAAAAATAATAGTTTGCCCAGAGTGCTGCATCTGATAGTGTATGTTATGATCAGAGATTTGAATTGCCTTTTTATATCCTGTTTTTCAAAATATGAATTTAGTATTTGTACAGCGCATTGACTCAGAGTTTTGAAAAGATTTCTCTGTGTCCTTGAACAGACACATCACAGGCAGCAGCAATTTGTGTCTGTGAAGAGATGTAGCACAGGCAGCAGAATTGGGGTCTTCCCTACGCGATTCAACTATGTGCCTGGAATATGACTTTAGAGCAGCATTGGCAAGCTTCTGCCTTGCGTGTCAAAGTTGTCATGTGTTCCCATTGTCAATAGAACATAGAAAATGAGTGTTTGGTGCCTTTACAGCTGCTGTGCCAGAGTCCACTGTTCTCTTGTCTGTTGCTCTAATGGGCTATTAGCTGTGTGAAAGGGACTGGTATGATGATGATGGCAATAATAGTAGATGATCAAACTAACACTGAGTTCTTTTAAGAAACAAGATAACAATTTAAGGAGTCTGGGAATATCTCCATTTCTTACTTACCCTGCTTCTTAGGCAGCCTTAACTGGGAATGTAAGAAATGTAACCTCCACTGCTTTCTGATGTACACAGATCTTTCTTCAGAGTTCACTATGTATGTAGTTTTCCATGGAAGAATATTTGAAAGGAAGAAAGTAAGCACTAATTTGGAACTGAAGCACTGGAGGAGACTGTGATTACTCCCCCATTTATGAGGAGCAAATCATTAATATGGGGTCTATCCCATGGAAATATAGGTTATGTTAAATGACTAAATTACAACATTTTGGCCAAATATGGATGGATAAAACAAATTCTCTGGACAGAGTGATAGGCTTTGATTGTCCTACACAACAGTTCCAAGCAGTAGAAGTTTTATATAGATGGGGAATTTTTAGTATAAATAGACGTGAACCTGTTTTCGCAACAGACAGTTTGGGATCTTTAATCTACATAAAATTACATCCAGAGTTTTGTTTACTGATAGCTATTATGTACGAATATATTTATTATTCATTTCTTGTGGAAAACTGTGAAGAAATCCCCCACACCAATTTCAACCTTTCAGTTGCTTTTACTCCAGACTTCATGAACTCTCATTCTACCCAGTGTTCACAACACTATCCTGGTTAGTTCTTTTTTCCTGGAGACTTCTTGTGTTTGCAGCCATATGGAGCATGAAAAAGAGGGAATAGTATCAACTTTTTTAGCACAGGCGCGCCAGACTGCACAGTAATAGGCAAGTCTGCTGCTAGAAATCTCTGCTGCTGGGTGGCCTCATCTACTAAAACTAGCACTGTTAAAGTCCAACATGGATTTTGTAGGCTCAGTAGTGTTAACATCGTTGAATCTACGTATTTGTTGATGCTTTTGTATTCTATAAACGGTGATACTGCTTATAATGATGTTTCTTCATATTTTACATCAATTCTTGACTAATGTTTCATGACTAATTTTTCATAAGCATAGGCACTTTCACAAGCATTTAGTGGGAGGATAGCTTTATTTCTTTACGTTTTTTGCCATAAAATGCACCTGGCTGGAGGACACTTAGAAACTCCTAACATTCAGATACACAATAGTGGCAGTACCTCCAGTATAAAACTTGATCTTAAATTCTTTTGAAGAAAAATGCTGCAATGCTGGGAAAGCATTTAGACTTTAAAAGACAGAACTTGTAAAATTTAAACTGAACAGTCTGAAACAGAATAAGGTGCTGGTTAGTGCTTTATATTTTACAAATATCATGATGACTCATCAGTACTGTAGACTACACAGGAGAAAAAGAAAACCAAATTGCTTTATGAAAACTTTCCCATTTATGTTTGTAGCTCAGATTATAGCCATTGTTTCTGTGGAAACATTAAGAGGATCTTCTTCTCTTACCCACTGTTGTTATTATTATATAAAACTTGTAGAAACTTACTGTCTTTGTCATCTCTACACCTTACCAAATTTCTTGAAACTGTAGCCAGTTCAAAGTTGTTAGAAAAAGATAGATGCACTGCTACAGGTATCATAACTAAGCAAGATTTCTTTCTCTATGAAACCAATGATAAAACATTTTAATGAGGAAAATGTAGTCTTCTATTTGTGTTTTATAAAAAATATCACAAACTAAATTTCATCCTTATTGTGTTATTGATCCTTTTGTGCATCTTTCTACCAAAGAATGTTAGAAGAGTTCATAATTAAATTCTGTCAAAGAATTTTTTTTTAATGCAATTCAAGATGTTAAGATGCTTTTTGCAAAGTGAACTTTTTTTTCTTATCCATAAGTAACACACCGGAGAGCAACTTCTTTTTTTTATTCAAGGCAAATTACAGTAGAGCATAAAGCTTGGCACAAGCTTGTTCCTCACCATAGGTACTTTCACAGTTTTTCTTGCAGGATTCTTCAGTCTGAGGGAGAACTCATAGGACCAGCTGATGTAGTGACCCAAAGGAGATATCTTTGTATACTTGTGCAAGGTCCTAACACCTGGCAAAACTATTCTTAGCATAAACACTTAAAACACGTGAAAGAATTCTTACTCATACAACAGGTTCATGAGTTGATTTATTTTCAAGAATTTATACTATTCTAACATCTCTTACAACATTCTTGTGTTCATAGCACTTGAAAGCGTAAATACTCCTACTGAAGTTACAATGATTTTAAAATATATTGCTTTAACAAGAAATTATGTTCACTTCTTTTTAGCTACTTGCTTCTATTTACTGGTGAATTTGGATGATGGTGAGAAATCTAGAAAGCTACTAGAATTCTAAGCAGGAAAAAGAGACTACTTAAACTACAGCTGAGTTATTCTGGGTAATATCAGCTTCTTAAATTGACAATCCCCACCAGCTCTTTTTTGAAAGTTCTATGTAAGATTTATGACT
>VZTM01033465.1:0-78929 GCA_013400555.1 Jacana jacana | reverse complement strand
CTAATGCATATATAAATGCAAAACTAAACTAATGGTTTGATAATCAAACAATTGGGCAGGGAGTTTCAGGATTGTTATTAACTTAGTGTTATTATTTAATAATAGCACATAGAGTATCAAACAAGATAGAAAATGCACGTCTCCTCTGAATATACTTGGGGTGTTGGGGAGTGGCTCTTTTTTGGGCATTGAAGCCTTCACAAATTGCCTTATAGCATTTGTGTGTGACACGGGGTCAGCTGAGAAAATAGCTTCCCAGGTATGGTACTGAGTATTCCTGGGGAAAAAAAATATTCCTTTGTGGTCTCGCACTGAAATGTTTTCCTGAACCCCTCAGAAGTTATAAAAGCTCCTGTTTTAAACCATTAGAACTTCTTTTCCTCGAGGTCTGTGTGGTGCTTAACCTTTGTGTTGGCACTTGCATAAGTTTTATTAATGAGCTGGGATCAGACAAAATGAGGTCTGGGATCACAGTAGTTTCCCCATCTTTCTACCACAAGCACAAAGAACAAAGGCAAAGGGTGCAGAAAATTTGCATGTAGCTTCAGCTTAACTTTCTAGCTGATCATGTCAGAATATTGTCGTGAGAATGAAGTTTAAACAATCAGAAGGAAAACATTCTTTTCTCTTAGAGGGACTTTGAGGGAAATAAGAAAACGCTACAGACTTTCAGTCCAAAACCATTACAAGGTACTAGAGACAGAGAGAGTGTGTGTGTTTGTGTGAGAGTAGGTTTGCACAGGTCTTCGGTAGCTTGTGAAGCATACAGAAAATAACTGTGCATATAAAGAGGCCTAGGCTTTTATGGGTTTTTTCCAGATCTTTGCTTTGAAATAGTTGTGAGACGAGATGTGAGCAGAAAGTCCTGAAACAGGGAAAGCCTGGTGACTAGTATTATGGGGGATGTTTTCCTCCTCTCTGAATAGAATTCACAAAATATTCGAAAGCCCAATAAAGGAGAAACACTTTCCAGGCCTCTCTGAGAGAAAGGAGCAGCTGAAAAATAATCTAAAGAGGGGCAGGAAATTGTCCCCCAGGAACTGACTCTAATCTGTATCTGATTCAGGCTGTTGATCTTTGGCTGATTCTTTTGATTTTATGTTGTAATTCAGAGAGGGAATTTTTTCCTAATCTACACTTAGGTGTTTTTAGCTTCTAGAGTCATCATTCAGCCCTTCAGCATTACTGCCACACAAATGGCCCTGTACTGTTTGTTTTTATTATGTCTGGTTTCTCTACACTCTCTTTTATCAATCAAGGTTTCCCCACTCTATCCTTTTGCTGATTTATTATTAGGTTTTTTTTGGCCCCTTTCTGCTTGCCCCAGAAACTTGTATTTTCAGATTTCAGCAGCGAATTTGGGATCCAGTTCCCTGTAAAGGGCACAGGGAGTCGTTATCAAGACTTGAGGCATCAGTAGCTCTCTCTTAAGCCTGGCAGCATGGAGCAATTCCTTATTATGCAAATCCTGGTGTTTCCTTGGTTAAAACTTTGGAACTGTTATGGAATTGAGTGTAAAATAGCTCTTTTGCTTAGCTGAAGCTTGCTGTTAAAAGCAGTGTATTCTAGTAGCAAATTAACATTTAAGACTAATGATTGATGGCAGTCATTCATCAGTACCAAAATGTGTGCAAGACTATTAATAATCCCTAATGGGATAATATTGCCCCAGTACAATTTAGAAGTTCTATGAATGCCAAAAACTCAAGATGAAAAAACCTGAAGCTTGCTAGATTCCTTTTTCCCTTCAGGAAATGCAATAACCTCATTTTGACAGTAATAGTGAGATAAAAAGAAAGAAGTTTGTCATCTTCTGGTGTTCTTCCAGTCTGTGTATAATCAGCAGGAAAATGTATTGGAGTAAAAAATTTTCTTAAAGTCTCCTGGGATTATATCTAGGTTTGATTATAACAACAGGTTGAGCTCTATGGATAGTAAATCCTTCCTTTAAAACCAACACAAACAACAACAACAAAAAAGCCAACACCCCACCCCCCCGCCCCCCCCAGAAAAACAAACAAACAAACAAACAAACAAAAAAAAAACCAGTTTGCAAAACTGTGACAGGAAGTTATGTGTATTTGTGGTAGACTTATGGGTATGTGGATATGGCAGCATGACAGTAAAAAGTCATAGATCCACAACTGGAAAATGCCAAAATAAACTCTGCACTCTGAAGTGGCACTGTAAATGTCAGCCTCAGCCTACCGAGATCTGCTACTGAATGGGATACAGACGTGTTCTGTAATGAGTTTTACCACTTTGAAAAAGTGAGACTTTGGTTATGCTCCCCTGACTCTTGTTTCATGGAGGAGATGTCATTGTATGCAAAAGAACTCATGAGATTTGGAGAGAAGCTTTAATCTAAATATTCTCATGCTGAAATATTGTAGGGTGAATCATTTTTCGCATGGGACACTCCCAACCAATTATTGTGACAGTGAATCACAGAAGGAATCACAATCGTGCCATGGGTTCTTCTTAAGCTAATAAACGGTGGTGAGTGTGCGTTCAAGGGTGCTAAGTTGGACATACCTTGCACACTTCACTTTTCGGAAAAATCTGTTCCAGGTGTATCACCCAACAATGTGCTACAAGAAATGTACCAAACAGTTTTTCATGTGTAACTAAGGATCCATAGGGATCTATGAGGAAGTATTTTTCTCTCTCTCCTGTTTGATGTCTGAATTTCTGCAGGCTTCCAGGCACATTGTTATCAAAGAACTAGAGACTATATGATCACAGGCAGAGGAGGTGCTAGCTTCATTATGTCCCTTTAAAAGGTCCACTGAGAAAGCGAGGAGGGGAAACAGGACTGGCTCCAAAGACCATGGAGGTCCCATAAGTTTGAGAATACGTCATGGGAAGAAAGGACGAGAAAAGAGCAACTGGGCTATATTGTAGACAGAAGGGAACCAACAAACAATAAAGCATTGTTAATAGTGTGTGCTAGGAAAGATGGGTCAAAAAGAGGTAATGAAAAGCACAAGAAGATGAATTCTTTGTGTTATACCCATTAACTTGCATGAAGACTATCCAAATGTTGCCTTCCTGGAATAATTGTTATGGTTGCTAGATAGTTGCTTGCAAGTGCAAGGTGCCAGCCCGGTAGTGACTAGGACAGAAATATATGAGAGATGATCTCCAAATCCAATTGTCAGTCACACTTTGACCTCTCCCATATAGGGGATTATAGTTCATGCCTTCAGGGGAGGAAGACCTGTAGGTCTGGTAATTTTTATGACTATCGTATCATCTCATCGTGTCAACAGAGTGACAGGCAACTAGATGAAAAGCAGAAAGAAAGAGATAGAAGGATGCTGCAGGCAGGAGAAAAAGTATTGTAAAATCTAAAATACTTTTTAAAACTGTGATAGTTTTTGATTCTTTCCTATTTTCCTTTCAAATTGCATGATGCATTTTTGAACTGTCCTTGTGGAGCTGTGAAAATACTCTCCCCATGTCTCCTGCTTTTTCTTAAGTTGTTTGTTTAAGTGTTGTAGTATCAGGAGAGAGTCTTCTGCTGCTGACCCACAGCAAGATTTCAAAGTAGAAGCAGCAGCTGGGGAAGAGGAAAAGCAGCCTGTTGGCCTGAGAGATCAGTTGTCAACCATGGAGAAGCCCCTCCGTGCCTCTCTGCTCAGCCTGTAGTGCCCTGCCTGCCCTATGGGACACGTCATTTCTAGCAAAATTTAATGTCGTTGGAATCCTTTACCTAAATTAGGAAACCTAGTTTTTATTATAGTTTTAAATCTTTAAGATTTGCGTTATGGAAACATAAAGGAAAATACGCGTAGTGTTAGGGTATTTTTGTCACCCCAAAAACTAGATTTTGCAGTGAGTAGAGTACTATGAGACCAAAGCTAATGGCAAGAGATCTCCAAGCATTTCTGCCGTGTAACAGTCGCCATTAGGCAGACAGCTGCCAAATGTCTTGCAATTAATCTGATGCTTACTGGCTTTCATATCCCTTGCCTTACAGAACCAATGCCCCGAGGCAGAGGAGTTGGTCTTCAGCCATTTTGTGATCTGTAATGACACACAAGAGACACTGCGGTTTGGCCAGGTGGATACCGATGAAAATATTTTGCTGGCTAGTCTCCACAGTCACCAGTACAGCTGGCGCTCGCACAAGTCCCCACAGGTATGTCAGAAACAGCCCTTCGAATGTAGCAGTTGCTAAAGCTGACTGGTGGCTTTATGCGTTGATTCCTGGATTTTCTCTCTGGGCTGGGCTCTCTCTAATGCTCCGGTTCCTTCAGGAGCCACACGCTGGGGCTGCATCAGAGAGAAAAGGTAAACAAAGAGTGAGGAAAGCCAGAAGTGTGTAGAAGCTACTCGAGGGTAGAACTGGACATGCAACAACCACTTTCTGAGGAATTGAGCGGTTGTGGAAAGTGAAGCTTCTGAAAAAAAGCAAAAGAGGATCACTTGCCAGGTTTTTATAACTAAGTGATCAGTGTCTGTTTTCTGTGATGTACATTAGAGGTTTGGGGAATTTTTTTAATGAATTGTTTTTACCAGAAGCATCTGTTCACTGAAATTGTTTGCAGAACAGGGTCAAACTGGACAAATCTCTCAACTCAGCATGTGCTTGCATTAGAAAAGATTTTAAATTGTCAGGAACACGCCACTTATATAGTTTAAATAATGCAGTTTCTGGGTTTCGGGTGGTTTTTTTTAAGGATAAACACTGAAACTGAAATAAAATCTTTTTAAATTATCAACAGGAAATATTTCAATGAAACCATGTTGTTGTTTTCTTGACTGGTGGTGAAAAATGAACTTTTCTTCTTGATTCAAGATAGGGCAAGAATTAAAATCTAAAAATAGTGTTTGTGAGACATCAAAGCCATTTCTTCTCTCTTTAATATATAGCCATCTCCTGCTGAGTGGGAGGCTGGAGACCTGTGTCACCCCACTTGCTGAGCAGCAATCCCGTGCTGAAGAGTTACTAAAATTTTTACAGGTCCTAGGAGAAGTATTCACTTCACTAATGGGGGTTCCTAACTTGGAAAATACCAACCTTAGCATGTCAGGAAAAAGGTGAAGTTTGGATGGGACCTCTAAACAGGAGCTGTGCTCACTTTCACTGGTGAAAAGTTTCAAGTTTCACTGGGAAGCAAAGACAGCTAATTTACTGTGTTTTTCATTCATATGTCAGTTGGTGGATATGCAAAACGACTTAATTTTACATGAATGCTGTAATATATGCAAAGCAAATTAGACCAGAGTAAACAGTTTCAGTTGACACTGAAGTCAAGGCATAAGTTCAGAGGAAAGCAGGCTAATAGAGGGCCATCTCATCCCAGTGACAGAGGAGTTGTTATAAATGGTGTGCACTGGTGTTATAATGCACATGGGGGGGACCTTTGGAGACTTAGAAATATTAAAGTACTGTAACTCCCTTGTCACTTTTTCAAAAAGGACATGTGTTTTCTTATACAAGCAAAATGCCTGTGATGCACGGACCAGCAACCCAAATGGGTGACAACCAGGCTTGTAGAAAGTTAATGAAAGATGACCCATATTTCATAACCAATTATCACCTAGCAAGCACCCCAAAAATCATTTAAACATTTTCATTAACGCATGGAAAAAGGAGATGCTTAAAGCAAATGTAAATGAAAACAGAACTGGCTTTCTTCTTAACAGTCTTTTTTACCATTTTCTGATTACTTATATAAAATTACTCAATTGAGAGAATCCTTTTTGACCATCATTCTAGACAGTTCTGATAATGATGTATTTCTGAGAATGATGTACTTTTGAGAATGGTGCAAACTGTAAAGAGTTTTGAAAATTAGGATTATTTCAGGCAAAGTGAAAATTAAAAGAGTTAAAATTGCAGCTTGTTACTGATACTTTCTGTCAATTGCAGCCCAGCTGCTAAAGACCACCAGCATAATATATGCCATGTGACACCTGGAGAACTTAAATGTTAAAACTAATCAGTAGCTTGTGCTTTCAGGCATAGGTCTTGGCTGTTCAAAACATTCCATTTTTGTGGCCACTATGTATGTTTCTTATTAAAAGAAAAATAAAAGTGCAGTACGAAAGGTGGAAAAGTCCAGCAGAAAAGCAAATCAGCATACATTAGGAAGTAGATGAGGTGACATTTGGAACTTCAGATTCATTTTTCAGATGTTCATTCTTCAGCTGAAAGATTGTGATGTCAAAGGGTTTCCCCATTCTGTTTTGCTCTGATCAGATTCAAATTCACTGAATTGGGCTGATAAATAGTCAGGAGTGTCATGTTGGATTCCCATGTCCCAGGAGATGGCGAAGTTAACAGCTCACTCCTGACTCAACCACATTGCTGGCCAGCAGGCTCTTCTAATAGGGGGGTTATACCTCCCTTGTCCCAGCCCTGGAAAAATTTCAAGGCTGTTTCTGGCTCTTTTAATGTTTTTCAACAGCCATCTCTTCCTGGGAAATTTAGAGACAAAAAATAGCAGTGAGGTAATTTCACTGAGAACACATGGAAGCACAGGCTTTCCACACACTGTTGAGATAGAAGCAAATTTTCTTTACAAAGGTCAGAGAATCTTGGCATCCATCTATAAATCTTGTTCGTTTGGTTAATGTTAAACACAAATCACTAAGTTTAGCATGCTTCAGAAAGGCAGTTCATCTGAACAGCACAATCCTTTGTCATTTTAGATGATACAAAATGGTTGTTTAAGTAGTATTACAAATGTAGTCGTGTAAATTTTTTCAAAGATTAATGCAAATCCTTGAAATGAAAACGAAGACTACAAAGACTCAATTAAGACATCAGGTTGTCTCTATTATGCTATGGCACTTTCCTAATTATTTCCATGCAGAGCTATCTACCAGCTTATTATCCAAAGGTCAGAATAATGCCCAAGCATGGACAAGCCCTCCAAGTGTCATATTCATGGAATTCTAGATGACTTCATAGTTATGAAATTATTTCATTTCTCATGATAATTCCCAACTTGCCAAGTTAGTGAATTTTAAGAACTCTGAGAGCAGATTGTAAGATAAATGTGAAATAATCCATACTTCTGGAGTCAGGGACTTCCCTCCAGGCATTAGTTCATACTTGACTTACTTGACTTACTCTTGGGGATAAAATGAGTTAGGACAAGGTCTTAGATACCACATTCTCTTACTGGGAAAGAAAACCAACTTGCACAACTTCGGTTGGCTCATGTTTCTTGTTACACAGGCACTAAGAAGCAGCGGTTGCCATGAAATACTTTATTTAACCTCTGCAAAATGTTTTTTCAGTATGGCAAGGCAGTTCAGTTAAATGAAAATAAATAGTTTTAAAAGGATTGCATTTCTTTCACATTCACATCAATAAAATTCTCTATTTTTCTTTTGCTAATTAGGCGTAGTGTAATATACATATACAGTAATTGCTCATCTGAATTATTTAACACAATTAAATATATATACCTAAATTAAGTTATATTTGTAAGAGCAGATAGTTAGTTACATAATGCTTATTTACATTTAGAGTTAATTTTAATATTACATAAGCTACTATAGACTACAATTAAAAATTGTTTTTTTTCATGTTACAAGAACCACTGTGGCACACTAAGGATTTAGATTTATCAACTACTGATGGTGTTCCTCCAACTGTTTGGCTTAACTTAAAGCTCCTTCCTTCCTTCATTTTTTTCCAGCCTGGATCTTCTACATTTCAGGGAACCTAACCTTTCCCTTTTAACTTTGACTCTGATTCCTCCAAGTCTCACTAGTTTGACTAATATTTCAGTAATGAGTCTGAGGTCCAATGCCCGCTTTTCTGCTCTGCTCTATCCCCTGTGTTTTCCTCAGATTTCATGAGGTTTTGACCTTCCTTAGGGATACGACACCCCCAACTATATAGTCCCTTTCAGAGCGGGGGTACATCCAAAACTGATGACACTTGAGGCTTTAAGCAATTCCAGCAAAAGTTGCCAGACATCGTGAATTCCTTTTGCAGATTTTAATGAAAGTTAGAGGTCTGTTAGATATCATTAAAAGGAAAGAGAAGCTACATCACTCATGTACTCTACAGACAACACTGCCTCCTACATTATTACTGGATCCAGTCTGCACTCCTTATCTTGATCTTGAAGTTGCAGTGTGGGATGGGCCCCAGTTATGTCAAAAGTCATGTTTGTCTCCGGGACAGCTGTGTTTTCAGGAGAAGAACTGGAGCATATGATGCATAGGGTGAAACTCCGAACTTAGAAGAGAACAGATCTTCCTAGCAGTTTACTCAGAGTTAAGGAACTCTGTCTTGCAAGACAGTAAGCAGTTAGAGGGTCCCAGTAGCCATGTGAGAATCCCCTGTGCAGAGATTGGGTGCTTGTGAATAAACATCAGAAATCTTCTCTAACAGGCTAATTATTACTAGTTATTTTCCCTGTGCTCAAACTCAGCAGAGTCCTCTGAAGAAACAAGGAATAGTGGATCTAAAATCATTATTTTGCTTTCTATGCAAAACATAATGTTGCACAGGGGAAGTCTGCATTAAAAGTAGCAGCTCCCAAAGCTTTCTCCAGAGTCTTCTCCCAGAATTATAATTACAGCCCATTTTCACTTCCTACTGTCCTTATTTGAAGCATCAGGTGCAGTGCGTAAAAACTAGTTCCTATGTTGATTTGGGCAATGACTTCAATGACAATGTGGCCAAGTTACTGGTGATAAATAAAGGAGACTTATCAAAGTAGGTAAATATGCCAGAAACAGCTCTGTGTCACTGTATTGCCACTTATATAGAATTTGAGAGAAAATATCTCTGTCATTTGCTTTTCTTTTCTTCTGAATTTATGCTAACACATTCTTTAATAAATATTAGTAGTAGTTAATATATTAATAAAACCTTCACTGGAACCCATTTAAAGTTTTTCTTCTCTTATTTGAAATAGTGCTGCAAAGCACAGCTTCTGCTACAATTTTATAACTGTAATTTTTAAAGCCAGTTGTAGATTTGGAAATAGCTTTAAGAACCTCCTCCTCGTTCTCCTACAAAAAAACACTGAAGCCAAATTTTAATTTATGTTGCATCTCCAGCAGGATCATAATTCATTGTTATTTATTTCCAAGTTGCCATTCTTTCAGGTATTAGGTTATATAAAGTACAAGATGATATACAGTACTCTGTGGATTCAAACTTAGAAACTATGACTTATGTGTCAGTTATTATTGGGATATTTTCCTGTTTTATTGTTTAGGGGTGTTACAGATTCTCTGCACAACCTTTTGTACTTTACGTAATCGTCCCCAGGTCATTTCAAAACAACATCAGGCCAAAAAAAACCCGGTTTGTGTTATTTTACACTGTTTGAGTACTGATAAATACATTTTTGCATTCCTTTGGGGTCCTGCCTTTAAAATCACTGGTTGTATTATAGTGTATTATATGCAATTGACTTTCTAGATAATACCTGGGGCAGATAAGGATTAATGTTATCCATGGATCACATGAACCCTCATAATTTGGTTACTGTTCCTTAACCGAAAGACTCTTCTTTTCCACACTAGGTAGAGCAGCTAGTTTGTAGCTGCCATGGTCGGGCTTACTTGGCAGGTTATGTTGAGGCTCACAACACCTCCAGGAGCTTCTGCTAAGCGTCACCTTTTGTCTACTAGCCGGCATGGGGGTGATGGAAGTTGTCTCTCCATGTTCCATACTGGCCTTCTGTCTTAAAAGGGACAATGGCGCAGACCTGGTCAGATTTCCCAGGTCCCATGGGAAATTGAACCCAGACTGAAATTCAAATTTATTTGGTGGCTGCTGCAGCTGACAATGTGCAGAAAAAACATTTTGTTAACTGTTTTCCCAAATACTAATAGGTTTTATTATTGTAAGTCCTCATTCTGGTCAAGGGATGCCTTGTATCCTGAAAACACAGCCAAAAAATATAAATCATCCTTTTCCTTTAAATTTTCAATTAAAAATTCCTTTAGCTTCAAGTCTTAGAATTCAGCTCCCATTTCTAGGTCTCCATTTGCTCTGTGCTGCTGCATCATTGCAGCTTTTACTTTACTATCTCATATTTTTTAAAATAATCAACTGCTTCCACACCATTAACCAGTTCCTCGTTTGATTCCTCCTAGTCTCTCAGAGTTGAGAGCAATAGCCCTTAATCTTCCCCAAAAGCATTTTCTAGTTTCATCTAGAAGACAGATATAATCCAACTACACTAAAACCACGTTAACTTTGGTGAATCTGCAAGCAAAGTAGAAATCAAATTTGTATCACTAAGCATTTTGAGGGCACGAGCTTTAAATTTCTTATACAGCTGGGAAATGCTGCCTTTTCTGGACAGGCTCCATTCTTAGTCTCATTTTTAATCCCCCATTTTAGTCTTCATGCCTTGTCATATGACACTTAACTTTATTACTCAGATCATATCCTTCACTCACGCATCTAGCTGAAAGCCTAAGTAAATGTTGAGGGGTGCATAGAAACAGTCCGTGAAGAGACATGATAAAGAATACGGCTTTTCCAGTCATTTTCTCCAGCAGGAGTAGCTTCATCTTCAATTTCTTTCCCTCTCAAAACAGAAATCCATAATGGCTCAGAATTACAAATCCAAACTCTGGCAAAGCCTAGTCAAGATAAAAAACCATGTGTTCTCTGTTGATATGTTTCCCTAACAAAAAATGCAGAAATCAAATGGTTGCACAAATGAGTGTCTATCTTCACATATACAATAGATAGTCTGTTTTAAATTCTCTCTAAGCTATAAATTGCCATTTATCACTGGATTACTTTTGTTAGAATGCTTTTGAAGTCCATGGAATATTCTTTGTAGCTTTTTGCAATGATTTCTTCTAATGTATGTGCCATACTTAGCTACACTTGCTGAATTTTTTTTAAGCAGATGGTCTAATGAATACTTAGCATTTGCTTAAAGCTTGATAAATGAAAGGGAGTGACATGGCAATTGCCATGAATCTGTAGTATTAGGTCAATCTTATAACATTAGAACTCTGCCTTGTTGAGTATCTAGCACCATCTATTATGACGTATTCTGCTAAAATAATGTTAACAGCTGATTACTTAATTTTGTAAATTACTTCAATTTTTATTTCCTGCCATAAATCTTTATATCACTTAGTGTCATTTGCTAATTACTTCTAGCCACGTTTTCCAGAAATCTCACATTTAAAAAACTGATTCACCCAGAGGCCCCTTTTGCACTTTCAAGGAATGCAGTTTCTTGGCTCAAAAGTAAGCTTACACAGTACCCAATTCCTATATTGCTATGTTGTTAATACAAATGCATTAGATACCTTTAATATAACTTATGAAGGCTGTTCACTTTGTATGTAACATTTACCAGTGTACAAATATTATGCTTATAAAATAAGAAAATACCAATATATTATAATAGATCTTTCTTATTTTTCTTTCTGAAATGGGAAGCTAAATGCAGACTAATCATTGGGCTACAAAGAAAATTAGTACAGCAGCATTTGGGAGCTGATGACTGCTCAGGGAAAGCTGACAGCGTGTTCCTTGGGAACATGAAACTCGTGAGCAAAGCTGTTTACACAGGGTGGAAGATATCCTAATGTTGGAGCTCTGTACAATTACTAATCATCAGTTATGACATTTATATGACATCTATCTTTGGAGCACACTGTATTTTGTGTGCTTTCTAGCTAAGACTGACCACTCAGTACCTTTTCTCATTATTTGGCTGCCATTTCCAGCTACCAGTCTCTCCAAAGTAAACAGTTTTCTTATTTCTCTTCGTTTTCATATGTGATGAGATTTATTCCCAGCTGCCTCTGTAAGAAACTGAACTGATTCCAGCCACTGCAGTTGGATTTTTTGGATTTGTTTTGTTTTTCCTTTTCTGTAACAAATACTTGAGAATCAAAGCGACGTGTTTGTTTATGAGTTTGAGTGTGCTGGTACACAGCTTCCATCAATGTATTCTTGAATATAGAGCTGTGCCCACTCGTGCTCATCCAGATGCATGCCCATGTGCACACTGGCACATACTAGCCTTTGTGCTTCCAGCTTAAAACTAATTTGAATCTGAATGCAACAGTCATCACTCTTGCAAATTCAAAAGCCACCCACTGAATGGATGTTATTGTTCTGTGTGTAACTTGTGCTGAGGATACCACAAATTGCAAACAGGCTACTGAGTTGTAATATCTTTGAAAGTTGTTGCTGCGGTTGTTTCTTAAAACAATGAAAAAAACCCAACATCCAGCCATTCACCAAGTCCAACTGGCCAGATCTATGGTCAGTGCTATCTCTTTTTGGAAACAAATAATGGGAGAACATACTATTTACAAGTTTCAATTTTTGCTCGTGTAAATAACCAAACTCTGGGCCTGATCCTGTTCTCAATTACTTAAATTAATTAATGACAGATGTCCAAAATCAGAGTGAAATTCAACCCTCAAGAGAGAATTCCCACAAGGCCTTTATATAACTGTTTTAAAGGACTTAAGTGATGCTTAGGCTCTGTGCTGGCCCTCTGCAAAGAATAAATTTTACCCAGAATGCTTACTGCTTTGATCCCTTATATATAACTCACATTCTTAAGTTTGCACAGCCACAAAAGATCTGTACAGAGCTAAATAGCCAGATCTTCAGCTGGCGTAAATTTATGTAACTTCATTGACCTACATGGAACAGTACCAATTTTCACTACTCTGGCTTAAAGAATCTCCATGGGATAGAGGTAAGTGCGTATGGTGGGTAAATGGATGAAAGGCTCTTCAAATGATGAAAGACTATATTGCTCTGGAAGTGATTTAAGTTTAACTGGAAAAAAGCCACTCCTTTTCCGGAATAAATCACACAGGGAGTATAATTATGCAGTTAAATTTCTTCTCATGCAGTCAAGCTTGAACTTGCCACCACATTTGTGTAAGAAATGAAATGTTTCCCATCTCTCAGCAATACGCTAAGTTCTACATTTAACACACATATACATGTGAGCTGTAAAAGCATACATACAAATGGATTTGCATCCTTCCTTATTTTGAAGGGAAGGGTATTTGTAATTTTCTGTCTTATTCTGAAGGCCAAAAATCTGGTCTGGACCTGTGTTCTGTATCACCTTGCTGGTAAGAAAGAGGATGGATTTCTGGAACAATTTCAAGGGCACTGAAAAAAACCAAAACTCTTATTTCCTGGTTTACACTCTCTAGTCTACACACTCTTGTTTTTTTGGAAGAGTTGCGGGCTGGATTTTTACCATCCTAAATACAGTGTTAAAACAGGTAATTTATAGAAGTGCGTGATGCAGGGCCATCTTACATACTGTGGATTTTTCTGTTCGTATCTGAAATCACAGAACCACAGAATAAGTGGATCATTTAGAGAACTGGTGTTCTCAGCATTGTTGAGTTTTAAAACTGAGAATGTTTCTCAGTCATGGGAATTCCTACCGTACTGCAAGGCTTTTTTTTTCAGCTATATATTGAAGTAGTAATTACTTTCTTTCCAGCTGTTACACATCTGTATTGAAGGCTGGGGAAACTGGCGGTGGTCTGAACCATTCAGTGTGGACAATGCAGGGACCTTTATTCGTACCATTCAATACAAAGGCCGGACAGCATCACTTATTATCAAGGTTCAGCAGCTGAGTGGAGTGCAAAAACAAGTAAGTTTTTGATCCAGTTTGGAAAAAATAACAGGATTAATTTAAACTCATATCTATTCATGAATTAGTCACCTTATGATCTGTTCTCTCCTACTGGGATCTGCAATGAAACAAGTATAACAATCTTCTGAGGGCATTTTCTTGAGTTTTTACAGCTCTTTTTCTTCACTTTCATATCGATCTTAGCATTTAAAAGCTCTATTGCCACTACATATTTTACGTGTTCAAGTGAATGTCCCTTTGCGCGGTTTGTAAGTTCTGACAGTGTGAAGTTACACACTCTCTCATGTTTTAAGCTCTTGAGAAGCAGAATTTACCCTTTTATTTTAAGAAACTGTTCATATCTTATTCTGGGTTGTAATTCAGGCCTTTGTCTTGTTAGAAGAGAGAGAAGCAATGACCAAATTAACATTTTAAAATGGGCTGCTGTGCAGTAACTTTTCACATACTGTCTTTGTAAAAAGATCTGTAATACTAGTGCCTGCATTGGCAGAAGCCAGAGCATGTGGTGGACATGTTCAGCTCATGGATATGGCAGAGCGCCTTACGTTGCGCAACAGAATACAGCTGATCAGGCAAGAACAGTGCCTGGCGTCACTGAAAGGCCTGCTGAGATTTTGCTTGGTAGGTTGTAGTTATCGTGTGCGCCCTCGTTAATGAAAAGCAAATGAAGATGGTTGTAGCAGGGATACACATGGAATGGTGTTCCTTGGTACAGCTTAGAAAAAGTCAGATGTATGTTCTGTGATAGAGAGTTCATCTGTGATGGACCACAACAACTCTTGAGTCTAATTTCTCATTTTCTAGGAGGGTGCAATTAAATACAGAAACATGGTACAGCCATGTGATGTCCTTATAAGCTTTAAAACAGCAAGCACACTGAAAGGTCTGGATGGCTGGGTTGTGATGGGAATGTGAAATGTCAGTAGAAACTTTTCTTCTGAAGTATATTACAGTGTCAGCTGAGAAAGGGCTCAGTGTTCAAGGACCATCACAGTAATCTCAGAATCCAAACCAGAGCTATATCAGCCATGGCCAGTATTGCTGAGTTTAGTGGGAATGAAAGTGGATATGTTACATGTTTCTTTCAAGCCCAGGTATTGCCTTAGCAATATTTCAAGCATTTGAATGCCTAGGTTTCTGTGAAATTGCACATAACATTTGGCCAATAAAAATAATGTTTTACCATTCACTGCCTTCAGCAGTGCTTGGGAAAATCTGAAGTAGGGAGATTATTCTTGTACAGGTTTTCAATCTATAATTCAATTTTGACCTTTCTTTTTCACAATTGTTTATATATGAGCTGCATATTTTTGTGTGTTTTAGATCCTAATCTGCGGAAGACAGTCAGTCTGTAGCTATCTTTCCGAAAGTATTGAACTGAAAGTGGTTCAGCATTACGTTAGTCAGGATGGCCAGGCTGTTGTTAAAGAGCACATCAACTGCCTTGCAGCCAAGCAGAAGTTACCTTCGTATGTCCTAGAAAACAATGAGCTCACCGAGCTGAGCGTGAAAGCAACAGGAGATGAAGACTGGTCCCAGGATGTGTGTCTAAGTTCTAAGCATACAGAACACAGCACTGTCATTCAGGTATGACTAAAAATAGCTATATGGAGTATAGCCAAAAAATATCTGAGAAACCTGGGGAATTTGTATTTAAACTTCTGTTTGATACAGTGAAATGTTGGATATTGTCATCCTGAAATAATTTTAGTGTAATGCTGCTGATCTCTCTGCATACAGGTACCATCTTCAAAGAGTTCAATCACATATGTATGGTGCACAATTTTGACTTTAGAGCCCAACTCTCATGTGCAGCAACGATTAGTGAGTACATTTAATGTCTCTGAACTCTAAACGTTTATGCCTTACATGTCATATAACAAATTATGGGCAGAATGACCTGCTTGAAAGATGTATTAGTATCTTGTTTTAACAGTTTTAATACTGGAGTAAAATTAGCCTTGAATTGGTATGTTCTTTTCTTTTTGTAGATTGTTTTCAGCCCTCTTTTCATTGTAAGGAGCCATCTTCCAGACCCAATTATCATACATTTAGAGAAAAGGAGTTTGGGACTGAATGAAACACAAGTGATTCCAGGGAAAGGACAGGAGAAAGAACTGCAAAATATAGAACCTGATCTTATACACCACTTGACATTTCAAGCTAGGTAAAATACTTGTTTTCCTTGAAAATTATTCATTTGAATGGAAAAGAAGGAATAACTTACACTTTAATTTGTGGATTTTGGCATTTCTTCCAAGGGTATGACATATGCAGAGGAGATACAACAGAACAAGCAAATGTGGCCTGAGATGACATGATAGGAAATATTAAATTTAGTATAACTATCCTAAGCACATTGGCATTTTTTTGCACAAGCAGTACACATTTCTGTGTTTTGAAAAATAAATTCCTAAATGATCTTGAAATGGTTTTTTTGAGAATACGGAAGAGTTTCTAAGGTCTCAGACTCAAAGGTCATTACAGTGTAATAACAAATTCGAGCATGTCAGATAATGCTCAGGAACTTGTTAGACATCATAAATTGGTTCATCCACAATTACCTTGAAAGTGCCCTTCTGCAGAGTACACTTGGAAAGCTTCATTAAAGAAAACGTTAGTGCTACTAATGCTTGATCTTGTGTGACTGAATCTGTTTTCATTGACAGGGAGGAAGATGATCCATCAGAATGCGCAGTCCCTATTTCAACCTCACTAATTAAACAGATAGCAACTAAATCCCATCCAGGTGGCAATGTCAACCAACTACTGTCTGACTTCTATGGCACCGCTAGTCCTCTCCAACCTGCATGGCCATATAATAGGAAGGATTCAGACAGGTAATTCTTTGCTAACCCTTCTTCATGGTCATTGGATTGAAATGATGTTCAGGAAGACTATATATGATCAACATCAAATATTTTTCAGTAATTACATGATTCCTGCATGTAAGCTGCAGAATCTGTTGCAGGTGGGAAAAAATTGAGGTCAGCTTAGGGACTGCCCTTGATTACACTGAAAAGATTGCATCAGCAAGAATTAAAACAAAATGGAACTATTTTTTTGTGAATGCACCATCTTTACTGCAGCTCTAGAGGCTGTTTATCCAGAAATGTTTCAGTGCAGAAACAGGGAGTAACTGTAGGAGGAGTTACTGAGAAAAAAAAAAAAAGAAATGTGATTTTACAATGACAAGTCACAGGTTGAGTTCTGAAGGATAGTAGTAATTCTGTTAAGGTGTTTCTTTAATTGGCTACATTTAGATTGAACTTTGCTGTTAAAAATGTGCCTGTATAGCTTGTATCATTTGTAATCTTGAATTCATTATTTCTTTGACTTTATTTTTTTTATTTGTTGTTGAACAGCAATGAACAACTCTCCCAATGGGATAGCCCAATGCGGGTAAAGCTGTCGGTGTGGAAACCCTGCGTTAAAACTCTGCTGATAGAACTCCTGCCCTGGGCTTTGCTTATCAATCAGTCCAAGTGGGATCTCTGGCTGTTTGAAGGAGAGAAGATCGTTCTTCAAGTACCTACTGGGAAAGTAATTATACCTCCCAATTTCAAGGTAACTTTGCCATCCATGTTAACGAGTACAGTTCTGCTAAGCATTCAGATTCTGAAGAATGGGTATTAATCCAGTTGATTCCCACTTCCCAGTCACCGTGTCTGTAAGTCACATGGTGAGGAGTAGAAATAACAATAGAAATCTACAACCCTGATTGAGCCACCAATTTGGTAGAACAACATACTTGATAGCAGTGTTTGAAGAACAACACGCTTAAAGATGCATAGTTAAAAATAGTCTGTAAGACGCTGTAGGAAGAAGACCTGCATGCCGTTTGATTCAGCAGACTTCTCTCTTTCCTCCCAATTCAGCCAATGAATTTGCAACACGGGCATAATGTAGCAGCCCAAGTACATTGCTATAAAGGCCAAGTGTAGACCTTGGTACCTGCTGTGACCACAGCAGCAAAGCCAACAGCATGGAACGAATGTTTGGTTTGACAGTGCTTTAGTCTGAGTTGTTGCATAGCTGGTGCGCTGTCAAGAAAGGTTAGATAATGCCATAGGGTGAGTTACAAATGAAGAAGGCTCTTTAGGATGCCTGCCTTCCAGAATTCACAGTTTTGTTCAGTGGATTTTTTCACATACTTTAGCTTGGCCATGCAAGTGCTTTTTTATTATGACCCAAATATTCTTTATTTTTAAAAGAATTAAAATAATTTGGTACAGCATCTTGTCAATTCCAATTGGACAATCTGATGCTTTTGGTTTATTTTGCTATCTGTTTTTCCCTTGTGTATGTCTGTTAATAAACAAAAGGCCTGCCTATTAACACATCTCTGTAGACTATGGTCTTGATTCCACTGTGAAGGGCTAGTCTCATACCTGCATTGTTGTTTCATCTATCCTTGTACCACGTAGAAAGAAACAGGGAGAAAGAGAGGAAATGAGATGGATTTCATACTGGAAACTATATTTAATTCTAGTAGAAGTGTACCAAATAGTCAACAAGTGATAACTGGTCATTTTTCACTTGCAGGAAGCTTTTCAAGTTGGAATATACTGGGCAAACACTAATACTGTGCACAAATCAGTGGCAATTAAATTGGTTCATAATGTAACCTCCCCAAAATGGAAGGATACCGATAATGGAGAAGTAGTAACATTGGATGAAGAAGGTTTTGTTGAAGCTGAAATAAAACTTGGTGCTTTTCCAGGTCATCAAAAGGTTAGAAGAAAATTATCATGATTTATAATTTCATCATTTAAAAATAAAGTCATATAGCAGGTTAAAGCAATCATATGTATACAGTGTGAAAGCTCCTTTATGATGTCAATACATGTAAAATATAAGAGTATAAACAATGTATGAAGCATAATTTAAAGAATTAGATTGCCAAAAATGTTGTACCCCACTCATCAAGATAATACAGTATCTCCTGGAAAAAGAATTAATGAGTTCTCAGCCTGGTTTGGAAAACATTGACAGATGCAACTTCCAAAGTATGTGATGTTCCATTTATGAAGTGCATGAATATAGACAGGTTTTCCATAGTTAAAAAGAAAATGTCAGTTCTGTCACTGTACCTTTTGTGGGTGTGGGTGTGACATCGTTGTTTTTATCATCTTACAGTTGTGTCAATTCTGCTTTTCTTCAATGGTTCGACAAGGTATACAAATTCTACAGATAGAAGATAAGACAACAATAATCAATGATACATCATACCAAATCTATTATAGGCCACAGCTTTCTGTTTCCAGACCCGACTCAGGAGAAGAGGTAAAGCACTGTGGATACTGGTTTTGTACATGGGTGTTTAGATGTGTATGGTCTCAACTGCATATAGGAGAGCTTGAACAGAAATCTTTACACATAACAATGACAAAATATTTTGTATCATTTTAACTTAAAACACAGAATCCTGGGTAAATTCAGCTCCAGTGACTAACTGTGATCAGAAATCTGTGCAAAGTAGTAGATTCTTGCACATTGTAGAATTAGTTCTGCCTGTTCTCCATCTGTTCGGGCACTAATGGCCATTTCTGTAAAACAGGCAGTGTAATCCATAGTAGCTGTTGAAATTGTTCTCAGAATTTTTACTGAGTTTGCATGTAAAAGAGGTATATTGGCCTGGCAGGCTGAAAACTTTTTGTTATCCTTTTGGGAAGATTCCAGTTATCTGAACAAAGCTGCATAACTAGAGACGTGCCCAGAGTTTATGTATTTCAGTGAACTGCATCAAATTGTGAATATCAGTTTTCTAATAATTGCACAGTATATTTAGGGACTGGCTTACAGGAACCAAAATGTATGCATGGTCAATATATTTTAATCAACCATTTATATATATTTATTGAAGATTACATCTACAGTAAAATATGTGGAAAGAATTCTCAGAGTTAAACTTGCTAGAGTTGGCAGATAAACAAATTTTTCAAGTTCCCTGTTTCTGTATTGTTTTCCTTCTGCATTAGTTTTCTCCACATGAGTATCTACATTTGTGCATAACGCATTCTGTGGCAGTCTTTGGGATGGGAAACTGGAAGAACGTTGAGGCTAAAATCTATTCTTACTTTTATATCTATAAATGGATTTTCTTCTCTCAGTCACGTTACAGCACTGTAACTTGGTTTTGGTAGAGTTATGCTGTGCAACTGATCATGGCTTGTAGATAACTCTGCTCAGTTAGCTGCGTAAATACACCTGGAGACAGAATTTGGCCAAATGGCTTTCAATGCAATGGACTTAGTGCAACCATTAGTTACCTGTGCTCAGTTCGCTACTTGAGACTCTTCTGTGCAAGACTGACATGAATAAACTTCCTGTCGGGAGCCAGCATGTTGTGCTACCACCATCTTTTATCTTCCCAGGACTTCCACTCACCAGACACCACAGTGTTCAGCATCAGCCCAGCTGGGACATCACCCAGCGAGACGCTGAGCGCCGTGCCCTGCTGGGACCTGATGTGGGACACTGGTCCCTTAGCTGAAGAGGTGCCTCTCAGTGAAAAACGCATGCTGCTGAGCTTCAGCCCCGGCGGCTGCAGCAGCAGTTGTGAGCTGTGGAGCCTACCAGCTGTCATTAAACAGGATTTTCCTAGACAGAGCGTGGCGGTGCCCACAGGGGTCTGTGGTGAAAGTGGACTTTATACCAGGTACTGTACACTGAACCATCATGAATTGTTCCTATAAAGCCTCAGCCAGTAACAAACTGTAAGAGATTAATGCAAAAGTCGAAGTAACACATTTCCCCGGTACGTAAAGGCAAGTCTTACTTTAATTTAAAAATTGTTATCTTTTGATGGTTTCAATGCTTTTGTTATAAATGGTTTAATGTTATGACCATGTACAAGCTGTACAAGTTTTTTTAATGTATGGGCTGCAATTTTTTTAAATGGGTACAAAATAAGAGCTTGAAGTTTATATTCAAGATTATGGTCTCTTTCAATTTGCAGGCAACAGTTTAAGAGTTCAAGGACAGCATGAAATAACACAATACAAAAAATTTAGGTTTTGTTTATAGAAGTAAAAATATATTTTAGTAAGAATAGCAAGAGGATAAATAGGAAAAGCAAAAAAGGGGATGAAACTATTTTGAGACCACAACAAGGAAATATTTCCAAGTTTTAAAGCAAATGTGCACTCCACTTACAAACAAATGCATCCAGCTCGTTTAAAATAACAGTCCAGTGACTTGTCAGGTGCCCAACTGTAATTCTCAGACCTGATATCTGAACCTATTCATGCTTATGCTGGTATAAACAAGAAACAATTTGCTGAAATGAGAGAAGCTCATCAGTGTATATATTACCAGCCATATGATCTTTCCCTTGCTTGAAGGGCTTGATACCATTCATACTCTCATATAATTCCTCTGCAGAGTCTAAGGTGTCAATGTGAATACTAGAGATTCTCACACAGACTTCAGATTTTAAAAAGCTGTCAAATGTGAAGAACAAGGAAAAAATTCCATATCATACAGAGACAGGCACAGAGGAGCTCATGTTCCTAATCAAATTTTCAGACTGTTTGGATTTTTAAAATCACTGAAGTGAAGCTTTTTAGAAATAGCCAATAAACTTGCACGAGGGAAAAAAAGAATTTGTGTTAATGTGTGAAGGTATTTTATGTAGCTAGTGAGTAGAACCAAATTAATGTACTTCCATTTTGGAAATTTACGTAGTGATGATCCATAACATTAATATTCAAAAGGGCGATGGCATTGTGGATTGTTCCAGGGGAGCAGTCAGTTACAAATTTATGCATTTGTAAAAAATACCTTTCGTGTGTATCGAAGAAGAATGTGTGCAAATTCTTCTGGAAAATTTTAAAGATTTATGTTGAAATTTTGGGTCTACAATCTCATGTTTTTAATTTAGTATAAATCTCTGCTGGCTAGGGCTCTTATCTTGCAAACACACTCACTCAATTTAACTCATGAGTAGTCTCTATGAAGTGATTTCTTCTCTGATGTTGTTTTTTGTGCTATTTCCACGCATTCCTCTGTCTAAATATAATGCTCAGTGGAGAGATGTGCTTGCCTACATGGATATAAATATCTGTGGAATTGGAAATTGATCATAAGGAAACTTACAGATGCTAGTTTTGAATGGTTTTAATTGTTCAGAGTAATAGTACCTAAAGATTTAATCCAAAACGTGCATGATCAAATATATCTGCTTCTGTTTTAGAGCTATAGCACTGACTTATCAAGAGCATCTTGGAGTGACGTACCTAACACTTACAGAAGATCCTAGTCCTCGTATAATTATCCACAATAGGTGCTCCGTTCCATTGCTTGTAAAAGAGAACTTCAAAGGTAGGTAGTATGCAGTAATGAAAAACAGTGCACTGTTGCAGTATACATTATTTTACTATATCTCTAATACAAAGTTCAGTTCAGTACATCTTTTGGTTACAAGACCTTGATGCCCTCATGAAGGTTTGTCTCCAAGTGAGAGACTCTGGAAGATACTGAAGCCTGGAAGCTATTGGAGCTCAATGTGACGGGCTCAGGAGTATGAACTTACGTGGCTCCAGGCTTTTTGGTCTCCCTGTTCCAGCCGTCAAGGTAACTTGGCTCTAGGAGACTAGTGGAGTTTTGTGGACATCAGCTCAATCCCATGGAACATTTAAATCTCCTCAGATTTGCAAGCGTGACACACAACATATTGCCAAAATTCCAGTCGCAGTATGTTAATGCAGTTATCAGTGGAACATTATGTAAATCATAATGACATAAAGAAGAAAAGGAAAAAAGCCCACATGGATAACCACCCCCCAGGGTGGCTCTGACCTATAAGTGGCCACTGAGAGCCTCAGGTGGCCACAGCGACACCACCCATTCCAACATGTAAAATTCCAACCAATAGAAAAGAAATGTTTTGATTTTTTTTTAGTAATATTTCAGACAGAACCTTAGGTGAGTTTTGATTTAATACAGGTTTTAGAAAGCCCTAATCTTATATACTTTATGTAATTTCAGATACACCAAAGTTTGAAGTTTATTGTAGAAAGATTCCGGCTCAATGTTCAGTTCATCATGAACTTTACCATCAAGTCTCCAGCTATCCAGATTGCAAAACAAGAGATTTGTTGCCAAGCATTCTTCTGAAAGTGATGTCATCTGATGACTTAGTAAATGAATGGAGTGATTTTGTGGACATCAACAATCAAGGAACACAAGTAAATCATTATTAACTATTTCCTAGTTCACAGCATAAATTATTGTCTTCCTGACCTGCATAGTGTATCGTTCCTCTGCACTAAGAATATCCTTTCTGTTGGTTTGGATTTTTTTAATTTGAGTCTTGGGAGTTCTCCTTCCCTAACCCGCTTGCTGTGGAAGCTGTAGTTTACAGATTACCTTCTTTGCTGGCTGTTTTTAAAAATAACTACATCAAAAATACATGCTTTCTAGCACTAACAATTTTTTACTTTTTAATCAACCTGGTGTTCCCTATAAAAATCAGCCCTGAAAATGTCTGGCCCCTGTAAGCAAAGAATGTGAGAGGACCCAGGAAAATCATTCAGTTTGGTAACTTAATTATCACAGGATTTTTTTCTTTACATCTTGTAGGAATCATCACTCTCATTCTCCTTCTGTGCCTTCACAGAAGCTACGCGTGTCTTTCTCAAACAAAACAAAACCCTTTTTTCTTTCTTTCTGTTATTTTTCTCCTGTTTTGAGGTAAATGAAAACTTCCTTCACTGGAATAATTCTTTTTGATGGGAAATTTTTCCATCTTTGAAGTCATTAGTTTACATGGAATCAACATAAACTGCTTGGCTCTTTGAAAGAAATACTAGTTTCAGATGTTTTCCCTGGGGACCAATCACAAAATGCTCTTGATTATTGAGTGTTATGTTATATAGCAAGTAGTTCAGTTTCATTCAGCAAGCCAGTCAAGCAATGCAAAGTCTCAGATTTCAGTCATTAATGTTATGCCAGACCAGGGCTCTTTATAAGTATCTGGCTCCTAAGAGGAATTAGATGCTAAGACAACATTTGGGGATCATTGTCTACTTGAAGAACTCCCCAAATAAAAAGTGTAGCCTTCTGTTATTGAAGTTTTAGGGTTTGCATGTAGAGAATTTCCACAGAATTTCTCCATCAGTTTTTCCCTTAGAAAACTACAAATATTTATAAATAAAGAATATGCCAATAGCTTTGCATACAATTCGGTTCAGATTGTGAAATAACTGGGATTTAAGGGATCTTGAGTAATTTGTACTCTTGCTACATAGTAACAGATAAGTGCTTTGTATTCTATTAGAAAGAAAATTTCATTTATTTACTGAAATTAAGGATTAAAACTGACATAGCAAAATTCTCTTATATGTAATTCTCAGAAGAATAACTCATAATTTGATGAACAAAATTTAATTATATGTTAAAGTATGCACTCTGTACACTATAAATAGTGTAATGAGAATCAGTTTAAGTGCTGATCCTACTAAACTCCCAAGTGCTTTTCCTTCTGATTACTTGTTACCAGCAGTAAAGATTCTTCAAGATAAACAACTGTTTATTTTACCTACCCCATTATCTTTGTGTTATTCCTTGAGTTTGCATTCCTTTAAATTATAGCTTCTGTCATTACAATCTATTAAACAATTCTGTTGATAGTAGCCCTACAAGACAACAGAAGCCAGCTTGCTCTAACAAGAACTCCTGTGAGTTTGCCAAACCTGAAGACCTTAACCTTTTCTATTCTGATAAAAAATTACTTATATTTACATTTTATAGTCTTCTTATATTTCTAATATCCAAGTATTTACATTCAAGTTATTTATTTATTTATTTAGTTGGTAACATAAAAGTGAAAGATTGCACATCTGTAAGCAAGACACAAACCTGTTGTCAAGTTCAAGTTTGCGTTTTCCTGCCTTTTTAGAAATTCTACGTGTTCCAATAGACTTTTGCAATTTCTTTATGGGAGCATCTTGCTTATGAAGGTCTTCCCCCAAACTGGTTTAGATGGCTTTAAAATGTGTTCAGTGTTGAGTTGTTGAGCAAGTCTTTGTGTTACTTATTTTTTCAGTGTTCATGCGTTTTGGAGCATCTTATCAGCCATTCACCTAACCAGCTCTGAACTAGCAACATAACGTTAATTGAGAGTTTTGTCTCCAGAGAAGGAGGGATTTTGCAGAGCTCCAGGGACATGCCTTTCTCCTTAATCCAAAATCACAAATTAAAATTTCCTATTTGTTCTTTTCTCGTATAACTTCCCTCCTTTGCAGCACATGCTGCTTATTTCTGGAGAAAAGGTTTCATATTAATTAGTATTCAGTTATACAGCTTAAGGATAAAGTGCAAATTTCATCTTGCTGTACAACTGAAATACTTTGAGTATGAGAGCTGTTATTTTCTGAAGGATTGAAATCTGTTTCCTGTTTTTGCTGAACAGTATCATGATTCGAGTAAAGATCTCAACCAGAAGGCATTAATAGGATTTATTCAAATTATGACACATTAAAAATAGTAATTTCAGTAGTTTTCCTTATGTTTCTAACTCTCTCCCCTAGATCGTATTCTTAACTGGCTTTGGCTATGTTTATGTGGACATTGCCCATCAGTGTGGAACAATAGTCATAACCTTGGCCCCGGAAGGCAGAGCAGGACCCGTCGAGATCAACCTCAACAGGTACACGAAGCACATAAATGATGACAAAAAGCATTGCAAAACAGTGCTGAGAAGTTAGTCAGCTTTCTGAGTGTTAACTGACTTATGAACCTTGGCTTAACTGCTTTGCTTAATACTGCTGCACGCTGTATGGCATATGTTTAAGACCATATGCTATGCTTTGTGTATCACAGCATAAAAAAGGACAATCTAACATCAAAAGTCATGTCACTTTAGGGTAAACACTGGATATTTGATAAAAAAACAAGTCCTGAGTTGTTAATTTAAAAAAAGACATTTTCATCGTAATTAATTATGATTCTGTTCATCAATATAAAATGTATTTAGCTAGGTCCTGCCATCTCTATTCTTATAACCTCCCACTAAAATTACTAGGAAGCTTGATATGCAAGGACTGTAGAAATAGTCTTACAGTCAGTAATTAAATTAACTTTATTATAATATGCTTCTTTGGAAGACTTGCTTGTCTCCACCTCCATAACACACCACAACTTGTTCTTTAGTTCCATTCAGTGCAATTATAACACTACCTATCTCCAAAATGCAGGATGCCTGGACTCCAGCAATGTTGTTACAGTTAGAGTGGAATTTTTTGTACTGTTTTCATTTGCCCTGCAATGAAGTATTAATCCCGTGGCATTGGTCATCAGCAGTACATAACAGCCTACTTGCTAGTTAAAATTGGCAATGGGCAGTTAACACTGGAAGAGGGGAGACCCTCAATGCCATCAGTATGAAAATGCTGTGGTGGCTTCATTGGAGGGTACTTGCTGTCTGTGATGTGAAATGAATTATCCATATAGTAATTATCAGTAGTGGCTCCCACAAGATACTGTAACAGCTGAGGCTGTAATACAATTATCAAAAAATTCTATTTGTCTGCTTTAATATCTGACTCTGTCGCAAATCCAGTAGGGAGTTACTTTGTATATAGAGACATTCCTGTCCAAACTGTCATGTTGGCGGAAAAGAAAGCAAGATAAACCTGGCATAGATGTGTAATATCCCATTTCTTCGAAGACCCCCTTAGGTGGTACCCACTGCGGTGATTAAGGCTGCTAGATCTTGGCTTGAACGATGAGTGCCCAGGTATTATAGAGAATGTCTCTCCTAATAGTTTTTAGAGAAAGCAAGATGCCTGCTGAACTTAAAATACATGAAGTGATAAAACTTCTTTTCCTTCCTGTCTAGAAGTCAAGAGCAGAGCCTGTCACTGAAAATGTTCATCAATCAGTTAACCCTTGCTGCATTTGATGATATTACAAATCATAAAGTATCATCTGAACTTCTGCGTCTCACAGCAGACAACGTTTTTCTTCACATGGCCCCAGCCACCAGCTACCTGAGACCCCTGTCACAGGAGTTCCAGCGGGACGCTATGGAAGGCCTCCCACAATTTCATCATCTCCAAGTGTACTGTGAAGACTTGCAACTGGACAATCAGTTGTACAGTAAATCCAATTTCCATTTTGCAGTCCTGCTGTGCCAAGGAGAGAAAAATGAGACCGTGCAGTGGTCCAGAGTGAACAACCTCATTGTTTGCAACAAAGATTTGGAAAGCTATAAGGAAAACTGCTTTATAAAACTCTGCATTGCTTTCTCTGAGGAAGAGAATTTCATGTTTCACGTGAATGACCTCAGCTTTGAGCTCAAGCCAGCTAGGCTGTATGTGGAAGACACCTTTGTTTACTACATTAAGACTTTGTTCGATACATATCTTCCAGAAAACAAAACAGCTTGTCAATCCATGAATACTTCAGATACTACCCTGATAGTGCCTGAACAAGTGAGAGAGCATGCAAGAGCTTTAGTCAAGCCAGTGAAATTAAGAAAATTAACAATACAACCTGTTAATCTCCTTGTCAGTATTCATGCTTCATTGAAACTGTATATAGCCTCAGATCACACTCCTCTCTCCTTCTCTGTGTTTGAACGAGGACCCATCTTCACCACAGCGAGGCAACTTGTCCATGCTTTGGCCATGCATTATGCTGCTGGAGCACTTTTCAGGGCAGGTAAGTACTTTTTTGTAACATATAGCATTTTTATTAGGTACCAGGATCCTGTGAATGTCTCTCAAGCTGTATAACCTAGATGTGAGCCATACAATTGTTGTTTTCCTCAAACACTGTTTGATAATGATATTTTCAGACACCTTTCATGTCCTGCCCTACGACAAAAGGGAAATAAAATGGCTGAGCAGACACCAGTGAAGATTTGTAAAGTTGTGCTAAATGTTAGCCAGCCGCCTGAAGGCTTTACAGAACTCTGAACGCAGCATGAAAATGTATTCTAGCTGGCTTAGGTTTTGTCCTTTTATATTATGGTACTAGTCAGAATCAACCCACATTCCTCACATGAACTCCCCAAAACTACATTTAATCAAATTATTCAGCACGTTGCTCTGCATTCAGAAGTAAATTATAGCCCTGGATGTTGTTTTGTTGTTAAAACTCCTTTTGGCTGCAGTTTATGATTAGGAATCTGTCTTTCTTCATGCAGCCTTCATGCTAAACTGGCACACAGATGTTTGTTGTCCTTTGATCCAAGAACTATGAAGTTTGCTGTTACTAACTTTTTTCCATATAGGATCAATAATGAGCAATTAGTCTATTAGGTTAGCAGGTACATTCTCTTTCTCATAAATATTAACTTAAAAATAACAAAATAGGGTCTCAGCTGTGTCTTAGTGTTGAACGGAATTTGTACCTGAGGCAGCAGGAAGCTCCTCTGTGATCACACAGAAGTAATAAACTCCACACTGAAACGTGGGATTTATTTTGCTGCAATACTAGTGGTCAGATTTTCTGTAATCCTGATGCTTCCAGTTGTGCTGCAAGCGTGGCTGCGACCTGATTTCTATGCACAGTTTCCAAGACTGTACAAATGCATTCCATGTACTTATAAATAGAGGGATGCTGGATGGTCATCCGGTCTTTCACTGTGGCATTCCTGATTTGCATAGCTGATTTTGGCAACTGTGTACACAATTTTGCACCAATTCATTATTTTCTTGCATTATTTTACTTCCAAGTTTTGCAGGTTTGTTTTTTTTTTTTCTTTTTACTACTTGTTGGATTTGGTTTACAGTCAAATACATACTACAAAAGGGGAGATACAGTTCCTTCCTATTTAAGAGTGAAACTGTTGCCAAATATGGTCCACAGTGTGAATGTTTCTCCCCACAATTGGCTAGGAGTGGTGATACAAGTGGTGATAGACTGCAGCAGGAAATTGGGGTTATACTGGCTTTTCATCTGCAACATCCCAGGTGAGGCACATATGCTAGTGCAGGATTCCTGAGCCTGCTTTCAGTCTTTCCTCCTGTGCTACCCTTGCATCGTGCAGCAGTGCACAGGCTGCTCCTTGCTCTTCTTGGGCTTATGATGTAGCTGAAATCAAGCAGGTTTAAATATTTTAAAAAAAAGTTTTGCTTCAGTGGAACTGCTCTTCAGGAAAACACATAGACATATATTTAGTTACTACTTAAATCCTCCTTAAAGCACTGAAACTAAAATGTATTTTTGGAAAGGGGTTACCATGATTTAAATACTGAATTGTGTTGATTAATGTTTGCTTGGGCAAAGAAGGTGCCTTTTTTTTTTTTTTTTTGAAGAGTTAGACTCTTGTCAAAAGGCTGACTACGTCAACAAAGTTAAAAAGGAGGAAAAAAAGGCAAGCAAAAAGCTTTATATGGTCTGCACACCCTTTCCTCACCGTGAGGTGAGTTACACTTCTTGGATTGGTCTCATGGAAGAGGACCTCACTCTCCTGCATTTTGACCACATTAATCTGCAAAACAGGGTGTTGTTTGACCCCCCTTCCCTTCTGCTCACTGCTGCCCTATGCGTAAATCGTTGTAGCATCTGCACAAGCAGCATTCCCACACAGCTGTGCTTTATGCTTCAAGTGGTATGTAGTCTCATTTTGCCCTTAGCTGTGCTCAAGACTATTGCTGCCCTGTGAGAGGGGGCAGGGTTTGCCCCAAAGCCCGCTAAAGACAGTGTATGAGACTGCCCCATGCGTTGCAAAGGGGTGGCCACAGTTTGTGTCTTCTAAGCAATGAATGGGATGGGGTGGGAGACCTCTGCTCCAATATGCTAATGAGCATTGCTTGTCTCAAATTAGCAAAATTTACAATGGAAGTCTCCCATCCTTTTCTAATTAAGTTGGCTTCTATTTAAATTATTACTGGTATTAGCCAGATCTAACCCTACAGTTGCCTATAAAGAAAATACAGTGGCTCTGTATATGTAATAATAATTATGTAGTCATAATTATTTCATATTAGTATATACAATTACTAAGCATACTTTGGGAAATGGTAACCTGACATAACGCTGTATTTCTGCAAAGACAAATGCAGCACAGGGTTTGCAAATTGAGGGATTATTCCTGATTCATCATATTCCTATTCCTGATTTACTCCCACTCCTTCCTCCTTGGGTTGGGTGGTCCGTGCCGGCAGCAAAGAGCCATGACTTTTGCTCTGGGCATCAGCCAGGGAGAGTCACCCTTGCTGCAGGCTGCACCTTCCTCCCAAGTGCTCTCTGAAGGTGAACGTGCCCCTTCCAGAGCTTCCAAAACTGACCGCCAGCAAGCCAGGGCCAGGGTGCGACAGCCCGTCCCTGAGATACCAGGCAACCCTTCAGTTTTGTGTTTAACCGGTTTCATTCCTAGTTTGACTCTGGTTTTCATTCCTGAGGCCGCTGGCTGACCAAACAGGTGAGTGGAGTTGGAGTGTCCTGGCAGTGCCCGCCTGGGCTGTGTCGCAGAGCAGCAAGGCGCTAACCCACAGTGTCACGCAGCCCCTTTCTGTCACATCGCTGCCTCAGGACAAGGAACACCAAGAACATTTAGGGGAAAGAAAAAATAAAAAGTCTGCTTGTAAGGGATTATTGCAACATTATTGATCAGAAAAAGCAGAAAGAGCATCTCTTCCATCTGCACAGGCCTCCCCACCCCTCCAGCTTTTCATCACTTCGCACAGTGGCAAGGATAATTTGTTAAAAATACTACAGCGAGGGAGTCGCAGGCCCAGCCTGGAGTGCTGCCTTCCCCTGGTCCCCAGCAGGGAAGGACTGCCAGGGGGACACTCCTCCGAGGGCAGGCACCACAGGGCCACAGTGCTCGTTGCTGCTCTGCTTGTCGTACTGCCAGTAGTACTTGTTTTTTGTTTTCACAGACCATCCCACCCTCTCCCTTATGTCCACTGCAGTTCCCGCTTTTCATACTATCTACACTGGAGTTCTCAACCTGCCAGAGCTGAAATGTGGGACAGATTCAACAAGAATAATAGATTTTCCGGGAGCTTAGAATGATAGTATGAGATTAATTCATTTCATATGAGTAACATTTTCTCTTCTGTTCAGTTTCATGATTCAGCCTTCCACAGAAGTGACTGGGAGGGGTTACTAGAAAACGAGAAAAGCATCTGGATAGCAGGAGTTTGCGGTGACGAGATGGGAATGAAGAGGGCAGCACAGATCAAGGGCCCTTGGTGGGAGAACAGGAGGCCAATCTGTCCATCTTTCAGTCTCCTGGCCCTGTCTTGTCTTGTGTTCCTCTGACAGTGCCAGTTGAAATTCATGGTACAGGGGCTCAAAGACCAGGCAGTTGCCATTTAACGTTTATTGCCTTTTCTGAATAGCTCTCTCTGGACTGCTGAAAAAAAAAAAAAAGTTATGCAGCACTATTTCCCTAATAAATCTGCTGCCAACCAGCCTGAGAAAGACAAGACCTGCAAACAGCTTTCCAGCAACAGATTGCTGCGCGCTCAGCCATCCAGCAAGCTGCTGGCAACCCTGCGTTTATATAGGAAACCAGATCCGCAGATACCTCTCCTGGGATATGCATAAGGAATACTCCCCTATGAGTAACCTAATCAGCATGTAGATGTCATTGCTGTTTACACAACTGTACTGAGCAAAAGACATTTGTCTGGCTTTCACTGCACTCTAAAAGAAAATGATCAGCTTAGAAGGGTTGGGGTGGATTTAAAATAACTTCTTAAGCACTTGTCAAAAATCTGCATCCCCTTTCCTAACACTCCATCAAGCAATTGACCTCCACACTCCAGTAAAGCAGTACATTGTATCAGTGTAAACTCCCTGTCACAATTCTATCACATAGGGATGTGAAATCACAACGCTGCCTTATAGCATCTAAAACCCACCCTGCGATCTGAACTTGCAGTCCTGTTCCTCTGTAGCTGTGAGGCTCTAGCATCCGCCTCTCTAGGACACTTTTAGCAGAAATACGGGAAGCTCCTGGAAGGAAGTCATTCTAAAGCTATTTGTGAGTTTGCCAAAAGGATTTCTTTGATTTACGAAGTATGAAAGATTGCCGTTTCTGAATTCATAGCGGATGAGTTATTTCCCGTGTTTTGCTCAAAGGAAGTTCATAATGTGATGAATTCTAGTGTGAAAAAGAGAATTAAGGAACAACCTTTTCACAACTGCTGCTTCTGCAGATTTTGCAGCCGTAACATGTGCCTTGTTTCTCCACACAGGCTGGGTTGTCGGATCCTTGGAAATTCTGGGAAGCCCAGCAAGTCTGGTGAGAAGCATAGGGAATGGCATAGCTGATTTCTTTAGGCTCCCCTATGAAGGGCTGACCAGAGGCCCAGGAGCATTTGTCAGTGGAGTTTCCAGAGGAACAACATCATTTGTAAAACACATTTCCAAAGGTAGAGCTTTCACTTTGTTGCTCCACTACTGCTTTGTTGTCATGTGTTGTTAAAGGATGTGTTAAAGTTTTAAACAATATTGCTTGCAGCTTTGTTTGGCTTTGCTAGGCTGCAGCAAAATGCTGGGAGGGTAACAAAGCTCATATATAACAGCTTATGTATTAAACAGATCACCGCTTAACTACAGTGTGTAAGAATGTTTCAGAAACTTCAGAATTTTAAACCTCCCAGTGGGAAATGGAGATTGGCTCAGCCAGTATTTCATGCGATAGCTGTAGAAATATTAAAGGTGTCTGTGCTTCTGCTAACCATCAGAAATTCTACACCGTGTCGCCTCATCATATTTATTATTTCTTTTTTTTTACTTTTTTTTTTTTTTACTTTTTTTTTAGGAAAAAAAAAGGTAGATACAGTTGTCATAACTGTGTAAGTACGTGGATAGGTTTTGACAGCGGGGCTGGGCTGGCCTGAGAATAGGAGCAGCTTTTGTTTTGTGAAGTCTGTACACACAGTGCCATCGCGTGGCTTCAGCCGCCCAGAGAGACGGCAACGTGGCTGCCCCAGCCACTCGCTGCTCTTCAGGCTCCCCCAGGACATGTCCTGCTGAGCTCCTTCTGTAAATATTTGTTTACCTTTCCATCACACCCCTCACCCCCCCGCTCCACTTAGATTAGCCTTACAGACGTTTGTGAGCTGGAGAGGGGGGTTGGGGTGAGCTGCTGTTCCCACCGGCCAGAGAAACCTGGTGCAGGGTAATGTAAAAGGCGTGACACGGGACCGTAGGAGCAGCGTGGCGATGCTTAACAAATAGTAAAGCATGTTACACATGGGCAGCTTTTCAGTTGACATGCTGTTCTGCTCGTAAGCTCAGTGTTTCAGTGAGGCATAGAATGTCTCCATGTTTTAAATTAAAGCATTTTGATCCAGACCCAAATGTATATCTCCATGTATTTAGGTACACTGACGTCAATTACGAATCTGGCAACAAGTCTTGCTCGGAATATGGATAGGCTGTCACTGGATGAGGAGCATTACAACAGACAAGAAGAATGGAGAAGGCAGCTTCCAGAGAGCCTGGGAGAAGGACTGAGACAGGGGCTCTCTCGTTTAGGCATTAGCCTTCTAGGTAACGTACTATTAAATATCAAATTGAGTCATAATACTGTTTTCTGATCTTCTCACCAGCCTTTTCTCCCCATGAGTTATAATTGCAAAATCTGCTTGTTTAGTATTTTCTTTTGAAATAGCCTCACAGAGTATGTATATGAGATAGTTTCTTTTCATTAAGGTTTAGTAACTGTTTAAAATGGTTTTTGCTGGTAAAATAATTGCAGTTATAGAACATGTTTGCACTCTTTTTGTGAAATAGTATTTTCATTGGTACATCATGTGTATCTGAGAAGAAAAGAATAATTTTGCCTTGGGCAGGATGGCGTATAACTAAGTCAGCACACAGACGTCATCACACTGATGTTTACTTTCCAATGAGTTATAGGAACGTCTTCCGAACCTGCTTGGTTTTGCTGCACTGTAGATATCGTGGATTCTTGGTTTTGTTTGAAAACCCCTTGAACTTAGTGCAGATGTTAAGTACGCTTTGCTGAGGAATTCTGCTTTAACAAAGAAACCTAGATCATCCTGATTTGGTGTAATTGTATTCATCAAGCAGCCAAGTGGTTTGGTTAGAAGCGAAGATTACTCTGGCTATTTCAAAATAGTACCTAAAAATTTGAAAACTAACCCATACTGGAAAAAAAAAAAAATCTCTGCAAGAAGTTTTGCAGTAAGAGGCTGGATTTTCTAGGTTACTTCTACTTGTCACACAGCAAAGGAATGCAGAACTGTATTGTTTGGCAGAGTTCCTCAGTATGTATTAAAGACCATGAATCCCTTAGAGATCAAAGTGACCAAAAGCAGTCCAGTGCAAAAGGTTAGAAGAGCTGAAGCTTGAAAGGATTTGTCCTCTTTCCTAATCTTCAGTAGTGTACACAACTCCTAAATTTGCAACCGCAACCCTGAAAGCCCCAAAGAGGAAGTGGTAAAAATGTTACAAGTTTGGGTTAAATTACTGGAAATTATTTTAAGCAATAACATTAGATGATGTGAAGCACTGTCATTTGATAATGGCTGTAAACCGGCAATGGAGTGTCCTGGGAGAAATGTGCACAGAGGAGAAATTTCATATATTAGTAGCTACTATCCCAATAGTAAGCTGTTACTGGTGTTGCAAATCAAAGGCAGTTCAGAGAAGGTTTTATTTTTCCTTCTTGTTTTATTGGGCTAAGGGCAGTCAGGTTGAGTAGCTGGATGAAAGATTAGACTTTTAGAAGCACTGTGTCAGCCTGGTGTATGTGTGCTGGGGAAGTGGTTTGGCGATCTTGGCTCAGTTATTAATATGAGAGCAGATACAGTGGTGGCTGTCCCCTTCACCGACACACCGGAGCCCTCAGGGCTAAAAGCATCAGCTGTACAGCCTGAACTAGAGAGCAAAACTTTCTAGCTTGGCTGTAAAAAGGCAAAGTTTCTGCTGTTCAGGGAAGCTGGGATCTTGTAACATGCGTGCACAAATACACCATGCCTGTTCCTCCCTGCGCACAAGGCTGCGATCGGTCATGGGATCGTGCCTGAGCTAAAAACAAAACCAAAGAAAAGAGTTAGACTTTGTGTGTCCCTGATTTCCTAAGAAATCAGACTTCATGTTAGAAACCTAGAGCTCCCTACGAGCATTTAACAGTGCTCCTCCACAGGCTAGGATCTTGTTCTTGCCCCTGCTGCTATTATTTAGAGATTCCTCCCTGCTAAATACCTCTGTTCTTAGCAGTGGAGGCAACAAAGCATTCAGATAAATAGCTGCGGTTACTGCGTAGCTGGACTTGACAAGAGTAGGACCTCTCACTAGCACTAAGGAATCAGAAATATTCCAGTGAATTTGTATCAGACATAATTTTTTTATTTAAACCTGATTTTTAAAAGCATGTTTTCTCTGTATACACAGCAGCATTGATGTAAATTGCGCCGAGAGCTAAATTATGAATAGACCTCCATTTCCATTTTTACAAATGCATCAGAAAGCTGTTTCTGTTCTGAACGTTTAGTTCAAAGAATATTGTGGCTTCCCAAAAAAAAACAGTTGTGGTTGAAGGGAGGTACCACTGTGCTGCTTGCTTTCACCGGAACATTCAGAGTAAACACGAACAGACACTCTAAAAATAACTGCAGGTTCTTCATACATAAGGAAAGGAAGCAGAGCTGCAATGTTATTTTCCTTCACAAGGATGAAGAGTTCAGATGAGCACAGGAATGCAGAGAGCGAGATCCTTTGAAGCCGTAATTTCTATGACTTTTTAATTGTAAAATTGAGAAGTGTGAAAAAGATATCAGGGATAGTCAAAGTACTGTCACATTTGTAAAAGCTATCTGACTCGTGTGAGCAGCTCAAATAACTGCAAGCGCAGATTTCATGCCTAGGCACAGGCGTGTAGAAGCCCTCAGTTCACCGATACGTTGTGGTATCCACACGGAAAGAAGAGTTGCACTTCTGATTTTTCTGAAAATCTGGCTCATGGTGGCCCTGATTCAGCAAAGCACTTAAGCATGTGCTTAAGAGCTTTGCTGAATCAGGGCCAAAATCATGTACTCTTGTCTCCTCCTCAGTGCAAGTTGTTCCCTGTGGTACATTCTTAAGTGCTTTGTCCTGTCTCATTTTAAATGACTCAAGCACTGTCAGGGTGTTGTTTGATTTGATTGTTATCTTTGGCTGGCCGTCATCTTCTTCTCTTCTTTGGGAGAGACTTCTGGGTCATTTTAGTAACATTTGTGCATGAAAAGAAGCAAAAACTTAGGTGCATTTTTTGATTTTATATGATTAGATAAAAATGCAGTGAAATTGTGTTTTAAATATTTAGGTGATCAGCACTCCCCGCTGAGGAGCATTTTGCATCTTCTGCATTTTGCATGATGGAGTCAAGCTTAAAACAGTGATTTATAACCGTGTAAAAGAGGATACTGGAACTATAGGATTTATTTTCAACTACTGGTCCTAGTGAAAAATATCGTGTTGAAGTAGATCCTTTTAAGAAGCTGAGTGTTTCTGAATAACAGAAAAGCTGACAAATACTAGAAAACCCGTTTTTTGCAGTGGCAAAAGTGCTCAACATTTCAGTTACTCCTTCCTGCTTTTGGGGAAAGTGAACTGACAGTAATAGTGACTGACAGTGTAACTGTGCTGCTACAGAAGGTGAAGCCCGGATCTCAGAAGTTCGTGTTTTTGTTGTTAAGGGTGGTGGTGGTTCTCGTGGTGCAACTGTCACTTCATCAGGGCTGCTCTATGTTTGTCTCGCTGTGAGCAAGATGCTAAGGGCCAGGGCTAACCCTGAGGGGGTGTGTTACTCCATTCACTAATGCCATGAATATGTTAATGCACTCCAACAGGTGCTCTTTTCTTTTAGCTGTATTTTTATGTGATATTTGCTCTGATGAGACTACGCTTCAGCGTAGTTTTGGTGTGAAACACATGCGGCAATCCTGAAGGACAACAGCGGAAAGAAAAGAAAGCAAAATGGTCTCAGCTTGGCTGGCTTCCAGCTTCATGGCAAAGCGTGGCCACTTTTTCCTGCTGGGGGATTTTTTCCCTATTATTTCTTGGTCTGAAAGAGTTTTTCAATCAGCAAGCCGAGCTTTGCTAAGTTCTGTTAGCTGCACTGCGTTCACCAAACATTGTCAGACTGCACGAATCAGTTGCTGTCCGTAATCAAATTCTTCTTGAAGTAATACAGTGATATACTCTGAACTATCTGAATTTTGTAGTTATCAAAGTATCTTTTTTATGGTTACTGAGCAACATATATTAACCAGAGTGCACCCCAGCTGATGTTTAGCAGATGTTACGGTGTTGCTGGAACCTCTTTGGTCCAGTAATGGAAGAATATGTTTTTGTTTTGTTGCTTTGGTGTTTAATTTTATTGAGGTTTTCTTTAGACGTACATAATCTGTGTGTACATATGTGGACATGCATATAAAAATGAATGCCTAGGGTAAGGAAGGAGAGAAAAATGGAGAATGGTTTCATTTAAAAAAAAAAAAAACAAACCAAAAGAATGGGGAAGGGACAGGGACAGCAGTAGGACACCATAGCTGGCTTTAGACTGTGTGCATGGGAATGGGAAGGGAGGAACGTATGGTTCCATGCTCTGCTTCCCCAATACCCTACTGAAATCTGGGGCAAGAAACCTTACAGGGTACCCAGTAAGTCAGCATGGTTCTCCTAGCACTAACTTTATGTTAGTAAGAAAAAAGGTAAATGAACACTGGGGGACATCTGCTTTGCAGTTTCTGGTGCTAGAAGATGCAGTGAACCTCACATGGGTGTTACCATTATCTCACTGCTGTTGGGTTTTGAGGTTACTCAGCCTTTGACCTTTTTTTTTTTGTTATTTATTTTTTTTCCCCTTTGCCCACACATGCACACAGGAAAGGAGCTGCACAGATCTGGCTTCCCCATGCAAAGGTGGTAGGACCAGCCACTCCCTAATGAAAGGAGAAAGGTTAGAGTTTATTATGTGATTTGTGGGCATAACCACAACATGTGAATGAGCGGTATCAGTGAGTTGCAGTTCAGGGTAAGACATTACAATGGATGAGCAGAAAGTGAAGAGAAGATCATTGCTTATATTTTTTAGCACGTAGAAAGACAGGACTTGCGAAAGATTTGAGGTACAAAAGGACAATGGCGTCACGGACAAGTTCAGAGCAGGCATAAAATGGCAGAATAACACAAAATGGGGAAGTACTAAACTGGCTAATTAAGCTATATATTATTTGGGGTACTATATAAATAATCTTGTATAACACAGTCACAGCAGTTTCCATTCTGTTTCCTTGTCCTCTGGGCCTAATTCCAGCTGAGAAGTGCCTGGAGCATACCACAGGTCCTTTGGAGTAGGCTCTTATTTATTATTACCTTATAACATTGCTCAAGTGTATTGCAGTAAATAATTTACTAGTGCTAGGACTTAGGTGGATTACATTTAATAAGGCAATAACTTCTGTTCTGAAACTGCAGTTGCTGTGGATGACCTCGATAGATAGGGTGAAGGAGGTCACAGGGTAACATAATACTGTAACTTAGCAGAACACCAAGTATTGTTTCCCTCCTTTAAATGCATCACAATTGTACAAAAGAGAAGATTGGATGAACAATCCCAATTGTGTAATGCGGTGTTAGGGTATTATTTTAGTCAAGCAGCTGGTAAGTACTAATGAAACAGAATTGAATTGAAAACACTACCATTTCCATGGTGTGGCATTAAGGACATTTCATGGCCTTTGTGGTACAAAGGGTGAAAGTTCAGCTGCACACTCAGCTTCACTGCCTGATCTCAGTAAAAACTGGTGTGCACATTAAAAGTAGACCACCATTTTCTGGGGAAATCCTATATGTGTATTAGTAAAAGTACACATCTAGAAGTTGGAAGCAATCTCTCTAAGAGGAAGGCATTTGTGGGGGAGGCGAGTTTCTTGAATTGCTGATATGTATGATAGTATCCCAGGGACAATGATCTGGGGAAATGTGTGCTGCTTCTCATCCTCGTCTTTTCTTTGGACAGAAAACCAGTGTACAAGTACAATATTGGTTCTTGTTGTTCAAAGTCAGCAATTTCTCTGTTTATCCAGTAACGGTAACTAAAACCATCTGAGAAATGGTTAGCAGCAAGCTGACTAGTGCATGTCACGCTGGTAAACACACACGGCCAAATACCTCAGCTGTGATTGTCTGAATCTGTGGAATTATGCCTGGATTTGCTTCCACATACAAAAAAGAATCTTCAAAGATGTCTAGGTTGCAGTAAAAATGCCTGGTTACCAAGGTGAAACTGGGTCCTACTCCTTAAATAATTGTTTTATCTTGATATTTCCAGCTGAAGGTGCAAACCGAGAGCTGGCTGGGGGGCCTGCAAGCTTGCTTTTCACTGAGCAAAGACCCTCGGATCAGGCAGATCCTTTTCTAACTGATGTCACATTATCCTGTCCTTGTACTCTTAGCAATTTCCAAATAGCTTATCTATCAAAATTACAATAACTAGAGACATGTCTGTGGTTAAGTGGGTAGAGTAAACTCAAGATCAAAGAAATGTACCACCTCACATACCTGTTTACATTTAGGAAGATTTAAGTCAGAGTTCTCTGTTGATACTAAAAGCTGGGAAGGTCACTATGTCACTTGTAAAAGTTTGACCCATTAGCATTAAAGTAAAATATGATCGTTTTCACAAAAAAGTAACAAAAAGTCTCAAAGTCTAATTCTGCTAATCTTAGTAATATATCAAAAGTTGCATTAGCTTATGAACATTTCTGGCAGTAGAAGAGGATATAAAAATGATCTATTGAATACAGGCAGTTTTTATTTTCATGAAGTCAATCTCAGACTTAGGTGAAAATCTCATTTCCATAACAGCTCAAGTCTTCTAAAAGGGGTGGATTTTATTCCGAGCCCAGTATTTTCAGAATTGCTACACAGAATGAGCTAAATTAAACTGACTCAGCAAAAGCATTTAGTGAAAGTAGTTGAAAGATGAAAGCATACTGTCAAGTTAAGTGACCTGAATGTTTAAAAAAGTAAAATACATTTTATAATAGGAAGTTGAGATTTAACCTAAATTGAAGCTAATGCATTGTTTAGCTGATTGGTCGCATGCTGAATAGCTGTATAAGAGGGGTAGGGTACAGTCTGTAATCCGAGCAACATCCAGGTCCAGTAGTAAGATCTCCTCTTATTCTGAGATACTGATCTTTACAAACTACTGGGCACTCTTGTTTTTTCAGGTGCAATCGCTGGGATTGTGGATCAGCCAATGCAGAATTTTCAGCGAGTGTCCGAGGCCCAAGCTTCAGCGGGGCATAAAGCCAGAGGCGTCATCTCAGGTGTGGGGAAAGGAATCATGGGCGTCTTCACAAAGCCCATCGGAGGGGCAGCTGAGCTTGTCTCCCAGACAGGCTACGGTGAGTTTCTCCGTTTCCAATATCCCTATTTAAATTTGAAAATGCTCTTCAGGTACAACCTGCTACGTCTTACTTACCAGGCTTACTAGCTGTGTGACCTAGAGAAAGATTGAGAAGGGCCAGCGCTGAATAGCTGTAAATGTTGTGTTCATTTTCGTAAAAAGCATCATGTTGTGCTTCTCTCTTGTGTTACCGATCAGCGTTGTACAGCCACAGACACACCGAATGCAGAAAGCATGAAGTAATTCTTGGAATACAGTAGAATTAGTTACAGAAACATATGTGCTTACAAAAGAATTTTTGACATAAAAGTATCACACTATATCCAATTAGAATGTTATTTTGAGATTGCCTTGTTATGGCAAGAAAAGAGTCGTGCTATCTCTGCACGAAGAGAGAGTTATGTTCCCGGGGAAAGAAGTGAGTCATGTAGTGGGACCATCCCCTTTGAACTGGAGAGCTGTGAGAAGAGAGTCCCGTTTTTCAGATACACGGGTAACCTTTTAAGGACCAGAGGAGGGGCTTTCCAGCTCAGCTGAGCACTTAGTGGCAGTGGTGGTGAATCCTTTCAGATTGATGTCAGTACTTCTGGACAGCCAAAAACTGCAAAAGTTAAAAATAAAGCATCAACATACACTAATTTCTTTGTTTTGGTATCAATAATTCAAAGCTGTTGGTCTGGATATGTAAAGGGGCGGGGGGAAGTCAGGGAAGGAAAGCAGAGACCTGCTGATACGAGGACAGATGTGTCAATAATTTTGCTTCACTTATTATGCAGACAAACCTTGAGGATTTAAGCCTTTAATCGATAGCAAAATTTATATTTGTGATGTCTTGATTAGAATTCAAGTAGTTCTCCCAGGACTCCAGTTTAGGAGATTGCTTCCACGCTTCCCATTACATTCAGAATCCGTTCCTTGAAGCAATCTGTTTCAAGAAATGAAACAAGTATTGCAGTTCTTTCAAATTAACTTTACCTTGTTTGTATGAGTGTAAGTAATAACTGTTCTCCTGAATTATGCATCCCAGAGGTGTGAAACCATTTTGGTAAAATCAGAAACTTGTCTGTTGTGGGTTGGCTGAGTGGTGGTTTTGCTTTACTGGCATTATTCTTTCTACATTTAATTCCACTTCAGTCTTTATCAAGGAACTAGTGACAGTAGGGAAACACTTTTCCTTGCAGATATGGTGTACAAGAGATCGTGTTTGTCATGAGCATGTGACAAAAAAAGCTAGCCAGGAAAAAACATAAAAACTGTATCAATAATAGCTGACAGTGCGTGAGAGGAAAACACACAAGAGTTCAAGTAACTCTTACCCACAACTGGATTGGAAGTGGGACCATGCCTCTTGGGGGGGACCGAGGGGTGGGGGACCACACAGAAATAAACACATGTTCTCTCTTTCTCCATCTGTAAATAACATTTTCACTCACATAATGCTGAGAACCTCGGTAAGCCAACTGTTACAACTGGGATGCTGCTTTTAAGTATTACCATCAACATGTGTGCTAAAAATTAAAGGGTTTTTTTCAGCGCTGATGTTTTGTTTAAATTATTATCCATTGTGTAAAAAGGAATCTAAGTTATTGACACCCTTATGCAAAAATGCCGTTTGCTTCAATGGAATGCTTAATTAGACAAAAGGAAATTTCTTTGTTTATTTAAAGAGTAACTTTGCACTAAACCGTATGACACTAGCGCTTGCTGCTTAACCTACTTCCTGTCTGAATTGTAAAAATTTTTAAAACTACCTAATTTGTGGATTTTTTTGCAACCCACTCCTTCTTTCTACCTCGTCTGTAGAAGTTTACAAGCCATCTGAAAGCATACATATTGTATCATCTTCAGCTTTGGTAGTCTGTTTAGAAACCTGTTTAACTGCTTCTTGTAGTCTCTATTCTGTGCTGGCACTAAGAAGAATTCACAATAAACCAGATGCCCCAGGAGATCTCATAAATGCATATGGAGCTGTGTTTAACAGCTGGATTAAGTAACTGAACATTTAAATACAGTATCTAGGCAAAGTTGCCTTCTGATTTGTACTGATCGTGACACGTATGTGGAATTATTTTAAAATTAAGCAAGAAAGTTAACAACAGTCTTGATTTTTTTACATAAATCTGAAGCGAGGTGTCCAATCCTACTCTGAAATGATGGCTCTCAGGAGCATTATGTTTCTCTCGATTGCAAGTGTATGGCTGAGTTTTAGAACACACAGTGGGTCTTTTTTTGTTTCTTGCTAATGCAAGATCACTAGGGTTAAGTGCATAACTCTTGCATTATAATATTTAATGAATTATCTTGACTATAGCTTCCAAAGTTGTGACATCATTTCAGATCTGTACTATTTTATGAAGTGCTCTAAACAGATGACATCACTACAACATGGAACCGCTTTGTAGAAAAAAACTACTAAAAAACTTAAATTCTCTTGCCACAGGTATTTTGCATGGAGCTGGACTTTCTCAGCTTCCCAAGCAGCGTTCTCATCCAAATGATCAACATGTTGAGCAGGCTCCAAATAGCCACGTCAAATATGTCTGGTAAAATTATTTAGACACTTGCTCATTTTTACATCCACATTGTTTATTAATAGGTTCTGGCCTGCGGTCAAGTTAATGGGCTGCTTCCTGAGGAAGGGCTGAGTTACGGCACTTTGTTTAGGAACATTAAACACAAAGGTAGTGCATAGAAACCCAGCCTGCAAATGATGGGCTGCTGATCTGCTTCCAGCTTTGGAACTACAGAGCTGATCTTGATTTAATGGCATTCAGTGAGTTCTTACTTATTTATCATTGCACCGAGCCCAAGAAAAATACTGCACATCTCCAGAAACAGCTGCTAGTGAAGATAGCTTTATTTTCTGCACTGAATTTGCAAGACATTTCTCATGGTAATTTTTCTATTAGGATGGGAAATGGGCTGATCTAGCCCAGTTGTTAGGCCAATTTTGCAGTGAATGATTAAGGAGTTTTGATAAGTAACAGTTTCACATTTATTCTCTAAATCTTAAACCTTATAATGGAGATTTGGAATATATTCCCTGGCTTATTTTGTATTTGTAGGTGATAGCTACAGGCTAAAGCAAAAACATTAGTGATTAAAAAAAGCCCTGGAGGATCCAATGCGTAACACTGACTGCAGCTTTGGTTTCCCTTCTTTTTCTTTTTTTTTCCTTCTTTTTTTTTTTCTTTCCTTGATAATGCAGGAAAATGCTGCAATCCCTAGGAAGGCCGGAGGTCCATATGGCCTTAGATGTCATGATTGTGAGTGGATCAGGGCAGCAGCATGAAGGCTGCTTACTGCTCACCTCGGAGGTGCTCTTTGTGGTCAGCATCAGTGAAGATACGCAGCAGCAGGCGTTCCCTGTGACTGAAATCGATTGTCTGGAAGATGAGCAGCAAAAAGACCTGCTGAAGGTGCAGCTAAAACAACAGAGAGTGCCTTCTGATTTGGAGGTAAAGACTTGAGTGTGATTTTCAATCACAGATAAAGTTACACTGATGATGATGACGCTTTTGGCACTGGGCACACTCACCTTTGGGTCAGGAGGCCAGACTACCAAACCAGGGCACCTGCTGTTTTCATGCACCTCATAACTGAATGTGTTGCCTTTTGGAAGAAGGTCGTGTCTCCTCCCCTTCTGTGCTGTTATTCATCGTGACGTTTCATATCTGTGACAGAGCAAGTCCAGGTTCTGGGTGAGCACCACCCCTTTCCTGAAGAGGTTCTCAGGACTACCTGTGGGGGAGGTATTTATTGTTTGGCAAGTCAGTGTTGCTGCCTCTACCCACAAAGTCACAGTGAGAACAGTTCCTGTTGTTCTTCTGTGAATTCTGTTTTAACAGTTCAGTGATGCTCCTGCATGTTCCTTTCAGCATGTTTCATACCTTGTCACTTCCAGCGCAGTGGTGTCTTACTTGGCAGGTACCTGTCATTGCTTGCTGAGGTCTTCCTCCTTCTGCAAAGGCTAACTTTAAAAGGACCGGTTCCTTTGCTGGGACTGGATGCACTAAGTGTTCGCCAGTAAGACCATAAATTCTTCATCGTCATATTGACAGATCTCTAAGCCATGTGAATACTGAGGGTTTGGATAAATTATCTTCTTTTAATGGTAGAAGAATGTTATATTTTTACACTTTCGGGAAACAATGTTTATTGTATTAAATTCTCAAGTGGAATCATATGGGTGATCATTTCAAAAACAAACACATACGTCCCAGTTTTTGTTTTCATAAAAGTGTGTCAGATAGTCCATAGGCTGCTATACCAGAAATTTCTCTCTTTCAAATATAAAAAAAGCACATACGTAAATCCCCATGAAGTGTGAGGTGTGCCAAAAAGCAGGGGAGGCTTCAGCACCTTCAGTGAAATCCTAGCTTCACTGAAGTCACCATCGATTCCAGCACAGCAAGAACTTCATCTGTGTCATGACTGCGCTTGGATTTTTTTGTGAAAGCTTTTTTTAGTGCTGAATTCTCTATTTACATTTATTGTCTTTCCACTAACCTCAGTCTCACAGAGAGCTGTTGACTGAAGTTGCCTTCTCTCACCGCAAAGCTACATGAGGCATTACTTAAATTTCAATGCAAGCGGGCAAAGCTCAGCTTTTTTATCCCTGAATGCCGTGTGGTTGCTGGAGGCACACAGCAGACTGAATCCAGACTATCCTGCTCAGTCCAGAGCTACTGTCCTGGAGGGAAGAGGAAGATCATTTGTTCTCCCTAAGGCATTTATGCACTCAGCCTGTCCTAACCCTAACTTTAGCACCAGTCCAGATTTTTTTTATTAGGCTGTAGTGCGATGGCTCTTGTCTTTGTGTCTGGTGAGGGGGTGAGGAGAAGGCTGCTGCTCTGGGGGAAAGGCTGCTTGCCCAAAGGCTGCTGCAAAGGGGTGATGAGGCAGAGGGGCTGCCTGTCAGGGAGAAGGGAAGGCAAAGGACAGGGAGCCTAATTCTAGTGTGCACAGCTGCTGCAGCTGGGAATGCATAGGACTCCTGGACAAATGGCTGCTGTACTTGCACATCACAACCCTATATGGCAAGTGCAGAGTGCAACGTTCCCACATACACATGCTAGTGCACACAGTAAACGTGACCTGCTTTGGAGGTATGGACCAATTACGTGGATTTTTTCTGAAGTTCTGGATAGAAGTTTGAGATTCCTACTCCAGTGGCATAGCAATGCCAGAAGCTGTAAGCCTTAAGCCACACAGCCTCAGTACACAATCTCTTCTGCTGACAAGAACTCTTGAGAATTTGCTGAAAATATATGGCATGATAAAAGCAGTGAAAAGAGCCTGTGCTCTTTTTGCCTGGTGGAGCGAAGTCAGTCATGGCAAGACAGCAAAAGCTGGTGATGCTCTACAAAACAGACCTGGCTTAAGTATTCCTTTGGAATGCAGAAGCTGATGCTGAAATATGTGAAAACTTAAAGAAATAGGCTATAAGGAGGAGAAGTTGAAAGTTTAGGGGTTTTTTATGCTAAAGCTACACGAGAAAAGACTCCAAATGCTTCATAAAGTTATAGTAATTACCTAGAGTTATGTAATACTCTTTTGTAATTCATGTCTATCATAGTTTTGTGCCTTAGTGGACTGGGAAATTTCATACTTAGTCATTTCATTTCTGCAGCTGAGGCTGTCAGTTCTGTGGTGCTTGGGGTGTTGTATGCAGTGCTAGTGGTGGTGGAAGCCAGGGCCTCCTCTTCAGCTCCCCCACAGGAGCTTCTACGGGAGCTCTTTGAGCGTGATTAGGAAGAGGAACCTCAAGAGCAATAAGCTGTGATGTGCAAGTGAGCAGCCTCAGAGCTGCAGACCTACATCCAAATAAACACTACTCCTCAATATTAATGGCAGGCCATTTTGCTGCACTGAAGATGTCCTCAGCTGAAGTGCAGACATGTCTGTATGTGATGATGTTAGTAAAGATAGCTGGAATTTTTAGCTGGAAAATGCCCAGTCAGGTCAACCGAAATATTATGATGAGTTTAGCAAAATAGAGGTGATGTTACCACATGTAAATTATGTCTGGTTTTCTGATCCTAGAAATAGTGCAACAAATGGAAACATTTCATTTCAACATTATAAATATCCACTTTTTTGTCTTACTGCTCACAAAAATAATTGCCAAAAGTTTTGTTTCAGCTCTGCCCAAAACAGTTTCTCCCCTTCCTCTCCTCAGCTTCTTGGAACTATTAGGAAACAAAACGTGAGTTATTCTACAGCTGTAGTCACCAGAGATGTTACAGATGTTACATTTTGACTCCTTCAGCAAAAGGTTTGCCTGATGGCTTGCTCACTACCACAGTACAGAACTTAATCCATCTGGCTTGGAATAGCCTGGATGGGTTCTTGAGAACTCTAGCACTGACAACATTGTTATCGAAAGGGAAGCATTAATTATACCTGGGTTATCTTCCAAAGTAATTGAGACACTGCTTGCTTCCAGACAGACATCAAACTCAAAAGGCTGGCTCTTCCAACTGCTCTTGGTATAGCTCACAACATCAAGAAGGCAGCAAAAAATTGAAGGGCCCTGGAATTTCAGATATTCCAAAGTTTCCTTGTGCTGATCTGCAACAGGGTATTCATGATAGCACTACGTCTTTGGAGCTAAAAAACAGTCTTTGTATTTTTCAATGCAGTGGGAAAAACAACCCTTAGAATCAAGACCTCCTTCCTCAGTCCGTGCACACAAAGAGCAGACCATCAGTGCTACATACACATCCCGTCTGCAGAACAAAGGTGCTCTAGCTACTGTAGGGTTAGTTAGAAGTGCTGAAGGCTTAGTCTTTTTTAGAAAAATTCTGGAGTTCTTATCCCAGAAGTGTGGCCTTCCAGCACAAAAGGACATGATAATTTCAGGATTCCTCTAGCAGGTGCATTAAGCAATCCTTGACTTGAATTTGGATTTATTAAATGATCTGGCTATTAACATTATAGCTTTCAGAGTAGTGGGCTGAGGCACTTAGTAACAATATTAGATCCCATTTAGGAAAAAAAAATTAGTATAACAGCAATTCTAGGTTTCTGATGTTGTCCTGACGATATAAGCTAAACTGAAACTGGCTGGCGAAGCAGACAGTTGCAGATGAAGTCATCTGGAAGGAAGCAGGGTCCCAGTTACTTTGGAAGACTGTCTGAGTGCAGTTAATATTTCCCTCTGAATAATCAGGCTGTATCTGTGGGATATAGCCTGGGGATGAATGAAGAATGGCTTCACAAGAGTAGGTGAGTGGGGATGCCAACACCATTTCCATCTTCGTCGGTAACAGTCAGTGTGGAGGCAGAACTGTAACACAGCTCCGCTGGGCTTTACCTAGAAGTAGAAATCAGGAAAAAATGTAGAGCCACCAACTTGCAAGATTTACCCCATAACTTACTTAAAATCTAGTTTATGTAGGTGCTACTTTAATGTGTTTCTCTCCTTTCAGATGGTAAAATGGACTGACTGCTGTGATATGCTTTTTCTGTGCCACCAGGCTGAAGGCCTGGGTCAGGACCATTCTCCCCTGTTAGCCGTGTGTCTGCTGCAGCAGTCTGCCGGCTGATTTTCCCTCCCTCTAAGGTCATTCATGGAAAGCACACTCTCCTCTGCCCATGTCACCATTTCTGCTGTTTCTAGGCACAGGCTCCAACCTTGAGCTTCTGAGCTCGTTTATGAGGCTGCTTCCTTTAGCATCTTTGTGGTGATGATTGAAAACAGGAGGGTTCCTACTTGCTGAGCAGCAAATCCATCTCCAAAGGCATAGTTAAAAAAAAACAGAGTGGACTGTTTTGATTTGGATGTGACATCTGTCACTATCGATCAGTCATAGTAATTCTCTCTTCAAATAAGCAATGGTTTGTTTAAAATGAGCCTTGCAGACCAGAGTTGTGACAAAATATTGATCCTGGATGTTAAATTGAGTCCGATGGCACTGTTTGAAAATATCATCCCAGCTAGTGAGCCATGTGTAAACCTCCCTGAAAGGCAGTCAGGAGACAGCAGCCTTCGAATCCTTAGTGTGACATCCAACAAACAAAGCCACTTTAAAGCCTACAAAAATTAATCTCATCAGCATTTCTCCAAGTGGAAATAAGGAAGCATCAAAGCCTCACCCTGGGAGAGCTTCTGACTTTTTCTTCATTGTCATATTTTTCAAATAACTTCTATTCTGACTGAGTTTGCCAGCAATAGCCCTGTAGCATCCACGGTGGTGTTTCTGAAATACGTTTCTGTGAAACCGTGCCACTAGCTTGATGCCTGCTTGCATCCTTTGCCTTCTCAAACTAGTCAGCCATCTTCAGTTTCTCCTTCAGAAACAAGGGGCAGAGCAGATTGCTTTTCCAAAACCAGGTTTGCCCATGGCTTGTCATCTAATACTTCATCTGGCTGGAACCATAGGGTAGATGCCACCTTTCTGTTGACGGTATTTGTTTTAGTGTCGTTTTTCCTACTAGAGGTAGGTTGTTTGCATCCCTCCTGCTAAAGCCTTGAACATTAACATAATTCAGCCTGCAAAAAGGGATTTCTTCAGAGGATTCTTTCCAGCTCATGGTGGTGGAAAAGGCGGTTTGCACAGACACCTTAATTTCTTTTCCAGAAATTATACACTCAAACCAACTTTAGTAAATCCTTTTGTTTCAAAAAAAATGGAACATTGTGGGTTCTCTGACCCAGAATCGCTTTTGTGGTTGCCAGAAACAGACAGATATATCCTGTCAGAGAACATTAATCTGGAAGGTAGCTTCTAGTCTTTATTTTAAATCAAGGTAAAGACTTAAGCTTAACTGCTCAAGTATAGCTATGGACTGTCTTTAATTGTATTTTGTGAGAAAAATGTTTTGCTAATTAGGATTGCTAGCTGATAAGCACTGGCAGGAGCGACTGGCATTTTTCTAAAAGGGGGGTCAGATGGTTTTCCTGCCTACAAAGAGGAAAGATCTATTCATGAGCAAGGTCTATAGTGTCGACCGCTGAAATTCTCAAAAGATACTGCTGGAATTTCCCTGGAAAGAGTTAGAGTATCTCTGAAGTGTCCAAATCCACCAAGCACTGAGCTATGGGAAAACACTGTTAGTTAAAACTGCCGGTAAACTAGTGTAGAAAAGATCCTGGGAAGACTTTTAACTACAGAAAGTGATGTAGAAGGTCTTGTCCTTACTCCCTACTACTGAGTTCAGTTACTGCCAATCACTCAATAATCATTTTATCTTATCTGATTCCAGGCAGATGGAGCTAGAGAGAGACTATCGGAACAACAGTACAACCGCCTTGTCGACTACATCACAAAGACCTCCTACCACCTCCCTCCCAGCACCGCGCCAGCGCCAGCACTGCAGCCAGTAGCTACCGAACACCTTCCAACTATAATGAAAACTTACCAATATGTGGTTGATCCAAATTTTGCCCAAGTATTCATTAGCAAATTCACCATGGTGAAAAACAAAGCCTTGAGGAAAGGATTTAATTAATTTGTGGTGAGTATAGTTTGAAATCAATGCTTTCTCTGCAGTAACCTACACCAAGTGGAGCTGCATATAATTTTTGAGGAGGAAGGAGATGATAACAAAGTTAAGCCCCCTTTTCTAATCTTGACAACATTCTTGCTCCCTCGCCAAAATGAAAGTGCTGGAAGGGAAACGTTCTAGCGAAGGAATAAAGTGAAGGGGAACAGCCTTGGCCTATAGCTCAATAGAAATCCTTTACTTTCAATAACCAAAAATTAGAGATTAAGGAAGAATTGCGTGCGTACAGACATCTTTGCCACATACACACACAACACATGTATGAATACCTACTCTAGCATATTTTAGGGTCTGCCAGTTTCTGTTATAAACCAGGTTTATAACTCAGCTGTAAAAACTCGCTCAAGGCCGAGCCTCCCCCTACACGCACTCACTCCCCGCAACACGTACGTCCTGAGGCAAAACATTTTCCCCCACTAAATCTGAAAACCCCAGTGTGACTGGTTTAAGTTACTAGTGACAGCTGGGTTTTAGCACCACTTTAACCTTAAAATAGCTTCCTTTATTTGACTGAAGTTTTGCAGGACATTAGTCTTTAATGTAAACTAGTGCCTTTGTGTGGTTTGGAGAACAAAACATGAACTACAACATGAATTTATTTTTCAAACTCTCTGTATACAGAAACTTTATTTTAGCCACCACCAAATGTTTCAGAAGGCCTTTCAATGTATATATGGCATTGTGTGTTGTCTGGTTGTTAGCTGGAAGCCAGTAAAGTGCAGTTCAAAAATTTAAGCAGCAGCGCTCAGTTTTCTTAAAAAAAAAAAAAAAAAAGAACAAAACTCTACCACAACTCTGCAAGCTCAGTGTAACGGAGGTGTGCAGGTGTTACACCAACACACAGTATGACCTCACGTAAGCCCTAATGCATTTTATGCTTATCAGCTTGGAACAGGTAAAACCAGGGCTGTTTAAGACCAGGAGTTTGCCAGTATGTTTGTGCTAAGCAACGGGAGATGGGGTATTTTTTTCAAGTTGATCAAAAAGTACAGACCCACAGGCTCCAAGTACGTGAATAGTTAATGATGCCGGCACAATACACTTATGAATATGACACTAAACACATCAAGACAGATGAGCTTTCCAAGTGTATATTTTTCATATGTTTTAGAGTTTATAGTAGACAAGCAGTCGCTGTCTCTGGGCACAGTTAGGTTACTTTATACACCAACTCTGGCTATGGCAGCTTTAAAAAACAAAAGCTTACTTGGTTTTCAACTCTTCGTGTTACTTTTCTCCCATTTCCTACATACTTATGGACATGAATTTTGTCTGGGGATTCCTGAACACAGCCAGAATTGGAGACAAGAAAACTGGAATAAAACCTGATCATCATTTGGAGCAGCTACATGTGCTTTATGGTTAAAAACTTCTATGCATACTTGGTATGACCAAATGCACAGTAAATAAGAATGTAGTAACTGCAATGGTTTTTCTTGTGAGTTCTGTTTTGTTAAAAGGTATCTCTAAAAGTGTCGTGCACTAAAAATACAGACGCCTGGGATCTGCATTGTCCTTTCCTGAATGTGAAATGAGTCCATCCATCATCAACATTTCATACAGTCATTTAATAACTTAGTCATTGTTTAAATAACGCTATTTAAATAATGTATATGTATATAAACACCCATGCTTCATTCCTGAATATTTTATGGAAATAGTTTAATACTTCTAATTTTGCATATTGGTGGATAAATTGTAATATAATGAGATTGTTTGAAGATAATAAAGTTATTCCTATAATATGTGGGTTTGTGAGCTATTTGGTCATTCAGTTACAAAGGAATGAACCGGTCAGTGTGTTGGAGCAGTGACAAGACAGACATACAAGCTTCATGTAGACCCCATTAGATTCCAGTTGATCACTGGACTCTGTCACGTACCAGAAAATGCAATAGATGCTGACAATACTCTGAAAGTAAAACCCAATGATTAGCTTGCCAAAAAACACGTGCTGAGAAGTTTTATGCTTTTGTGACTGAGTCAAACCAGCACCATAGTCACCATTTGAACTAGAGTAATCTGCTCATTAGTTACATAGTGCACAGAGCAGCCAAGAGGCTGCAAACACACCTGTGAAAGATGGGGGAAGGCAGCGATTTAAGCTCTAAAAGTTTGTAGATTGCAGCCATCATTTAAGATGCATTTGTGTTTTTCCCTGAATTATATTCTGCTGCTTAACTTACACTCCTCTTCAGCAAATTAAGCAAGCATCTTTACTGCATGAGGCAGGTTCTTTCTCCCCCTTCTGACCACATGTATGGAAATTTGTGGAGACGGCACATAAATCAGCCTCTCCTACAGATGAGCTGTGTGAACTATGAAAACAAAGTTGTGCAAAGAGCAGCTGCCTGTACTTAGCTGCTAAAGCACGCCAGTGTCTACTCTTAAAACATGCCCACTCTCATCATGCTCTTTAGACCTGGAGAGCTCACAACTTCAAATCTATCTTTTTACTTCGCTTCCAGAACAATCAATCATTCCTCGAACACTCGAGACTGAAGTAAGCCAGCCAAAAATTTGAAGGCATGGTCAGGCTTATACACAGCAAGACCTCTCCCAAAGTAGTTTAGGTCAAACAATTCCTTTTCATAGATTATTTCATACATAAATATAGCAGAAACCTTTGCAGACAGTCGGGATGGCCTCAGTGCAGACAAGCATGTTTTTTAGCTCTGCATCTCCTAGAAACAGCATTGCCAAGCCCTGTAACAACCAGCTGATGAGGGTCTAACTCACACAGGCCTGTCTGGTCCTGTGCTACATCCCGCTCCCGAGTGTGTGTCAGGCAGGATTAGCTGAACTCTTGCTGGCAAAGGCAAGAAATGAGCAGAAAAAATAAACAAAAAGCAAATCGATAGGTTGGTGTGGATTCCAGAGGGAGGTTAGCCCTTCTGCCTGCTCCTTTGGTAGGTACCCAGCTTCGCCCTCCCCTCCCACTCCCGAGGAAGGCCAGCCATGGGTTGGTTGCATTCCCTGCTGAAAGAAGTACTTGCTTTGCAGCCATTGTGACACTGTAATACCTGTTTACAGCAACAGTTCAAGCCCGCAGTCACTCCAAGCACAGACACCCAGCGCAGCACTCACCTCTCATCGGCTGCTGTTGCATACCAGTGACATCTCTGAGCTCTGCCAGCTGGTCAGAGCTACGTTCAGCCACAAACCCCCCCCCCTCTTTAAATCATCACATACCGGCAACTGAAGGAACACAGACTAAAACAGTAACTGCTGTCGGCTGTAACAGTTTAGAAGAACCCTAGGATTTAAAAGTAACTTAATTCCTAGCGACTGGGAAGAATACAGAGGCCAGGGCTGCAAGGGAAGTCAGGTCTATTAGCCTGCACACCTGGCAGTAGCAAGCTCCTTCTCCTCTGAAGCTGTCAGCATTTCTACAGACCCCTGGCTATTTCAACCTGCAGACACGCCTGAGAAAATGTTAGTCAGTACTTAATGGCACACACTGTTTATATTGTACCCGGGGAAGATAAATGGGTATCATTTGCCATTGTTAAGCTTTGGTTTACATTTATAGGAACAGGGGTATTTTGATTACTAGAGGGTTTCCCCTGCACTACCAATGTCAAATTCCTTCTTTGCTCAAAGGAAGCAGTGCCTGTTTGGAAAGTTTAAAGGAAATCCCACGGTGCTCTGTAATAGCGTTCTGGATCAGATACATTACTTACTTGCTTTCATTAGTCCAAATGTTGCTCACAGATACCTATTAAGTGTTAAGTAGTTAATGATCCATTTAAAATAATGACAGTTACTCCAAAGAGGATTTGAACCGAAGACCTTCAAATACAACACAGATGGCTTAATTTGTCACGCTGCTTCACACAAAGCCTTCCCTCTTCTCACAGTCGCCTGTGACTCCTCTCCCAGTACCCCCGGGCAGCAATCGAGAGCTACAGTCCTAGTACCATCGTCAACCTCAGCAACAGGCAATAGCACAAGGCAAGTTCCAAATAAGGGCTGTTGTGGCAGAAGATAAAGCAGCGAGTCTTGGACCACATAGAACGTAGCAGAGACGGAAACGGTGCTGAGCTGACTACTTCCAGGTATTGAAAAGGAGATGAATCACGTCTAGCAGCACACAAAGATTTTCATTACCTTAAAGTCCTAAAATAAGCATTTCTTGTCTGTTTCTACCCTCTTTCCCCTTATACATCAAATAGACATGACGGTACCTGCAGTTTAGTCTCTTTCCAATCAGAGTAACGTACCCCATCTAATGGTTAGTGTAGCTGTTTGCTGCTGTAAGGCAGGCAGCACAGCAGTGACAGCAGAAAGACAGGAAGGTTGGCTAGCGTATTTCCACAGTTCCTCTCCAAATTCTTTCATCTCCGGGTCAGTTCACCTTGTGAAGCCAGAGGCAACACAAACCCTTCCAGAAATCCAGGCTGTAACAACTATCCCCTTGCGTATTTCCATAAGCAGCTGAGACAACCTAGCTGTAACTGCTCAGGGATAGACTTTGTTATCAAGCGTGGAATTTGGCCAAAACAGGGATGCAAACAATCCCCGGGGAAAAGAAAACTAGCCTGAGCAATTCTGAGCAATTTGTGAAGACTTTCCCCCGCTCTCCCCAGCATCCGAGCGTTTCAGGGGTTTGACACTAATGAAGACAACTACACGCCACTGACAGATGCCTTTTATTTCTTGAGTTTCGTTAGAGCGTGCCGTGCACTGAAGTGCACCACGCTTTACAGCTCAGTGAACAAGTAAGGTCCGGGCATCAAGTCTCCTTAGACTGAGAGGGATCTGCAAGATAAAAAAATATATTGAGTTGTGTTGGACAAATTTTATGCTCTAAGGAAAACATGTTAGTATGTATGAATGCAAGGCAATAGAGAGAGATGTTTATGTGGTGGTTTAGTCTAGAGGAATTCCCCCTGTTATTTCCTGATGGTTTAAGATTCACACACCCTTCATGTGGCAAACAGAAGTGAAACATGGAACAAATCAAGAGCTGGAACAATACTGCTCAGCACGTCAGCTTCACTGTACATGCTGCACTGATAACTGAATCAATCTTGCTAAGGGCCTGAAAGAGAAAGGAATGCAGCTTTCAGATAGGAGCCAGAGAGGAAACAAGTGGTGTAGGCAACCTACCAAGGAAGGAAGAAAACCAAATTCAAATTGCTTCTCCACATTATCTTGAAGGCAAGCCAAGACCAGCTGCACTCCATGACAAGAGTCATGCAAGTGGTTAGCACTGAACTCTTAGCTTGCCCCTCTGTTCTAGTACTGAGCACACTGCAGAGGTAGGAGACCCTTCAAATTTATACTTGTGCTCGGTTTCCACCATCAGTGTCACCACAGGAAGTCCATGCCAAGTAGGTGAAACGCTGTAAATTCACATTTTGGTACCAAGTTGCCTACACACCCAGCAGGAGCAACCATGGTGCAGAGCTCCAGGCTAACACCTTAACTCAGGAATTCTCCTCCCTCCCTACACTACCCTGCCCTTTCCTCAGTTCTGGGGCTAAGTACCCCTTCCAGAGTGAGGACTCAATGAGGTTCAACCACTCTGTTTACTGCCACGTACAGAGCATATTTCAATGAAGCAAGAGATGTAGACCATGCACGACCCCTGTACCCTTTAGGTAACTGTACCAGAAATACCATCAAATTCAGCCTCCATCCAACTTCCTATGGTTTAAGCTACTGAAGCAAATGAAAATGTCTTCCATCTGTTCTGCGTACTTGTTCTTTTCACAGTCTTTGCAGAACACTTGAAACACTGGCATTGTTTTCCCCTTCTTCCACTTATGTATATGTGTGCAGGCACACAGGGAAAAAAAACAACTCCTTCTACTATGAAAGAGTGAAAAACGCAAGTTCTTATCTAAATAGTCTAAGGAATAAGAAGCATCAGCACTTCAAACAAAATAGCATATAAAGGATTTGTCTTTCACATTTTTCTTTTGAGCTGGTGTAATTAAGGAAGGGAAGACACGTTTAGGAAACATTTAATTTTAACAGGTGCACACAATGTGCAACTTTTTTTTTAACTGCAAATGGGAACATAAACTGCTGAGAGTTCTATTTGTACCAAAAAAAATCCTGTTCATGATTCCAATTAAATATTCAACATGTATCCTTGTTGACAGTGTTTGTTTCAAATGATTTTACCACCAGATGGCCCTTCAGAATACTCTGATGAAGGCCACCTGACTAAAGAATGCAATTCTAGTGTCTTAAAAGTGCCTGTATACTAGCAATCAAACCAGAGCCAGAATTACCAGGATTTAAATGAGGTAAATTCATAATTTCATTATTTATCTTTGTTGCAGTCATAACTAAAAAACAAAGTTTCCCCCTCCTACAAAAAAATAAAAGCAACTAAAAAAAAAACACCAGAAAGACTGCCACCGTTTCTTTTCTTTTTAAATGTGTTACAAAAGGTGGAGCTCTGCTTTTCTCATGTCGTTGCGTTATGCAGAAACCAGACAGATATAGATTGTGACACGGCAGAATTTAGTATTAATAGTGTTAAGTACAAATCTTTTATTTAATCTTGCTCCTTTAAGCAAACGGGCTGAGAAAATCCAGCTGGCCAGGATAATTAGAGCCACAGATTATCATGTAATGATCACAATATGAAAACATTCCAGAAGAATGACAAAGCTATCGTTCTTGATTAGCTTGAAGCCATTTTAAGAGGAGCAGAGAACTCAATGTAAGAAATTTGGATCAGGAAAGGGGGAGGAATTCTTTATTGAGTTTGCAGTGAGTGTGCTTATTAATAACTATGACAAGGTTGAAATCAAGACTTCTTTTCCCTGGTGTTACGAGAAAAGTAAGGGAGAACAAAGTTTGGTAATCTTAAAAAAAAAGTGCTAGGAAAATATCACCAAGAGCAAAGCTGTATTCCTGCTTAATTAAGTACGACAAAAATCGGAGTATCAGTACAGAGAATGGTATGCCGTTGTGATTTTATATATATGTATGTATTTAAGCATATTTCCCCTCATGATGAGTTAGCTTCCCCCTCTCACTAACTTCAAAAGACAAAAGGATGTGGGGAAGCTGTCTCTGTTTCATACACTAAGATGGATGGTATGAGAGAGAAAGAGCCTCTCCCTTTTCTTTCACGGTTCCACCACAAGTACATAAGTAGCAGAGACAGCCCCAAGCTAAGCAGTTCAAGATGTGACAGCATCAACCTAACAGTGATATTGGGCAAATCTTAGAGCTTAATACAAAAGCTTTGTCTCTTCTCCACTGCCGCCTGAGGAGGGAAAGGCCCAGCCTCACTCTGGGCAAGTCTCCTGTATCACACCAGTTAAACACATTATCCAAAAGGTATTCAGGAGCTCCCTATTCTGCCCGTACTCCCTGTTCCCCAGTTCCTGTATTTCTTCATGGTTTTTATTACCCAGAGTCTCCTGAGTGCAATTTGTATCTTTTTATCTTTGGGAGCACCTTTTTATTTGATCAAAAGGAAGAAGCTCCAAATAGAAGCACAATGTTTCACTGAAACAAGGACGCTTACTCTTGTTCTAATGCAGAGGAGCTCCTTACCTGTAAATGCAGGTTGCCATCATTTGGGTGGTGCCGACTCAAACACACCAGCTGCCCTCATAACTTCAAAGTCCTTCATGGGATCGTAGTTTTTATAGAACTCTGCATAAGCTCGTTTTCTGGGTTCAGCAATTCCAAACTGGAAAGTAATACACAGAAAAATAAAGCTTGCGAAACTCTACAAACAGGGATAGGGTTTTTTTTCTATTAGTGCTACGTATTAGTATCTGTGCAGATCAGTCTTACGAGCCAGTAGCTCAAATTAGTAAAACACTACTTCGTTCCTGTTCAAATCACAGCTCAGGCCACCTGACCATTGCTCAGAAAAACAAATGTCTGAAGTGAAACCTTAAAAAGAAAATCCGTTACAAGACAGCACATTACACACATCCAGAAACGCTCTTCCTTCTTGGCACTCAAGTGTCCAGTGCCCTCCCTGCTAACAGATTTACAGGTAAAACAAGCCATTATGGTAAGTTTTGTGAACAGTTGCAGATAAACTCCAGATAAAACGGCATCCTGAAACGATTTAAGTTGCACTGTAGGTCAGTAGCCCAGAAGTCTGGGAAATTTTTACAAGGCTGCCACGCCACACTTACAGCTCATTGACAGAAAAAGACACAATCCTGACTCCTTGGACACTCATTCATCTGAAGCACAAGGCTATGCTCAAAAAGCCCCCCAAAAAAGGTGAAGACTAACATGGGTTCAACAGTATCTAACATGTAACCAAGTAAATCACTAGAGATCCTTTTTACTTGTTCTCAATCTGGTCTGCTGCCTTACCAATGTGGGGGTAAGGTAAGTATGTGGGGGTGCCAAATAAGGTATAAAATTATAAGTCTGACCACAAATGAGCTTGCCTACCTCTTAACAGATGTGTTACGTAGGTGTTGTGCTTTATCTGTACAAGCTGTTCTGACAGACATTTGTTGATCTCTGAGAAGCTTAAGTCAACTGTGATGGTTTTGTGATGATCAACCTGAAATTAACTTAATTTCTAGTCACTTTTATCAGGAGCTTCCCGAATACTCAAATGCTGCAAATAGTATACAAGTTCAATGGCCAAACCCAAGATCCAGTTCTTCCAGAGGAATTCAAATTGTGTTGCTTGCTTTGTGTAAGAGATACAAGAATTGTTTAGTGAAAGCACTCAAGAACCAGTCCCCCCTTATCTTTGTCAGAAGTCTCTAAAGGACCACAAAACCAAACTCCAAACCAAAGTGTTTGGTTGTTTTTTTTTTCCTAAGTGTAATGCTCCATTTTTCCATGATACTTCAGAAGAAAGGATGAAAGGACCATACTAGCCTTCCCCACACTGGTCTCTTTAGTTAAGGATGGGTTTCCTGAATTCCATATCAGCATATTTTCTGAAATCATTCTGGAGATAAAATAAGACGCTGACAACTCTAGAGTCTCACACACCATGACAGAAAGAGAGACAGACTATCTAGAGTTAATGTGCATCAATTGAGGGATTGATTAAGAGAAGTCTAGGACTAGGAGATTCAGGGTTAAGTTGTCACGAATTGCGTGATCTTCACCACCCAGCTTAAGGCATCGGGTTATTCATATCATTTCTTCAAATGAAGATTAGGAAGATTTATTTATGTTCTGGAAACACGCTTACAAAAATACATTACTAAAGCTTTCTGATGAACAGCTCAACCAAATCTCAACAAAAAATATTATGAATTCTTAAAACACCCTAATGAGTCCAGTTTATAATCAAATGACTACAGATCTCACCTTGTATAAAGCTGCACATCCCACGGACACAAAAAATGCCCCAAATAGGTGGAACTTCATCCGCCTGGCCAAAAGGCGCCGCATTTGTGGCTTAGGCAACAGTGCAGAAGACATGGTGACTGTATTTCCTAAAAGAAAACAAAACAGAGAGAATTGTGGGACAACAAGTTCTACTTAAATAATTTTCCGTAACTGTGCTCTAGAAAGACTGTGTTTTTTCTTCTTGTAGAAGGGGAGGAAAACCTAAGCAACAGCACTCCTCCTCTATTTGACTTCTCAATGAGATTATTTAAGGGACAGCATTCATGGACAATCTATTTATGACATTAATCTGAGTAAGTTTTTATACTGCTTACATCCAATACTTGTAGAATTATGACTGGCCTTTGCTGTTCATACTAAACCATTTCCTCCCTGCAGGGTCTTCTTCTTCAGGCCTGCTTTCTACATCAGAACACATTCAGAATATTGATCACATTTTATTCATTTCTAAGGAAAAGCATACGTCTCTTGAACTATTTTGTGGTTGATGGTTGTGGGATTTGTTTAATAACTGCACGCTCCATTGCATTAAAGGAGTTTTTCCTCTGTTCGGTAAAATTTTACTAAAAACCTACAGGGCCTTAAGCAGGCAGTTCTCTTTAAACAGCGGTTAAGGGGCAAGGAGCGGTTCCCAAGCCGTGCTGCCCTCGGTGCGGGTGCCAGCGCTCAGAGAGCACAAGAGCGAAAACCAGGAGGTGGCCCAGCTGTCCCCTACGTCCTCGGTGCCGCCACAGCCACGCACCACCACTCTTCTCACACCGCAGGGGAATCATCACACGCAGGCCCCTCTCCGGCCCACTGCCGCCGCGGCCGAGCTGAGACAAGCCCCGCACCGATTCCCCCTCAGAGAAGGTTCTCCGGCCTCGCTCTGCCCTCCAACAGGGCGCCCACCGCCGCAGGGCCCGTCCCCGCCACCCTCAGGGACGCGCAGAGGTCACGGGCTGCGGCGATGGGCCGCAGTCGAAGCGGCGGCTAGTGCCGCCCGGACGAGGTGGTGAGAGGGGACCAGCAGCGGGAAGGCGAAGGAGAGCAGGACGGGGAAGGACAGGAGCGCAGCCTCACCTCAGCGCGGTACCACCAACGTCCTTCCGCCCCGCCGGCCGGGCACCTCTGCGACTGCGCTATTCCGCATGCGCGGGAGAGAGGGGCCTGGCTACGGCGAGCGGCTGGGCTCATACACGGCAACGCGCGCGTGCCCGGCGCGGGGGAGGGGCAGAGGGACAGGGACGGGGACGGGGAGTCAGTCCGGTCAGTCAGTCAGTCCGGTCAGTCAGTCAGTCAGTCAGTCAGTCAGTCAGTGTCACCGGCGGTGTTCAAGAAGCGTCTGGACGAGGTGCTACAAGACATGATTTAGTAGCTTAGTGGGTAGTATTGGTGATAGGAGGACGGTTGGACTAGATGATCTTGTAGGTCCTTTCCAACCTTGCTTTTCTATGATTCATCAGGCCCTGTGGGCACCCAGCGCTCTCGGCGGTCACAGCGAGTGCCTTGTGGGCTGGCAGGGAAAGTTGTGGATGCCCCATCCCTGGAAATGTTCAAGGCCAGGCTGGATGGGCCTTTGAGCAACCTGGTCTAGCAGGAGGTGTCTCTGCCCATGGCAGGGGAGTTGGACTAGAAGATCTTTAAGGACCCTTCCACCCCAAACTCTTCTATGAGTCTATGGAATGCCCTCAGCGAGGGCTGCTAAGCCAAGCCAGGCCGAGCCAGGCCAAACCACAGCCCTCATGCCAGCCAAGATTGGCATTGCAATCCTGCCTTCTCGCTGCCCCACCACTTCCCCAACAAACCAGTGCCCTTGACCCTTCCCACACATCAGTCACTTTTCCTGTTCTCTGGAGTGTCCATCAAGCCCAGACAGCCATAATACCAGAATACATGAATTAATAACCTCTGTAGAGTTTGCTAAGAATGATTGGCCAAGCCTAGAAACATATCAATTAGTTTGTAATCCTTTCTAGATATCCCTTAACCTGTTTTTGTACCTCTCTTGGAAATGAGACACACATGTATTTTGCCCAGGGTTTCCACCTAATGACCACCTCCATATGGTATTGTCATTGTTTCCATTCCTGAGGAGTCTCTGTGGGATTTACCCTAAATCCCATAAATTCCTGCCTTGAAAAAACTGAAGCCACTCCTGTGCAGCGAGGAGGATTCATCAAACCTTGCACTCCCTTGCCAAAACCAGCAGGTCCTGACATCAAATGACAAGAGAAGATGGGCCCTTAAAACTGAAGAGACGTTGCTTTTCCTTTGATGGAATTAAAGAAGAAGAAAGTGTGAGTAGAAAATTGCAGAGAGAATTCATACAGCCACGGCTACAAGCTGGGAGAACGGTCCTTGCCGCAGCAGTCTGAATAAATGGAATTTGGACAATGTTCCTCAAACTGTTACAATATTTGAGACTGAAATGAAGAATGTCTGTGCAAGAGTTTTTCCTGTGTAGATTAACACAAAAAGCCAAATGTTAATGATGTCACGCAGAAAGAATGACAAGATATATCTGTAACCTGATGGGGAGGTGTGTCTAAGGAAAGACCTGGGTTCACAAGGGTACTGCTGTTCACAAGGGTGTTGGCAGGCTTATGAAGTCATTTGGTGAGACCAGAAAAGAAATGGCAGGGAGAGTTGTCTAGGGAATCTTAAAACCTCAAAACTCAACTTGCCCTAGTATTACGCAATGTCAGAAAAAGAGGATGCGGAATTAATTGGAATAACAGTGTAGCAAGTTTCACGGCTACTATCGTTATATATGAGGAATTTTCCTATAAACGTCAGTCTTGGTGAAGAGAAGAGTTTGGTGGATGGACCTAGGTCTGCAAATAAAAAAGTCTTGATTGCTGTTTTCAATAGCTTACTTCATGGCTGGCCAGGTCATTAAATTCTTTTCTATGTGATCAGTTTCCCCATGTGCCTGAGATACTGCTGGCCAGGCATCTTTGTGTTATAGTTAAGATGCTAAATGAAGTGCTAATTGTTATTATTCTTTGACGTCATTACTGTGGAATATACAGCCAAGTCCTTATTGTTCTGCATAAAGGGCAGTTCGGGACTGTGCAAATAAGGGCCAAAAAAAGGATAGAGGATACATTGGAGGAAGAGCTGTGGAAGGAGGGCAGAGATAATCAGCTCCGTTAAGTTAATGCACAGAGTTGCTTCCTGTCCCTCCGTTTCTGAACGGATTAAAATGGCTGAATGTGGTTTTGCACCCGAGTGGACCCCTTGCACCCAAATCCATCAGAGCAAATAAACCTGATGTGAAAACACTGAGACATACAGTGCAGAGACAACAGCAGTTACTTCTTTCCCATTCTGGCACCTGCCTCAGTTGTCTTTTGGACATGAGTATTAAGACTATTTGCTCAAAAGGTGCCACAGTTCCCAAACTAGAAACTGCAGCCCTCTTTCCCTCTCCAAAATGCTGTAGCACCATCAGTAGTTGACTCTTCTTCATGGTGTACTTGAATCATCTTTTGAAGAGTGAAGGAAGGCATTAATGCTAAATCATTTCTTGCTTGTGCTCCACTAAAATTTAAAATAAAATTTACCTCTGACTCTAGCGAGGGAAAATCTAGGCAGTGAAACCTTGTCTTTTCCACAAAGAGTGCCAGCTGTGATCCTTAGCACCGTACTTTCTGTGGTGTGGACTGGAGCCGACTAGGAACAGGACTGTGACAATCAAGTGATTATGCACATGCCACAAAAAATCTTTAGATAGTCATAATCTGGATCAAATTAGAATGAAAAATCTACTGGAAAAAGATCTTATGGGACACCAGCAACCCCCTGAGCCAGCTGCACGCCTAAATAGTTTAGTTTATTATAAAATCTACCTCTCTATCACAAAAGAAAGAAGTTAAACAGTGTTATGTGCCACATATGAAAATGCATACATTTGTGCTTCTCCTCCCCTTTCCGTGCCAGAAATTAACTAAGCACGCACTGTCTTACCCCGGCTGTGTCGACATCGATCAGTGGTGCTGTGGAACAAACAAAGATATTGTGGCACAAGAAGTTGTTTAGCAGAATTGGAATGGCAGCTGTACAAAAAGTGAGGGTGAATCAATGATTCCTAAATGGAAAAAGTCAAAATTAGTAGGGGGAAGAAAAATATTTTTGTACTTCCAAAAGGGTATTATAAACAAAGGAGAGGAAAAAAAGCAAAAGTTCGAATCAGAATAAATGGAGCGGACAGGGATTTCACAAGCCTTTGTTGATTTTATGCATGCTTCTGAAACAGAAAAATGTCAAAAAAAGAAATTTCTTATGTTTTGTTCAACTTGTAAAGAATGGGATTCATAGTCTTTTTATACGCATCAGACGGTGATGTATTTGCGTGAATGATCCTGTGCTTGGTACCGGCGTGACCTATGCTGTTAAAAAAAGAGACTCAGCTATTTCCCAAGTTCACCACTTGTGGTCAAAACGTGGCTGATGTATGTACTCAGGCCCAAGAGCTAGAAAACAAACCAAGTTCCACAGCTGAGATGTTAACATTCATGTGATGTCTTTTCCCCTCACTTTCTTTCCTGCAGTACGGTTCTGTATTAAATGTTCTCACTCTGGAGTCCTTCAGGTTCAGAGGGCCTATCTGAAAGAAGCATACTGCTTAGTTTAGCAACGGGAAAACCTTTTTCAGATAAACTGCATTTTTAAGCAAATTATATGCTCTCTGTGTGTCATTCTTGCCTCAAAGATTAACTTAGACAAGTCTAACTTCATCATTCATCTACATTATGATCTGATTTCTTAGAAAAGCAGACAAACACACCCACAGAATCACTTCCTTCCAGTCCCTCTTCCTTCCTCAAAGCCCTTTAAATGAAGCTGGTATTTTTCTGTCTTTTGTGTTTTTAAATATTTTGTAGCCCATCTGCAATGGCAATAAAGTCATCCAAGGGAGTAGAGTGCACTGTCAGCAAGTTTGCTGATGATGCAAAACTGGGAGGAGTGGCTGACACTCCAGAAGGCCATGCTGCCATCCAGTGAGTCTTGGACAGGCTGGAGAGATGAGCGGGGAGAAACTTAATGAAATATAACAAGGGCAATTGTGGAATCTTGAATCTGGGCAAGAACAACCCTAGGTACCAGTAGAAATTGGGAACTGACCTGTTGGAGAGCAGCGTAGGGGAAAAGGACATGGGGGTCCTGGTAGACAGCAGGATGACCATGAGCCAGCACTGTGCCCACATGGCCAAGAAGGCCAATGGCATCCTGGGGTGTATTAGAAGGGGGGTGGTTAGTAAGCCGATAGAGGTTCTCCTCCCCCTCTACTCTGCCCTGGTGAGACCCCATCTAGACTATTGTGTCCAGTTCTGGGCCCTCCAGTGTCCTTCAGAAGGACAGGGAACTGCTTGAGAGAGTTCAGGGCAGAGCTACAAAGGTGATAAGGGAGTGGAGCATCTCCCATACGAGGAAAGGCTGAGGGAGCTGTTTTATAAATATGTAAAGGGTGAGTGTCAGGAGGATGGAGCCAGGCTCTTCTCAGTGACGTCCAATGATAGGACAAGGGGCAGTGGGTGCCAGCTGGAACATAGGAAGTTCCACTTAAATGTGAGGAAAAACTTCTTCACAGTGAGGGTAACGGAGCATTGGAACGGGCTGCCCAGAGAGGTTGTGGAGTCTCCTTCTCTGGAGACATTCAAAACCCGCCTGGACATGTTTCTGTGTGACCTGATCTTTCAAGGTTCCTTCCAATCCCTGATATTCTGTGATTCTGTGAACGTTTTTATGCTGTTCCTTTGCTCATCAATATTTGCGTAGAGGTCCCTTACTCTGGGAAAATTTTTTCATTCCCCATCCTTATTTTCTCATGAACTGGTGGAGTTAAACTACCTTTACAGACAAATGCTCTGATCAACACGTGAAATTGTTACATGTAATTCAGCCTCTACAGTCCCATCTCAGCAACTGACAGCCCATCAGATGTTGACCACAAGCATTCCAAGTATCCAGGTAAGAACAACACAGGAGCAGAGTTCCTCCTTTCAAAAACAAAAGCAAGGACCACAACAGGAGGACAGAAGGCCAAGCTTTTCACACTCATTTTCAGAGTGCAGGGCTTGGTTGATGTGCTGTGACGTGGTTTGGTTTCACACAAGGTGAAATTCTCTAGCTCCAATCATCATCTACCATATGGAAAGTATTGCATGGCAGCCAACATCTGGGTGGCCTGCCCAGCACCCTGGTGGGTCAGTACACATGAGCACCTGGTACCTTTACCAGTGCTCTGCTCCTTGATCATGGGTGCATTACAGTAAGTCTCAGAAGGAGATTCATGGGTGCCCTTCGATAGCCCAAAGCCATTGAAATAAGGAGCATTTTTCATACCGTAATGGGGTTTAGACCAGACCTTTCCTTAGTTTCTGTTTTTCCTAGATATGACCAATGATCATCTGACCTCCAGGAAAGAGGGCAAGTGCTGCTGTTCATGCAGCTATTGGTTTGTTCAAGGAATTAATTCTCACAGAAAATGATGGACCAACACCGTGGGTGTAAAACAGTTGCCGTGAAGTGGGAAAGCCTCCTTCAAATAGGAGATTGGACTCATTCTCCACAGGTCACTACATTTTGCCTGTTTCTTGGTTAGGTTCAACGTGCTTGCTCTGGGCAGCTCTTGGCTCGGTGGGTTCCTCTCAGAGGAGTGAGCTGCGTGGAGAGGAGACGAGGCCTTGCTCAGGTTAGGGACTGCGCCCCCAGAGAGTGACACCTAAAAATCTGCAGCTGTAGGATGTTACCAAGAGACATCTGTGCCCTTTATTTGATTTATGCAGTACAGTCCAGAGCACACCGATGAAATAAAAGACTGTCCCAGGTTGTGTGTAAAGTGCTGCTTTTGCAATTGCTTCCTGTGTCAAGTCTTTAGAGCTTTTCTTACAGGTTTCTAAACTTCTCAGTTTAGTCTGTTTTAATTCACGATGAGGTGATGACATGGTAAGTGCTATGAGACAACAGCAAGTTTTCCTTTCTGGGTCTGAAATGATAGTCTAGAAAGAGTAAGAGGTGTCTCTGTCAGATTTGTTGTGACTCGTGTCATCACATTGCAGTCCCATCAAGCAAATTGAAAAACAGGAGTTCAGGAACACAGCTAAAACCAAAAACAAGATAACAAGTACCCCAGAGATTATTTATTTCTTGACCTCTTTATGACCTGGTGAATGAATTGTGAGCCTGAGAGCTTGTCTGTTGTTTCCAATTACATCACCTGGGCTAATAAAGGTGTCCCCTCTTCCTAAAAAACACCATTGCTTTTCTTTATTTCGGTGTTGGGAAAACCTGTCAATTTAGGATTGTTGTGTTGTGCAAAGGGTCTGTAGCTTGTATTCGATATTTGATGTTACTAAAAATAAAATAGATTTTCTTTGCAACCATAAATTTGGCAACATGTGAAGCCCTACCACTCCGGGAGACCCCGACTACAAAATCCCCAATAGACCTAAAATCCATGTCAGATTGTGGTCCCAGGTTTGAAAGGTGAGGCACAGCCAGACGTCTGAGGCTTCCAGAAAGTAGTCAAATCATCTGTTCGTGCTTTTTTAACAAACTTGTTATTGGCATAAACTTTTAAAAATATGTATACTTACACCAGCCTGTTTTAACTTTACTGTTTTGTTTGAAATAATCTAATTAGGAAATGGTGGATCTCAGGTTTCTACTGCGTTGAAATTTTTGAGCTTCATGATTAACAAAACTGGCAATAGATAACAGCATAAGCAACCTTAGTTAAATATATTTTGATTAAATGAGTTCAGGATATATTTTCCTAAGACAAATTTGGCCGTGTTCAATACGCCATTACATATAAACGTCTGGAAAAACTGCAATGTTTTTCCAAGCAGGAGGCATGAGATTACTATAATCCATAGCCTCCACCACAGTATTAATTAGCATGGCTCACTAACCAGGGACGTAATATTTGTAAATGAAACTCTAGAAGGGCATCAGTAAGGAACAGGATGTTGAAGCCAAATGGAAAACATGAACCAATAAAAAGGCTGAACTAGCTAGAAGTGCAAGCTCAGCCTTTGAAGTTAGTTCAAGTACTGCATGCTTTAATTTTGGTGTAATCTTATGATGGGGGTACAAACAAGAACTCAGAAACAGATTTTGTAACATTTGGCCCAATAGTAGATGAATCAGTTTGTTGATGGTTACCAACAATTGCACAGCCAGAGAAGCTGTGGTCTTTGTTAAACTAGATTGAATAATTGGCTTCAGTGGGAGTTTCGGGTGCAGAGCAAATGAAGTGTCACGGCCCTTGACTGTCGTAAGATTCCTTAGCAGAGGCTAAGCTTGTGCATTCCGAACAACGCCAGTATGGATTCAGAGAAAATAACTCCCTCAAGAATTCATCTACTCATTCCCCTTGCCCCAATATGGGTCTGAGAATATGTAGTCATTCCTGGCAGATGTGCGTATCTTATCTGTTTTTAGAAACCCTCTGATGACAATAAGGATACCAAAAGCTCTCCGGGCAGTTTGTTTCCAACCCTTAACTAGTGTCTCAGAATACAATCTGTGATCAGTACTACATTACCTTGGCAAGCCCAACTGAGACTATGTATTTCTGTGTTTTGATTTTGTTTTGCTTTGTTTGTTGCTTGCTTTGTTTTTTAATACACTGTCATGTGGAGCTGCATCGACAAAGCCGTGCTTTCCCGGTGTTTCAGTCAGAAAAAAAACCACACAAAAGGTCTTTGGACAGCTTTCCAAAGGCCTACTGCTGCCAGGTGCTGAGCACCTCCAGAGACGGGAATTAAGAGAACAAGTTTCAACATATTCAGCAAATTTCAGGATCAGGAAGCCAGGAGTCAAGACGGTCTTTCAACTGGAAGGTCGGAACCAGAAGATGAACACAATCATACACGCTCTCCGTTTTTAGACAAGTATTCGGTTCATTAGCTTGAAAATAGTCTGTCATTCAGCGTAGACTTTAGCGAATGGCCCAACACATGCTGTTAATTACTTCCTCATTTGGGAGAAAAAATGCAGGGAAAGTTAATTTTTTCTTGCATATGCTTTCTAGAGGAATAAGATCTCCCCAAAATTGCATTTAGTTTTTCTTTCCAGCAGCCGCGCAGACCTCTGGCAAGAGTCATATTCCTCAGCAAAGCAAGTGTAATGGCTCTGTCCTCTCAAAGGCAAATGGGTATGAACACAAACGTTTTAATGAAACGTAAAGACCGTAAGACCTTCATTTCAAAAAAACCCACAGAAGAAAATGGTTGCAATACTGTGTTAGGAAAAAGAGGATGTGCACCAACCGTAAGCCCTATGCGACTGACAGTGAAATAGTTTACCAAACAAGGCAATTTTATGCATGTCTGTGTATAGCGTATATATGTATGCACCAAATATATGTGTTTATGTATGTATATGCACAAAGACATGAAGTATAGATTTTATAGACATGTTTATATGCCTGCCCACACTTCCATACATTCAGAACTGTAAAGCTGTAAATTACTCTGGAGACGTGACAGATTTGATCCCGTTTTTCTGGAAAGAGTGGTGTTCAAACGGGTCAGGGGCTGGGGTTTACAAAACTAATGCTGGGCAGTCGGGTCTCGCAGCTGGGATGAAATTCATTTAGCTGCCTACAGGTGAAAAGTACTAAGAATGCTGAAAGCTTGTTGATGGTATTTAATGAGCTGTAGCAACCTCAGCCTATTATATGGAGTATTCTCAGTCAAATCTCTGTATTTACTGACTTTGACAGATGGGGAATATTGCATAAGCTATTGTGTGCCTGTGCATTCCTTGAGTGTGATGCTCTGGTTTTTTCTTGCTTGCCTTGTCATTTGTTTCATTTAACTTTCTCATTAATGGCACAATCGCTTTGCTTTGTTCAAAAATCCTTTTCTGAGAAGCAAGTATTACTTTCTTTTTAAACTTCTTGCCAACAAAAGATTTTCAAACGCATATGGTACAGAGCTTACTACATTTCCACTTTTCCTTTGACGTGAAATGAAAACCTAACACGAGAAATGCACACAGTTCATCAGCATACTCTGAACAAATACATAATTAACATGTGGAATAAGCAATGCTGTTGTCAACGCTTTCACATATGTTACCACAAAACTAAAATATTTTAATTAGTAGAGAAATAGAGGAAAATCCAAGTAAATGCAGCCTGCACTTGATGAATAAATTAGCTTGGCTCAATGAATAATAAAAATAAGAGAATCTCATCCATACCTTGTCTACTATTACCATACTAGGACAGCTTAGTGAGTCCTACAGAATTCCAGTTTGCCTCAGCGCTCTAATAAGTTATTACTTGGCAGAGAAGTTTCCATCATGGCCCTTTGTGCAAATGCTTTACTAAATCACTGGTAGAAATCAAAAAGTGAGTTCATTAGCAGGTAGGCAGAAAGTGTAGATTTTGGTGTTTTGTATTAATTCAATGTGCTGGACTGACAGAACCTTATTTGAAGGCTACGTAATAAGAGGAAAATGAAAAAACCTATACAGCAGTACCATGTGGCTTCTGATTTGGGAACTACAATTTAGCCTATTAGACATGGACCTGTTCCAAAAGTGCACATTCAAACAATCATGCATGAAGGAGTTAGAAACACAGATGTGAATTATAACTCTCTGAAATCCTGGGAATGCTCCAAATCAGACCATTAGAGGTAGGTTTGAACTGTGAGTACAGATCCAGATCTAAAATTTTTGTTCAAACTTGTCTTTCCCTAACATTTTTACAGCAACTACTGAACGTATTAAAACCAGCAATGTTCCATAAGCTTAACAAAATACCAGTTAACCCCATCTTAGCTGTATTCAGCCATGATTCACAACGACAGACCAAAGGCATTTGTATAGAAAGGTAGTAACAAAAATCATCAGTTGGATGTAACGGGACAGTTTAAAGAGGTCAAATTGAGGCTGGATTACGGCAGCTCCATTGGCACATACAGCTGTACAGCAATCGGTTTGGCCCGGCCTTTGACATTAGAAACAGAAATAATTTAAAGATTTTCCTTCCCAAGTTTGGGACAGAACTTCGAAACATCTCCTCTCTTTTCAATCATTTTTACACACATGCAAGGCTTAGGTGAATGGCTTTGAGCAATAGTGCTGGGGGAAATTGAGGCTGGCCATTTGGCAAACATACAAGGGGTAGAGGATAGAAAATGTCCCCAGGTCTGTAATGCAGTATAGGGCTAAAGGCACAGAAGGAGCAACGAGGGGACATCTGCCAGTTTTAAGTGTTTTCAACAGCAGGGATCCAAAGGTCCCACATTTATGAAAGTACACAGTTCATTGAAGCTCTTATCTGTAGACTTTGTAAATGCCAGTTTCTCCTTGTTTTTTTTTTTAAGTCAAACTTATTTGCAAAGTGAATCACAATGACTCCTCTCATGTAACAGATGTAGAAGTGTGGCACAAACCAGTACTGTGTGCCAAGAGAATCAATGGTGGAAACTGGGTCTGCTGAATCTGGTTCTGCTGCTGTGTCTGCTGACCTCAGTGCCTGACGATTAAATACCAGATTTCCACACCTTGAGAGGGACAAACGAAGCCACAGCGAAGGCCTTAAGACCATTCCCCATTAATAATACTTTAAGAAACAGCCACTAAAAAGAGAGCGGGAGGAGCATGGAGGCAATGACAGAGCAGCATTGTAGAGACACAAATGAGGAAACATTTTACCCCTTTTTAGGTGGCCTGGTGACCACCACTATCACTCTTGCAAACCATTGTAAGTGTGCGCCTTAATAACGTAAGCTGGCACTACATGTTTTCGGGAATTAATCTCATCTGATACATACATGTGTCATGCAGTAGCAGGAGAGAAGTCAAAGCAAAGTGTAAAGCTCCTTAGTCACAGCTTATGTTGATGCCAGAAGTATTTGAATGAGCAACTTCAGGACTGCACCCTCAAAGATCAGAAAACATTTTAATAAACATGCCAGGTCTGATGAAAGTATAATACACAGTAATAGCAGCTACGTGTAAATATTTATGAATCCAAGTGACATCTTCAAACAATTCCAAAATACTTCCATTACGTTGCATTTCTTGGGAGTAAACACAAAAAGTAAGTCTGCAATAATACGATCAGTCTGTGTGTTTTGAATACCACTAAAGCTTAAATCCATCGAGAAGATTTTCTGGATTTGCAGGTTTCTGAAAAGAGAACTGTTTTTATTGTGTTGAGCAGCAAACTCCACAGACAGCTGTTCTGCTGTGGACTTCAGAAAGTCTGAAGGCATACATAGTTAAAGTAAAGAAGGAACAAAGTTTTAGTTATCTAAAGGGAGAGGTGCTAGGCTTGTGGAGTAAAACCCTTCAAAACTACTGAGCTCACCTAGGTGGTATATCAGCAACCTGAGCGAGACCAGCAACCTGCTCTAGTGGCATCTAGAGGCATCTCTGCCCATGGCAGTGGGGTTGGAACTCAATACTCTTTAAAGTCCTTTCCAACCTGAACCATTCTGTGATTCTAAATCTCAAGAACAGGATAAAAAGGCCATAGCAGCGCAACCAGAAAGTGCTGTATCACTGAAGTGCTATGGAGACATCATTTAGAACAGTCCCAGTTAGTCTCTGTACCGGTTCAGTTCTCGGGCTCACTGCTGGAACTGGCAACACTCATTACATGGGCCCTTGGGACGAGCCTAAAGCTACCATTCCGTTTCAGGTGAATCACCACATAGCAGTGTGGTGCAGTGTCTGCCCTTGCATCAGATGAGATTCAGTAACCCCAAAGTGAACGGGTCCTGTTTATTAATACATCCCCTGTCAAACTGCTCGATGTTTCTTTAAAATGGACACATAAAACGGGCATACTGATATGACATGTATTTCTAGCAATACTCCTACCTGCATCCTCCTCATGGCCTATAAATGGCTGTGCGTGTGTGTATATATATATGTATACACAGACACTTATACACACATATATATTTCAGTGAACATGGAGACAGAACTGCAAACTGGATTGAGGGGACCGTTAGTTTGCAGAACTTTAAGTGGATAAAGCCAGTTTGCAAAATTGTCCTCACTCATCAAAGTACATGAAGTACTTTTTTCATTTGTTTTTTAAGTTTGATAGACATGTATGGTATTAATCACAGTAACTGTCTGGGACGGTAGTTTTTGCGTAGGCTGGTAAATTTTTGTTAATAGTTTGGCAAGGCTAGAGCACACTCACAAGCATTTTTATCATCTGTGACAAATATCTGGATAATATTTTTCATTTTAGGAGTAATCCAAGTATGATTCAGGTCAAAGCCACCACCATAAGATGACCGTTGCCTACATGTTATTTAACTGGCTCAAAATGCTATGAAGGCAGAATATAACGAAACAGAAAGTGACTGCCACACTCCAGCATTTGGTTGCATGCACTGTGCTGACTACAGCAGTAGAAGGTGGCCTCTCGTGTGCTTTTTAGACTGAGATACATCACTGCGTTTATGGCATTTCATGATCCTTCTTTGCCTTTCACATTAATGAGTGGTAGGCCACACAGTACCACATGTGCTCTGCTCACTACAAGATGCTACATTCCACCCTCCTCAGATGTACTGAACATTAAAGTTTCCTGCATCTGTGAAATTTGGGAAAACATGAAATACAGGGACAAGAATGTTATGTTTTACTCCCTTGTGGCTTCCACCCAAAAACATCTTTCTCTGGTAACGTCACACAAGCAAACAGCCCAAACGGAGAAGGAATGGAGATAAGCATGAAGCAAACCCTGCCTCTGAACTGTGGCAAAAGCAAGAACTGAACTGATGATCTCACTTGCTCCTTCTGTGAGGATATATCAGCAGGGCAACTATATCAGTACAAGTGAGTGTCTTTCTTCTCTGCCAGCCCATCTGAAGCAGGTCCTGATGGAACTACCATACAATTCTTGGTCATTGTGTCAAGAGTGAAAAATAAAAAGACTATTGGTTGTCCTTAGCTGCCACTTAACACTCCTGAATGGCCCGTAGCAGTATGATCTAAGAGCTCCAAGTGAAGAACCTTTACTTCTGACAACTGATACAGGGCTGCATGGCTTTTTCACTGTGTCCAAGAGGTTGGGAGGGGAAGCAGAATCCTTTCCCTAACTCAGGGGTAGTCCTTGGAAACTCAGCAAGCTAGAGTTCCCTGATCTGCCTCTCTCATACATGCGTTACGCACATGTAGAGAAGAATGGAGCCAACAACTTTGTGAGTGGGGACTAGGGTTTAAAGTGGTCTGAAGAATGTGGAGAGGTCTATCATTACCTTGTCCCCTGCCTAGCAGTTAATTCTGCCCCTCCCCCCTCTTAACTCTGCAATTAATCCTGTGGCCCCAGTACCAACATCAATTCTGCCCCAATTATTTTTAAAACTCTTAAGATTGTAAAAAGAAGCAGGAATGTAGGAAGAGCTACACAAGAGCTATGAGGTCTTGCAACCTTCCATTGACTAACATCATGGGAGGAATGATATGCTACAAAATCACATCTGTGTCCTGATATATTTTAAGCCTTTCTTGATGATCAATACTCAGAAATGAGGCGGGAGGTGTCCTTTGGATCAGCTATCAGACCAGACTGGGAGCAAACCATAACAGGGTTTGATTTTATGATAGCTCAGACACCTCATCAGGTATCCTTGACAAATAGAAGCTGCATGAATGGCAGTCCTGAGAACATAATGTGCCGAGACACACTGCTTCAGGGCTGTCAGTTCAATGCGATGTTTTACTTATTCATTAGATCAGGCACTAAAGAACTGAGCTTCATTATAAGATCTTCAGGACCAAGACCACCTAGTTGTTTGTACCACACATACTTTAGTGGAATCTTACTCTGACTTGCACCTCAAGGTGTATTAAACAAATGAGTAACACAAGAGTCAGCATCACAATCATGTTAATGTGGAACACACTGAAAGATGTTTATTTTCTACCCCAGACTAATGTCCCATGGTTCTTAGTAATATACCAAGTTGTCTTCCTCGCTCTGGAAACATAAGGACAAACCTTGCATGTACATTATTTTTGTGCCTCCTGCCCACCTCCATTAAATGTCTCTGCATTCACTTCCTCAGAGAGATTTTAATCTGCCTGCAAAAGGTAACAAAGTCATTGTTGGATTGCAGCCAGTTGAAATAGTCTGAACAGTTCTTCAATAATTGCATCCAAAAAAAAGAGAAAAAGGTGTGGTTGGGCTGGTCCTCACTACCAGCCAGTCTCCCACCCGGCTGGTAGTAGTAGACTACCTGCTCACCCACTCACTTGCTCACTCCCTCCCCACCCTCCTTGCTGATTCAGGTAGTGGGAAATAAAACCAAGAAAAAACAAACATTCACACACTTGGAGAAAACACTTTTCCACCACTTTTCCCAGGTTCAAGGTCAGTCTTCCCCTCCTTGTTGTCACTACAGATTACACTCAGCCCGTGCAGCAAGTGACGTACTGGGCATCCCCTTCTTCCTTGTCACTCTTTTCCTCTGCTGAAGCATGGGTCTTCTGTGGGCTGCAGGGAACATGTGCTCCTCCACCACAGACCACCTCCTCTGGCCTTAGTGTTCCCTCTGTTGTTTTTCACTCTTTTTATTCCCTCCTCCTCTCTCTGAATTTCTTTGCTCTTTCTTAAATACGTTTCCCTACCCCACCATCCTGGCTGCAGGACTCAGCTGTGCCCTACAGTGGATCAGCTGGAACCAGCTGGAGCAAGTGTGTCCAGCATGGGGCAGCCTCAGCTCACCTCACAGAGGCCACCACTACAGCCCCTCTGATGCCCAGCACCTTGCCATTTATATCCAATACATGGGGTGTGGCCTCCTTTATAACAAAGTGGAGAGAAGCTGTCCCATCAAGAGCAGCAGTGCTCTTTTGCAGATATCTCACCCAACCAGCAGAGAGCGTGGTTGAGGAGTATCACCAGAGGGTCATGATGGAAGAAGAGGAAACCACTCAAACACAATGGGAACACTTGAGCTATCAGGAGGGAAGAGGCAGGATAGACAAATTTCCAGTCATATTTGAGTGGGCTGCAAGTGAAGCTGGTGAGAAAGACATCTCAAACCACTCAAGACCTCTACTTTCTTAGGCGTATCCTGTACCAGAGCCTGATGCCTCACAGGAATGCAGCTCTCAGGTTTTGAATCACAAGGTGGGCCAGGGACTGCTGGGCAATTCTGCAGCAATGACTGCAGCTACCTTGTAAGCCCTCTTTGAGCACTGGGACCAGCTAGAGGTTTCTCAGCTACCGAGCAGGACCAAAACCCCTGCGCAAGGCCTCCACACACTGATATGGCTGCATGTGAAGTAGAACCGCAGTACTTTGTAAATGTATGAAATACAGTAACATCTGCAGAGGTGCATAAGGTCCAAGGTGACTGGGTGACTTTAACTGCAACTAGAGGAAGTAATAAAAAGGCAGAAACACAACATGAGGGAAGAGGAAGAAATTCTGAAGTTTTTGCTGAAGCCACATGCAGAAAATGCTGCCACAGGAAGGACTAGCTAGGCCAGGACTCCAGCTTGCCTAAAATGGCAGTGTTGAAGTACCAAATTAGAAGAGGAAGGAAGAGCAGAGAAGGAAGGGGAGCAATAGTCTAAGTTCTATTAATTTTTTTCAGTCCATCTAATTTGAGCATAGGCTTAAAAAAAAAAACCAAACAAAACAAACAAAACCCTCTAGGGGATTCTTCCATCTAGGAATTCAAGCTTTGAAGCAAAATCTGCTTTCCTGTCTTTAGCAGATCTCTTTGCTGCCCCACTTCTTTCTCCCATTCTAATCTTTAATTGGCTTCAGCAGAGATGATCTATTGCTAGTTTTGTGTCAGGCCCTTGCCAGTAACTCCTTGGGGTCTGAGCTTGCTCCAGTCATCTCATGCTCTTATTTAAAATATTTTAACTGGAAAGCTTAGATAACCACATTTCAGAGACTACCATTTTGTTACAGAATTCCATCTGGTCAACATTAGGTCTACTATCCATGGTTGGAGTAAAAAATAATCTTGCCTTCATGTTGAGTCTATACAGCTTTAGTTAAACATGATTTGGAGTGGGATAACTTGCTACTAATGAGCATTAGTACAGACAGCAGGAGAACTAGCTTTTAAGAATCCAGATTGAAAGCACACTTCTTGGTAGTCTGGTACTCACTTTCTATTTCTTGAGAAGGTTTGAGTGTTTCCAAAATCATACCATTCTTTGAAGAAATGGTAGATTTTTCGGAGTATCCAGGCTTTGGGAAGGACATAGATGAAGCACCTGTATATGGAAAGAAAATTAAAATTATAGGAAAGTGAGTGGTTTTAATATTACGTAGTGTTATTGCTAGCACTACTTCTAAATTGAGTTATCTAATGAACAAACGGGTCATAATATCTTTGGGGAACACCTAAGAGGATATACCCGGCTCATAGGAGGATGAGGCAATGCCTCTTACATCCCCAAAAATAAGATTGCCATGCCACATGCAGAATGAAGAAATGGCCATACTCTTCTCTGCAGTAGGACCTGTGCAGTAAAGACAATGCTGATACCCTACAACTTTAATTTTCCCTTTTTTAGGAAGCTTATCAGTCACAAGTACAGTGCAGAGAGCAACTCCTCTGCAGACAGTGTAAGAGGGGTGGGGATTTATGTGCGTAGCTCCAAAGGAGAACAAATAGAGTCCTTATGCTGAGAGAATTTCACCTAAGCTATAAGCTTGTCTTCCTGAACTACAGAGCTTGGTTAACAACCTGTAAGGAATGATGATGAGTTTTGCTCCAGATCATCTTGCATTTTAAGGTGTATTCTCTCCTGCTGCAAGGCTTCTATGTACTTGGAATAGGACCAGGAAGTCTGCAAGATACCATTAAAAACCATCAGCCTCCAGACCATATCACTGGTAGTTCCCGGTCCATTTCAACAGTGAGACAAAAAAATGTTTATGTTATATTCCTGTTATTGAATAATCACAATTATCAAGAAGAGAAGTTTTTTCGGGACAGTACTGGAACTGTGGAAAAAATACTATTGCTGCAAATAAGCAAATCTCAAAACACCGTCAAATTCAATTTAAGCAAATTTGACAGATACAATGTTTACATTCATTTATTCTCCATCCCTGGGCAGAGTCCTATTCTCTCTCCTTTCATTTTCAACACCTAAATACAGCAGACCTTTTCCCTCCCAAAATACCAGTCTTCTGTGCTATTTGAGGACTTGATTTTATCTCCCTCCCACATCCTTCCAGCACGTCCTTTCTGACATCATCGAAGGCCTCATTAACCTCACGCCTTTCTGCCTGTGCTCTGCAGCAGAATGCTGCTGCCACAAGAGGCAGATCAACTGGAGATGTCATCCTTTCCTTTTCTAAAGAACAAATGCCTGCTCTTTACATTGCAACATCCACAGTTCAGATTCCACGTAAATGTTAGGTCCCTCTCCCAAATCAATTTGCAAACTGTACTTTTATACTCACTCTTTTATTATTTTCTTTTTCTCTTTTAATAGGTATGAGCAAAAATTAAAAGGTCCATTTAAAGGCTAAGAGCGTGAGCTTACCTATGCACTTTGCACTGTGATTTCAGATTTTGGGGATATGTAATATCTCCAAAATAATATGTGATATAATTTAATGCCATGGGAATTGCTCTGTGGAATACAAGCAGTGGTCAAAGTGTGATTTACTCTTGCATCACATGGCATAGCTGGGATTATGTGGCTGCACAGATTCCCCATTATGTTATGGCAGTGTCAATTTAGCTGTGAATGACCCCTTGATATGCTCAAGGTGGCATGTCTATTCTTCCTGATTCTCCAATAAAATGACTGTTGACTTTTAACTACAGATTTGACAAATCATGAGAGTTGTTCTTAAAGAAGTAGTAAAGACCTATTTTCTGACAGATTTTCTGTCCAAATACCTAGATGTCCTAAACGAGTTCAGCTCCAGTTTTTGACATATCAGCAGAACAGAACTCAAGTCTAAACCAAATTCCTTCTGGATATGAATTTCACAAGTAATGAAAAGCTTCTTATTACAGAATTGAACTTCCTTTTCTTCCATTTAGCTTTAAATAAAGATTATTTTTAAATCTACACACATAAAGGGCTTAATATGATACTAGACATTAAAACTACTCAGAACCTAAGTCATAAAAAAATTAACAAAATTATCACTGTCAGGTAGATAAATTTATAACAGCAAAGTTAATTGTAGAAGAAATAACAGTAATTAAATAACCATGTGACAGCCATATTCTGAACCAAACTCAAACTTCCCATTCTCCCAAGATCATTTTATCCCTCTTGAACAATGTCTGTAGCAACATTTGTATTACTCACCTGTAACCCATATCCTTCTGAAAATGATACTGATCCTTTCTCCACACTAATCCCACCTACCAAAGCACTGCTGATGAGTTTTGTCCCCACTTCTTTGATCTGCCAATAACAAGAACTCATAATTAGATGAAAAGAACAGTTACTGAACTAAAGTAAAAAGCAAAATCTAAGGAAGCAAAAATTGTCATTGGAAATGAGATATACAGCAATATACAGTAATGTTTTGTAACCTAGCTTTTTTGCCCAGCTTCATAATTCATCGTGTTGGTCATGATAAAAAATAGCAGAAGATACTGCTTTTTTAAATTATTTCTGTGTCCTAATCGGAGTTTCCTGACCCCTACACTCCTGCTGAGTACCTTCCTTTCAGATTCAATACCTACTCTAAAATACAGCTAAGTGAGAGAGCAGATCTGCAACACAGCATGTTTTAAGGACAGAGAGGCCCTTGTGATCCTCTAACTTGGCCTCAGGTATAATGTGGAACATAGGATTGTCATGATTAATTCCAGCCTGATCCAGTAGCTGTGAATGAACTACAGGATATGTGTTACGGGAACAGGCAAGCTGAATTACAAAATTAGCAGTGAAGGACAAAGCATTGTAACCCTTGGTAAACTGCTCTGGTGATTAACTATTTGTCATTTTCACATTGGTTCAGTGTTTTATTAAGGCTGGAACTTTGCACATTCTGGCACAAATACTGGCATCAAGGCAGTCTGCAAAAAGTGACTAATGATACTTTTTAAAGTATGTGTCATGTGCATCTAGCAGTTAATGAAGAAACAAATCCACAGACAGGCCAAAGATGAGCCCATAAAGCTGTGCCACACTAAGGCCAAATATGTGAAAACAGAAAAGCAAAC